>JAEIFP010000873.1:0-32533 GCA_018903935.1 Drosophila insularis
TACCGGCTCGAGAAGCCAAGATATCGTACACAGGCCCCAAGATACCGGCTCTAGTACAAATAATGCAGCTTTTATGGCTGTTAGACCTGAGATAGCCGCTTTAGACCACCTAATGCACATTTCACGGACGTGGGAGTCAAGGCTTTGGGCACAGGGCTAGCGATATTTGCATCAGAGCGCTTAATGAAAACTTCACGCCTCGAGAAGCTAAAGTATCGGGCACAGGACCCAAGATATCGTTCACAGGTCCCAAGATACCCGCTCTAGAACAAATAATGCAGGTTTCATGGCTGTAGGACCTAAAATAGCCGCGCTAGAACACCTAATGCACCTTTCACGGTCGTTGGAGTCAAGACTTTGGGCACAGGGCTAGCGATATTTGCATCAGAGCGCCTAATGAAATCTTCATGGCTTGAGAAGATAAAGTATCGGGCACAGAACCCAATATACCGACATCAGTACAAATAAACCAGCTTTCATGGCTGTAGATGCTACGGTAGCGGTCACAGGACCTAAGATAGCCGCTCTAGAACACCCAATGCACATTTCACGGCCTTTGGAATCAAGGCTTTGGGCGCGAGAATGAAGGTTTTACGGCTCGAGAAGCGAAGATATCGTACACAGGCCCCAAGATACCGGCTCTAGTACAAATAATGCAGCTTTTATGGCTGTTAGACCTGAGATAGCCGCTTTAGATCACCTAATGCACATTTCACGGACGTGGGAGTCAAGGGCTAGCGATATTTGCATCGGAGCACTTAATGAAAACTTCACGGCTCGAGAAGCCAAGATATCGTACACAGGTCCCAAGATACCGGCTCAAGTACAAATAATGCAGCTTTCATGGCTGTTAGACCTGACATAGCCGCACTATGGCTGTAGGACCTGAGATAGCCGCGCTAGAACACTTAATGCACATTTTTCGGACGTGGGAGTCAAGGCTTTGGGCAAAGGGCTAGCGATATTTGCTTCAGAGCGCCTATTGAAAACTTGACGGCTCGAGAAGCTAAGTATTGGGCACAGGACCCAAGATACCGGCTCGAGAAGCCAAGATATCGTACACAGGTCCCAAGATACCGGCTCAAGTACAAATAATGCAGCTTTCATGGCTGTTAGACACTACCATGGCTGTAGGACCTGAGATAGCCGCGCTAGAACACTTAATGCACATTTTTCGGACGTGGGAGTCAAGGCTTTGGGCAAAGGGCTAGCGATATTTGCTTCAGAGCGCCTAATGAAAACTTCACGGCTCGAGAAGCTAAAGTATCGGGCACAGGACCCAAGATACCGGCTCGAGAAGCCAAGATATCGTACACAGGCCCCAAGATACCGGCTCTAGTACAAATAATGCAGCTTTCATGGCTGTTAGACCTGACATAGCCGCACTAGAACACCTAATGCACTTTTCACGGACGTGGGAGTCAAGGCTTTGGGCACAGGGCTAGCGATATTTGCATCGGAGCGCTTAATGAAAACTTCACGGCTCGAGAAGCTAAAGTATCGGGCACAGGACCCAATATACCGACATCAGTACAAATAAACCAGCTTTCATGGCTGTAGATGCTACGGTAGCGGTCACAGGACCTAAGATAGCCGCTCTAGAACATCCAATGCACATTTTACGGCCTTTGGAATCAAGGCTTTGGGACGAGAATGAAGGTTTTACGGCTCGAGAAGCCAAGATATCGTACACAGGTCCCAAGATACCGGCTCTAGTACAAATAATGCAGCTTTCATGGCTGTTAGACCTGACATAGCTGCACTAGAACACCTAATGCACTTTTCACGGACGTTAGAGTCAAGGCTTTGGGCACAGGGCTAGCGATATTTGCATCGGAGCGCTTAACGAAAACTTCACGACTCGAGAAGCTAAAGTATCGGGCACAGGACCCAAGATACCGGCTCGAGAAGCCAAGATATCGTACACAGGTCCCAAGATACCGGCTCAAGTACAAATAATGCAGCTTTCATGGCTGTTAGACCTGACATAGCCGCACTATGGCTGTAGGACCTGAGATAGCCGCGCTAGAACACTTAATGCACATTTTTCGGACGTGGGAGTCAAGGCTTTGGGCAAAGGGCTAGCGATATTTGCTTCAGAGCGCCTAATGAAAACTTCACGGCTCGAGAAGCTAAGTATTGGGCACAGGACCCAAGATACCGGCTCGAGAAGCCAAGATATCGTACACAGGCCCCAAGATACCGGCTCTAGTACAAATAATGCAGCTTTTATGGCTGTTAGACCTGAGATAGCCGCTTTAGACCACCTAATGCACATTTCACGGACGTGGGAGTCAAGGCTTTGGGCACAGGGCTAGCGATATTTGCATCGGAGCGCTTAATGAAAACTTCACGGCTCGAGAAGCTAAAGTATCGGGCACAGGACCCAAGATACCGGCTCGAGAAGCCAAGATATCGTACACAGGTCCCAAGATACCGGCTCAAGTACAAATAATGCAGCTTTCATGGCTGTAGATGCTATAAGGACCTAAGATAGCCGCGCTAGAACACCTAATGCACATTTCACGGACGTTGGAGTCAAGGCTTTGGGCACAGGGCTAGCGATATTTGCATCAGAGCGGCCTAATGAAATCTTCACGGCTCGAGAAGCTAAAGTATCGGGCACAGGACCCAAGATACCGGCTCGAGAAGCCAAGATATCGTACACAGGTCCCAAGATACCGGCTCAAGTACAAATAATGCAGCTTTCATTGCTGTTACACCTGACATAGCCGCGCTAGAACACCTAATGCACATTTCACGGACGTGGGAGTCAAGGCTTTGGGCACAGGGCTAGCGATATTTGCATCGGAGCGCTTAATGAAATCTTCACGGCTCGAGAAGCTAAAGTATCGGGCACAGGACCCAAGATACCGGCTCGAGAAGCCAAGATATCGTACACAGGTCCCAAGATACCGGCTCTAGTACAAATAATGCAGCTTTCATGGCTGTAGGACCTAAGATAGCCGCTCTAGAACACCTAATGCACATTTCACGGACGTGGGAGTCAAGGCTTTGGGCACAGGGCTAGCGATATTTGCATCAGAGCGCCTAATGAAATCTTCACGGCTCGAGAAGCTAAAGTATCGGGCACAGGACCCAAGATACCGGCTCGAGAAGCCAAGATATCGTACACAGGTCCCAAGATACCGGCTCTAGTACAAATAATGCAGCTTTCATGGCTGTAGGACCTGAAATAGCCGCGCTAGAACACCTAATGCACCTTTCACGGTCGTTGGAGTCAAGGCTTTGGGCACAGGGCTAGCGATATTTGCTTCAGAGCGCCTAATGAAATCTTCATGGCTCGAGAAGCTAAAGTATCGGGCACAAAACCCAAGATACCGGCTCTAGTACAAATAAAACAGCTTTCATGGCTGTAGATGCCACGGTAGCGGTCACAGGACCTAAGATAGCCGCTCTAGAACACCCAATGCACATTTCACGGCCTTTGGAATCAAGGCTTTGGGCACGAGAATGAAGGTTTTACGGCTCGAGAAGCCAAGATATCGTACACAGGTCCCAAGATACCGGCTCTAGTACAAATAATGCAGCTTTCATGGCTGTTGGACCTGAGATATCCGCTCTAGAACACCTAATGCACATTTCACGGACGTGGGAGTCTAGGCTTTGGGCACAGGGCTAGCGATATTTGCATCAGAGCGCCTAATGAAATCTTCATGGCTCGAGAAGCTAAAGTATCGGGCACAAAACCCAAGATACCGGCTCTAGTACAAATAAAACAGCTTTCATGGCTGTAGATGCCAGGTAGCGGTCACAGGATCTATGATAGCCGCTTTAGAACAAACAATGCACATTTCACGGCCTTTGGAGTCAAGGCTTTGGGCACGAGAATAAGGGTTTTTGCGGCTCAAAAAGCCAAGATATCGTACACAGGACCCAGGATACCGGCTCTAGTACAAATAATGCAGCTTTCATAGCTGTAGGACCTGAGATAGCCGCTCTAGAACACCTAATGCACATTTCACGTACATGGGAGTCAAGGCTTTAAGCACAGGGCTACCGATATTTGCATCAGAGCGCCTAATGAAATCTTCATGGCTCGAGAAGACTAAAGTATCGGGCTCAGAACCAAGTATGTAAGGCCCAAGATACCGGCTCCAGTACAAATAAAACAGCTTTCATGGCTGTAGATGCCACGGTAGCGGTCACAGGACCTAAGATAGCCGCTCTAGAACACCCAATGCACATTTCACGGCCTTTGGAATCAAGGCTTTGGGCACGAGAATGAAGGTTTTACGGCTCGAGAAGCCAAGATATCGTACACAGGTCCCAAGATACCGGCTCTAGTACAAATAATGCAGCTTTCATAGCTGTAGGACCTGAAATAGCCGCGCTAGAACACCTAATGCACATTTCACGGACGTTGGAGTCAAGGCTTTGGGCACAGGGCTAGCGATATTTGCATCAGAGCGCCTAATGAAATCTTCACGGCTCGAGAAGCTAAAGTATCGGGCACAAGACCCAAGATACCTGCTCGAGAAGCCAAGATATCGTACACAGGTCCCAGGATACCGGCTCTAGTACAAATAATGCAGCTTTCATGTGCTGTAGGACCTAAGATAGCCGCTCTAGAACACCTAATGCACATTTCACGGTCGTTGGAGTCAAGGCTTTGGGCACAGGGCTAGCGATATTTGCTTCAGAGCGCCTAATGAAATCTTCACGGCTCGAGAAGCTAAAGTATCGGGCACAGGACCCAAGATACCGGCTCAGTACAAATAAAACAGCTTTCAATGGCTCTAGTAATGCATTTCACGGTAGCGGTCACAGGACTAAGATAGCCGCTCTAGAACACCCAATGCACATTTCACGGCCTTTGGAATCAAGGCTTTGGGCACGAGAATGAAGGTTTTACGGCTCGAGAAGCCAAGATATCGTACACAGGTCCCAAGATACCGGCTCTAGTACAAATAATGCAGCTTTCATGGCTGTAGGACCTGAAGATAGCGCGCTCTAGAACACCTAATGCACATTTCACGGACGTGGGAGTCAAGGCTTTGGGCACAGGGCTAGCGATATTTGCATCAGAGCGCCTAATGAAATCTTCATGGCTCGAGAAGCAATTTGGTTGGACACAAGAATAAAGGTTTTACCGGCTCGAGAAGCCAAGATATCGTACACAGGTCCCAAGATACCGGCTCTAGTACAAATAATGCAGCTTTCATAGCTGTAGGACCTGAAATAGCCGCGCTAGAACACCTAATGCACCTTTCACGGTCGTTGGAGTCAAGGCTTTGGGCACAGGGCTAGCGATATTTGCATCAGAGCGCCTAATGAAATCTTCATGGCTCGAGAAGCTAAAGTATCGGGCACAGAACCCAATATACCGGCTCTAGTACAAATAAATCAGCTTTCATGGCTGTAGATGCCACGGTAGCGGTCACAGGACCTAAGATAGCCGCTCTAGAACACCCAATGCACATTTCACGGCCTTTGGAATCAAGGCTTTGGGCACGAGAATGAAGGTTTTACGGCTCGAGAAGCCAAGATATCGTACACAGGTCCCAAGATACCGGCTCTAGTACAAATAATGCAGCTTTCATAAGCTGTAGGACCTGAAGATAGCCGCGCTAGAACACCTAATGCACATTTCACGGACGTGGGAGTCTAGGCTTTGGGCACAGGGCTAGCGATATTTGCTTCAGAGCGCCTAATGAAATCTTCATGGCTCGAGAAGCTAAAGTATCGGGCACAAGACCCAAGATACCTCCTCGAGAAGCCAAGATACCGTACACAGGTCCCAGGATACCGACTCAAGTACAAATAATGCAGCTTTCATAGCTATAGAACCTGAAATACCCGCGCTAGAACACCTAATGCACCTTTCACGGTCGTTGGAGTCAAGGCTTTGGGCACAGGGCTAGCGATATTTGCTTCAGAGCGCCTAATGAAATCTTCATGGCTCGAGAAGCTAAAGTATCGGGCACAGAACCCAAGATACCGGCTCTAGTACAAATAAAACAGCTTTCATGGCTGTAGATGCCACGGTAGCGGTCACAGGACCTAAGATAGCCGCTCTAGAACACCCAATGCACATTTCACGGCCTTTGGAATCAAGGCTTTGGGCACGAGAATGAAGGTTTTACGGCTCGAGAAGCCAAGATATCGTACACAGGTCCCAAGATACCGGCTCTAGTACAAATAATGCAGCTTTCATGGCTGTAGGACCTGAAATAGCCGCGCTAGAACACCTAATGCACATTTCACGGACGTTGGAGTCAAGGCTTTGGGCACAGGGCTAGCGATATTTGCATCGGAGCGCCTATGAAATCTTCACGGCTCGAGAAGCTAAAGTATCGGGCACAGGACCCAAGATTCTATGGTAGACCCAAGATACCGGCTCGAGAAGCCAAGATATCGTACACAGGTCCCAGGATACCGGCTCTAGTACAAATAAAGCAGCTTTCATGGTTGTAGGACCTGAGATAGCCGCTCTAGAACACCTAATGCACATTTCACGGACGTTGGAGTCAAGGCTTTGGGCACAGGGCTAGCGATATTTGCTTCAGAGCGCCTAATGAAATCTTCATGGCTCGAGAAGCTAAAGTATCGGGCACAAAACCCAAGATACCGGCTCTAGTACAAATAAAACAGCTTTCATGGCTGTAGATGCCACGGTAGCGGTCACAGGACCTAAGATAGCCGCTCTAGAACACCCAATGCACATTTCACGGCCTTTGGAATCAAGGCTTTGGGCACGAGAATGAAGGTTTTACGGCTCGAGAAGCCAAGATATCGTACACAGGTCCCAAGATACCGGCTCTAGTACAAATAATGCAGCTTTCATGGCTGTAGGACCTAAGAAAGCCGCTCTAGAACACCTAATGCACATTTCACAGACGTGGGAGTCTAGGCTTTGGGCACAGGTCTAGCGATATTTGCATCAGAGCGCCTAATGAAATCTTCATAGCTCGAGAAGCTAAAGTATCGGGCACAAAACCCAAGATACCGGCTCTAGTACAAATAAAACAGCTTTCAGGGCTGTAGATGCCACGGTAGCGGTCACAGGACCTAAGATAGCCGCTCTAGAACACCCAATGCACATTTCACGGCCTTTGGAATCAAGGCTTTGGGCACGAGAATGAAGGTTTTACGGCTCGAGAAGCCAAGATATCGTACACAGGTCCCAAGATACCGGCTCTAGTACAAATAATGCAGCTTTCATGGCTGTAGGACCTGAAATAGCCGCTCTAGAACACCTAATGCACATTTCACGGACGTGGGAGTCAAGGCTTTGGGCACAGGGCTAGCGATATTTGCATCAGAGCGCCTAATGAAATCTTCATAGCTCGAGAAGCTAAAGTATCGGGCACAAAACCCAAGATACCGGCTCTAGTACAAATAAAACAGCTTTCAGGGCTGTAGATGCCACGGTAGCGGTCACAGGACCTAAGATAGCCGCTCTAGAACACCCAATGCACATTTCACGGCCTTTGGAATCAAGGCTTTGGGCACGAGAATGAAGGTTTTACGGCTCGAGAAGCCAAGATATCGTACACAGGTCCCAAGATACCGGCTCTAGTACAAATAATGCAGCTTTCATGGCTGTAGGACCTGAAATAGCCGCGCTAGAACACCTAATGCACATTTCACGGACGTTGGAGTCAAGGCTTTGGGCACAGGGCTAGCGATATTTGCATCGGAGCGCCTATGAAATCTTCACGGCTCGAGAAGCTAAAGTATCGGGCACAGGACCCAAGATACCGGCTCGAGAAGCCAAGATATCGTACACAGGTCCCAAGATACCGGCTCTAGTACAAATAATGCAGCTTTCATGGCTGTAGGACCTGAGATAGCCGCTCTAGAACACCTAATGCACATTTCACGGACGTGGGAGTCAAGGCTTTGGGCACAGGGCTAGCGATATTTGCTTCAGAGCGCCTAATGAAATCTTCATGGCTCGAGAAGCTAAAGTATCGGGCACAAAACCCAAGATACCGGCTCTAGTACAAATAAAACAGCTTTCATGGCTGTAGATGCCACGGTAGCGGTCACAGGACCTAAGATAGCCGCTCTAGAACACCCAATGCACATTTCACGGCCTTTGGAATCAAGGCTTTGGGCACGAGAATGAAGGTTTTACGGCTCGAGAAGCCAAGATATCGTACACAGGTCCCAAGATACCGGCTCTAGTACAAATAATGCAGCTTTCATAGCTATAGGACCTGAAATAGCCGCGCTAGAACACCTAATGCACCTTTCACGGTCGTTGGAGTCAAGGCTTTGGGCACAGGGCTAGCGATATTTGCATCGGAGCGCCTAATGAAATCTTCACGGCTCGAGAAGCTAAAGTATCGGGCACAGGACCCAAGATACCGGCTCGAGAAGCCAAGATATCGTACACAGGTCCCAAGATACCGGCTCTAGTACAAATAAAACAGCTTTCATGGCTGTAGATGCCACGGTAGCGGTCACAGGACCTAAGATAGCCGCTCTAGAACACCCAATGCACATTTCACGGCCTTTGGAATCAAGGCTTTGGGCACGAGAATAAAGGTTTTACGGCTCGAGAAGCCAAGATATCGTACACAGGTCCCAAGATACCGGCTCTAGTACAAATAATGCAGCTTTCATGGCTGTAGGACCTGAGATAGCCGCGCTAGAACACCTAATGCACATTTCACGGACGTGGGAGTCAAGGCTTTGGGCACAGGGCTAGCGATATTTGCTTCAGAGCGCCTAATGAAATCTTCATGGCTCGAGAAGCTAAAGTATCGGGCACAAAACCCAAGATACCGGCTCTAGTACAAATAAAACAGCTTTCATGGCTGTAGATGCCACGGTAGCGGTCACAGGACCTAAGATAGCCGCTCTAGAACACCCAATGCACATTTCACGGCCTTTGGAATCAAGGCTTTGGGCACGAGAATAAGGGTTTTACGGCTCGAGAAGCCAAGATATCGTACACAGGTCCCAAGATACCGGCTCTAGTACAAATAATGCAGCTTTCATGGCTGTTGGACCTGAGATAGCCGCTCTAGAACACCTAATGCACATTTCACGGACGTGGGAGTCAAGGCTTTGGGCACAGGGCTAGCGATATTTGCTTCGGAGCGCCTATGAAATCTTCACGGCTCGAGAAGCTAAAGTATCGGGCACAAGACCCAAGATACGGCTCTGTACAAATAAATCTGGCTCGTAGAAGCCAAGGTATCGTACACAGGTCCCAAGATACCGGCTCTAGTACAAATAATGCACCTTTCACGGCCTTTGGAATCAAGGCTTTGGGCACGAGAATAAGGGTTTTACGGCTCGAGAAGCCAAGATATCGTACACAGGTCCCAAGATACCGGCTCTAGTACAAATAATGCAGCTTTCATGGCTGTAGGACCTGAGATAGCCGCTCTAGAACACCTAATGCACATTTCACGGACGTGGGAGTCAAGGCTTTGGGCACAGGGCTAGCGATATTTGCTTCAGAGCGCCTAATGAAATCTTCATGGCTCGAGAAGCTAAAGTATCGGGCACAAGACCCAAGATACCTCCTCGAGAAGCCAAGATATCGTACACAGGTCCCAAGATACCGGCTCTAGTACAAATAATGCAGCTTTCATGGCTGTTGGACCTGAGATAGCCGCTCTAGAACACCTAATGCACATTTCACGGACGTGGGAGTCAAGGCTTTGGGCACAGGGCTAGCGATATTTGCATCGGAGCGCCTAATGAAATCTTCACGGCTCGAGAAGCTAAAGTATCGGGCACAAGGACCCAAGATACCGGCTCGAGAAGCCAAGATATCGTACACAGGTCCCAAGATACCGGCTCTAGTACAAATAATGCAGCTTTCATGGCTGTTAGGACCTGAGATAGCCGCTCTAGAACACCTAATGCACATTTCACGGACGTTGGAGTCAAGGCTTTGGGCACAGGGGTTAGCGATATTTGCATCGAGCGCCTAATGAAATCTTCACGCTCGAGAAGCTAAAGTATCGGGCACAAGGACCCAAGATACCGGCTCGAGAAGCCAAGATATCGTACACAGGTCCCAAGATACCGGCTCTAGTACAAATAATGCAGCTTTCATGGCTGTGAAATCCAGAGCAAGTATGCACAGGACCTAAGATAGCCGCTCTAGAACAACTAATGCACATTTTTCGGACGTGGGAGTCAAGGCTTTGGGCACAGGGCTAGCGATATTTGCTTCTAGAGCGCCCAATGCAAATCTTCACGGCCTTTGGAATCTAAGGCTTTGGGCACGAGACCCAAGGTTTTACCGGCTCGAGAAGCCAAGATATCGTACACAGGTCCCAAGATACCGGCTCTAGTACAAATAATGCAGCTTTCATGGCTGTTGGACCTGAGATAGCCGCTCTAGAACACCTAATGCACATTTCACGGACGTGGGAGTCAAGGCTTTGGGTACAGGGCTAGCGATATTTGCTTCGGAGCGCCTAATGAAATCTTCACGGCTCGAGAAGCTAAAGTATCGGGCACAGAGACCCAAGATACCGGCTCGAGAAGCCAAGATATCGTACACAGGTCCCAAGATACCGGCTCTAGTACAAATAATGCAGCTTTCATGGCTGTAGGACCTAAGATAGCCGCTCTAGAACACCTAATGCACATTTCACGGACGTTGGAGTCAAGGCTTTGGGCACAGGGCTAGCGATATTTGCTTCGGAGCGCCTATGAAATCTTCACGGCTCGAGAAGCTAAAGTATCGGGCACAAGACCCAAGATACCTCCTCGAGAAGCCAAGATATCGTACACAGGTCCCAAGATACCGGCTCAAGTACAAATAATGCAGCTTTCATGGCTGTTGGACCTGAGATAGCCGCTCTAGAACACCTAATGCACATTTCACGGACGTGGGAGTCAAGGCTTTGGGTACAGGGCTAGCGATATTTGCTTCGGAGCGCCTATGAAATCTTCACGGCTCGAGAAGCTAAAGTATCGGGCACAAGACCCAAGATACCTCCTCGAGAAGCCAAGATATCGTACACAGGTCCCAAGATACCGGCTCTAGTACAAATAATGCAGCTTTCATAGCTGTAGGACCTGAGATAGCCGCTCTAGAACACCTAATGCACATTTCACGGACGTGGGAGTCAAGGCTTTGGGCACAGGGCTAGCGATATTTGCATCGGAGCGCCTATGAAATCTTCACGGCTCGAGAAGCTAAAGTATCGGGCACAAGACCCAAGATACCTGCTCGAGAAGCCAAGATATCGTACACAGGTCCCAAGATACCGGCTCAAGTACAAATAATGCAGCTTTCATGGCTGTTGGACCTGAGATAGCCGCTCTAGAACACCTAATGCACATTTCACGGACGTTGGAGTCAAGGCTTTGGGCACAGGGCTAGCGATATTTGCATCGGAGCGCCTATGAAATCTTCACGGCTCGAGAAGCTAAAGTATCGGGCACAGGACCCAAGATACCGGCTCTAGAAAAAAGCCAAGATATCATGGTAGCACAGGTCCCAAGATACCGGCTCTAGAACAAATAATGCAGCTTTCATGGCTGTGCCTTTGGAATCAAGGCTTTGGGCACGAGAAAATTTTACGGCTCGAGAAGCCAAGATTTACACAGGACCCAAGATACCGGTTAGTCAAATAAGGCTTAGCTGAGATAACGCCGCTCTAGAACACCTAATGCACATTTCACGGACTGTGGAGTCAAGGCTTTGGGCACAGGCTACCGATATTTCTTCGGAGCGCCTAATGAAATCTTCACGGCTCGAGAAGCTTAAGTATCGGGCACAAGACCCAAGATACCGGCTCGAGAAGCCAAGATATCGTACACAGGTCCCAAGATACCGGCTCTAGTACAAATAATGCAGCTTTCATGGCTTATAGGTACTTAGGACCTGAGATAGCCGCGCTAGAACACCTAATGCACATTTCACGGACGTTGGAGTCAAGGCTTTGGGCACAGGGCTAGCGATATTTGCATCAGAGCGCCTATGAAATCTTCACGGCTCGAGAAGCTAAAGTATCGGGCACAGGACCCAAGATACCGGCTCGCCTTACACAGGTCCCAAGATACCGGCTCTAGTACAAATAATGCAGCTTTCATGGCTGTAGGACCTGAAGATAGCCGCTCTAGAACACCTAATGCACATTTCACGGTCGTTGGAGTCAAGGCTTTGGGCACAGGGCTAGCGATATTTGCTTCGGCGCCTAATGAAGAGCGCCTAATGTCCCAAGATACCGGCTCGAGAAGCTAAGCAGCTTTCATGGCTACAGGACCCAAGATACCCGCTCTAGAACGCCCAATGCATATCGTACACAGGTGGAATCAAGGCTTTACGGGCCAAGTAATGAAATTTAGCTTCAAGGCTCGTACACAGGACCCAAGATACCGGCTCTAGTACAAATAATGCAGCTTTCATGGCTGTAGGACCTGAGATAGCCGCGCTAGAACACTTAATGCACATTTTTCGGACGTGGGAGTCAAGGCTTTGGGCACAGGGCTAGCGATATTTGCTTCAGAGCGCCTAATGAAATCTTCATGGCTCGAGAAGCTAAAGTATTGGGCACAAGACCCAAGTATACCGGCTCGAGAAGCCAAGATATCGTACACAGGTCCCAAGATACCGGCTCTAGTACAAATAATGCAGCTTTCATGGCTGTTAGGACCTGAAATAGCCGCGCTAGAACACCTAATGCACCTTTCACGGTCGTTGGAGTCAAGGCTTTGGGCACAGGGCTAGCGATATTTGCATCGGAGCGCCTATGAAATCTTCACGGCTCGAGAAGCTAAAGTATCGGGCACAGGACCCAAGATACCGGCTCGAGAAGCCAAGATATCGTACACAGGTCCCAAGATACCGGCTCTAGTACAAATAAAACAGCTTTCAGGCTTTGGGTTTGGCTCGAAAGCCAAGATACGTGGTCTAGTACAGGACCTGAGATAGCCGCTCTAGAACACCTAATGCACATTTCACGGACGTGGGAGTCAAGGCTTTGGGCACAGGGCTAGCGATATTTGCTTCAGAGCGCCTAATGAAATCTTCACGGCTCGAGAAGCTAAAGTATCGGGCACAGGACCCAAGATACCGGCTCGAGAAGCCAAGATATCGTACACAGGTCCCAAGATACCGGCTCTAGTACAAATAATGCAGCTTTCATAGCTATAGGACCTGAAATAGCCGCGCTAGAACACCTAATGCACCTTTCACGGTCGTTGGAGTCAAGGCTTTGGGCACAGGGCTAGCGATATTTGCTTCGGAGCGCCTCATGAAATCTTCACGGCTCGAGAAGCTAAAGTATCGGGCACAGGACCCAAGATACCTGCTCGAGAAGCCAAGATATCGTACACAGGTCCCAGGATACCGGCTCTAGTACAAATAAAACAGCTTTCATAGTTGTAGGACCTGAGATAGCCGCTCTAGAACACCCAATGCACATTTCACAGCCTTTGGAATCAAGGCTTTGGGCACGAGAATGAAGGTTTTACGGCTCAAGAAGCCAAGATAACGTACACAGGTCCCAAGATACCGGCTCTAGTACAAATAAAGCAGCTTTCATGGTTGTTGGACCTGAGATAGACGCTCTAGAACACCTAGTGCACATTTCACGGACGTGGGAGTCAAGGCTTTGGGCACAGGGCTAGCGAAGCGCTAAATGAAATCTTCAAGGTCGGCTCGAAAAAAAATATGGGCACAAGACCCAAGATACCGGCTCGAGAAGCCAAGATATCGTACACAGGTCCCAAGATACCGGCTCTAGTACAAATAATGCAGCTTTCATGGCTGTATAGGACCTGAAATAGCCGCTCTAGAACACCTAATGCACATTTCACGGACGTGGGAGTCAAGGCTTTGGGCACAGGGCTAGCGATATTTGCTTCGGAGCGCCTAATGAAATCTTCACGGCTCGAGAAGCCTAAAGATATCGGGCACAGGACCCAAGATACCGGCTCTAGTACAAATAAAACAGCTTTCATGGCTGTAGATGCCACGGTAGCGGTCACAGGACCTAAGAAAGCCGCTCTAGAACACCTAATGCACATTTCACGGACGTGGGAGTCAAGGCTTTGGGCACAGGGCTAGCGATATTTGCATCAGAGCGCCTAATGAAATCTTCACGGCTCGAGAAGCTAAAGTATCGGGCACAGAACCCAAGATACCGGCTCATAGTACAAGATATCTCACAGGTCCCAAGATACCGGCTCTATTACAAATAAATGCAGCTTTCATGGCTGTAGGACCTGAAGATAGCCGCTCTAGAACACCTAATGCACATTTCACGGACGTGGGAGTCAAGGCTTTGGGCACAGGGCTAGCGATATTTGCATCAGAGCGCCTAATGAAATCTTCATGGCTCGAGAAGCTAAAGTATCGGGCACAGAACCCAAGATACCGGCTCAGAAGCCAAGATATCGTACACAGGTCCCAAGATACCGGCTCTAGTACAAATAATGCAGCTTTCATGGCTGTAGGACCTAAAATAGCCGCGCTAGAACACCTAATGCACATTTCACGGTCGTTGGAGTCAAGGCTTTGGGCACAGGGCTAGCGATATTTGCTTCGGAGCGCCTAATGAAATCTTCACGGCTCGAGAAGCTAAAGTATCGGGCACAGGACCCAAGATACCGGCTCGAGAAGCCAAGATATCGTACACAGGTCCCAAGATACCGGCTCTAGTACAAATAATGCAGCTTTCATGGCTGTACATAGCACATGGCTGTCACAGGACCTAAGATAGCCGCTCTAGAACACCTAATGCACATTTCACGGACTTGGGAGTCAAGGCTTTGGGCACAGGGCTAGCGATATTTGCTTCGGAGCGCCTAATGAAATCTTCACGGCTCGAGAAGCTAAAGTATCGGGCACAGGACCCAAGATACCGGCTCGAGAAGCCAAGATATCGTACACAGGCCCCAAGATACCGGCTCTAGTACAAATAATGCAGCTTTCATGGCTGTTGGACCTGAGATAGCCGCTCTAGAACACCTAATGCACATTTCACGGACGTGGGAGTCAAGGCTTTGGGCACAGGGCTAGCGATATTTGCTTTATGGCTCGAGAAGCTAAAGTTTTGGGCACAAAAACCAAGATACCGACTCTAGTACAAATAAAACAGCTTTCAAGCCTGTAGATGCCATGGTAGTGGTCACAGGACCTAAGATAGCCGCTCTAGAACACCCAATGCACATTTCACGGCCTTTGGAATCAAGGCTTTGGGCACGAGAATGAAGGTTTTACGGCTCGAGAAGCCAAGATATCGTACACAGGTCCCAAGATACCGGCTCTAGTACAAATAATGCAGCTTTCATGGCTGTTGGACCTGAGATAGCCGCTCTAGAACACCTAATGCACATTTCACGGACGTGGGAGTCTAGGCTTTGGGCACAGGGCTAGCGATATTTGCATCGGAGCGCCTATGAAATCTTCACGGCTCGAGAAGCTAAAGTATCGGGCACAAGACCCAAGATACCTCCTCGAGAAGCCAAGATATCGTACACAGGTCCCAGGATACCGGCTCTAGTACAAATAAAACAGCTTTCATGGCTGTAGATGCCACGGTAGCGGTCACAGGACCTAAGATAGCCGCTCTAGAACACCCAATGCACATTTCACGGCCTTTGGAATCAAGGCTTTGGGCACGAGAATGAAGGTTTTACGGCTCGAGAAGCCAAGATATCGTACACAGGTCCCAAGATACCGGCTCTAGTACAAATAATGCAGCTTTCATGGCTGTTGGACCTGAGATAGCCGCTCTAGAACACTTAATGCACATTTCACGGACGTGGGAGTCAAGGCTTTGGGCACAGGGCTAGCGATATTTGCATCGGAGCGCCTAATGAAATCTTCATGGCTCGAGAAGCTAAAGTATCGGGCACAGGACCCAAGAACACCCAATGCACATTTCACGGCCTTTGGAATCAAGGCTTTGGGCACGAGAATGAAGGTTTTACGGCTCGAGAAGCCAAGATATCGTACACAGGTCCCAAGATACCGGCTCTAGTACAAATAATGCAGCTTTCATAGCTGTAGGACCTAAAATAGCCGCGCTAGAACACCTAGTGCACATTGAAGGTTTTAAGGCTGCAGAAGCCAAGATATCGTACACAGGTCACAAGATACCGGCTCTAGTACAGATAATGCAGCTTTCATAGTGGTAGGACCTGAAATAGCCACGCTAGAACACCTAATGCACATTTCACGGACAGGGCCAGTCAAGGCTTTGGGCACAGGGCTAGCGATATTTGCTTCAGAACGCCTAATGAATTCTTCATGGCTCAAGAAGCTAAAGTATCGGGCACAAAACACAAGATACCGGCTCTAGTACAAATAAATCAGCTTTCATGGCTCTGGATGTCAAGGTAGCGTTCACAGAACCTAAGATAGCCGCTCTAGACCACGCAATACAGATTACACGGCCTTTGGAATCAAGGCTTTGGGCACGAGAATGAAGGTTTTACGGCTCGAGAAGCCAAGATATCGTACACAGGTCCCAAGATACCGGCTCTAGTACTAATAATGCAGCTTTAATGTCTGTTGGAACTGAGATAGCCGCGCTAGAACACCTACTGCACATTTCACGGTCGTTGGAGTCAAGGCTTTGGGCACAGGGCTAGCGATATTTGCATCAGAGCGCCTAATGAAATCTTCACGGCTCGAGAAGCTAAAGTATCGGGCACAGGACTCAAGATACCAGCTCGAGAAGCCAAGATATCGTACACAGGTCCCAAGATACCGGCTCTAGTACAAATAATGCAGCTTTCATGGCTGTTGGACCTGAGATAGCCGCTCTAGAACACCTAATGCACATTTCACGGACGTGGGAGTCAAGGCTTTGGGCACAGGGCTAGCGATATTTGCTTCAGAGCGCCTAATGAAATCTTCATGGCTCGAGAAGCTAAAGTATCGGGCACAAAACCCAAGATACCGGCTCTAGTACAAATAAAACAGCTTTCATGGCTGTAGATGCCACGGTAGCGGTCACAGGACCTAAGATAGCCGCTCTAGAACACCCAATGCACATTTCACGGCCTTTGGAATCAAGGCTTTGGGCACGAGAATGAAGGTTTTACGGCTCGAGAAGCCAAGATATCGTACACAGGTCCCAAGATACCGGCTTTAGTACAAATAATGCAGCTTTCATAGCTGTAGGACCTGAAATAGCCGCGCTAGAACACCTAATGCACCTTTCACGGTCGTTGGAGTCAAGGCTTTGGGCACAGGGCTAGCGATATTTGCATCAGAGCGCCTATGAAATCTTCACGGCTCGAGAAGCTAAAATATCGGGCACAGGACCCAAGATACCGGCTCGAGAAGCCAAGATATCGTACACAGGTCCCAAGATACCGGCTCTAGTACAAATAAAACAGCTTTCATGGCTGTAGATGCCACGGTAGCGGTCACAGGACCTAAGATAGCCGCTCTAGAACACCCAATGCACATTTCACGGCCTTTGGAATCAAGGCTTTGGGCACGAGAATGAAGGTTTTACGGCTCGAGAAGCCAAGATATCGTACACAGGTCCCAAGATACCGGCTCTAGTACAAATAATGCAGCTTTCATGGCTGTAGGACCTGAGATAGCCGCGCTAGAACACCTAATGCACATTTCACGGACGTGGGAGTCAAGGCTTTGGGCACAGGGCTAGCGATATTTGCTTCAGAGCGCCTAATGCAATCTTCATGGCTCGAGAAGCTAAAGTATCGGGTACAAAACCCAAGATACCGGCTCTAGTACAAATAAAGCAACTTTCATGGCTGTAGATGCCACGGTAGCGGTCACAGGACCTAAGATAGCCGCTCTAGTACAGCCAATGCACTTTTCACGGCCTTTGGAATCAAGGCTTTGGGCACGAGAATGAAGGTTTTACGGCTCGAGAAGCCAAGATATCGTACAGAGGTCCCAAGATACCGGCTTTAGTACAAATAATGCAGCTTTCATAGCTGTAGGACCTGAGATAGCCGCGCTAGAACACCTAATGCACATTTCACGGACGTGGGAGTCAAGGCTTTGGGCACAGGGCTAGCGATATTTGCATCGAAGCGCTTAATAAAATCTTCACGGCTCAAGAAGCAAAAAATATCGGGCACAGGACCCAAGATACCGGCTCGAGAAGCCAGGATATCGTACACAGGTCCCAAGCTACCGGCTCTAGTACAAATAATGCAGCTTTCATGGTTGTAGGACCTGACATAGACGCGCTAGAACACCTAATGCACATTTCACGGACGTTAGAGTCAAGGCTTTGGGCACAGGGCTGGCGATATTTGCTTCGGAGCGCCTAATGAAATCTTCATGGCTCGAAAAGCTAAAGTATCGGTCAGAGGACTCGAGATACCGGCTCGAGAAGCCAAGATATTATACACAGGTACCAAGATACCGGCTCTAGTACAAATAATGCAGCTTTCATGGCTGTTGGATCTAAAATAGCCGCTCTAAAACAACTAATGTACATTTCACAGGGCTAGCGATATTTTCATCGGAGCGCCTAATGAAATCTTCACGGCTCGAGAAGCTAAAGTATCGGACACAGGACTCGAGATACCGGCTCGAGAAGCCAAGATATTGTACACAGGTGCCAAGATACCGGCTCTAGTACAAACAATACAGCTTTCATCAAGGTTTTACGGCTCGAGAAGCCAAGATATCGTACACAGGACCCAAGATACCGGCTCTAGTACAAATAATGCAGCATTCATGGCTCAGATAGCCGCTCTGGAACAGCTGATGCACATTTCACGGACGTGGGAGTCAAGGCTTTGGGCACAGGGCTTGCTATGTTTGCATCGGTGCGCCTAATGAAATCATTACAGCTCGAGAAGCTAAAGTATCGGCCACAGGACTCGAGATACCGGCTCGAGAAGCCAAGATATTGTACACAGGTGCCAAGATACCGGCTCTAGTACAAATAATACAGCTTTCATCAAGGTTTTACGGCTCGAGAAGCCAAGATATCGTACACAGGTCCCAAGATACCGGCTTTAGTACAAATAATGCAGCTTTCACAGCTGTAGGACCTGAAATAGCCGCGCTAGAAAACCTAATGCACATTTCACGGACGTGGGAGTCAAGGCTTTGCGCACAGGGCTAGCAATATTTGCATCGAAGCGCTTAATAAAATCTTCACGGCTCAAGAAGCAAAAAATATCGGGCACAGGACCCAAGATACCGGCTCGAGAAGCCAGGATATCGTACACAGGTCCCAAGCTACCGGCTCTAGTACAAATAATGCAGCTTTCATGGTTGTAGGACCTGACATAGCCGCACTAGAACACCTAATGCACATTTCACGGACGTTAGAGTCAAGGCTTTGGGCAGGACTGGCGATATTTGTAGATGCCGCTTTAGACCACCTAATGCACATTTCACGGACGTGGGAGTCAAGGCTGCCGCTTTAGACCACCTAATGCACATTTCACGGACGTTAGAGTCAAGGCTTTGGGCACAGGGCTGGCGATATTTGCTTCAGAGCGCCTAATGAAATCTTCATGGCTCGAAAAGCTAAAGTATCGGGCACAGGACTCGAGATACCGGCTCGAATGCCAAGATATTGTACACAGGTACCAAGATACCGATTCTAGTACAAATAATGCAGCTTTCATGGCTGTTGGATCTGAGATAGCCGCTCTAAAACAACTAATGTACATTTCACAGGGCTAGCGATATTTTCATCGGAGCGCCTAATGAAATCTTCACGGCTCGAGAAGCTAAAGTATCGGACACAGGACCCAAAATACCGGCTCGAGAAGCCAAGATATCGTACACAGGTCCCAAGATACCGGCTCTAGTAAAAATAATGCAGCTTTCATGGCTGTTAGACATGACATAGCAGCGCTAGAACACCTAATGCACTTTTCACGGACGTTAGAGTCAAGGCTTTGGGCACAGGGCTGGCGATATTTGCATCAGAGCGCCTAATGAAATTTTCACGGCTCGGGCACTGCACCCAAGATACCGGCTCGAAAAGCCAAGATATCGTATCCCAATATACCGGTTCTAGTACAAATAAAACAGCTTTCATGGCTGTAGGACCTGAGATCGCCGCGCTAGAACACTTAATGCACATTTTTCGGACGTGGGAGTCAAGGCATTGGGTACAGGGCTAGCGATATTTGCTTCAGAGCGCCTAATGAAATCTTCATGGCTCGAGAAGCTAAAGTATCGGGCACAGAACCCAAGATACCGGCTCTAGTACGAATAAAACTGCTTTCATGGCTGTAGATCTTGGGACCTGTGTACGATATCCTGGCTTCTCGAGCCGGTATCTTGGGTCCTGTGCCCGATATTTTTTGCTTCTTGAGCCGTGAAGATTTTATTAAGCGCTTCGATGCAAATATCGCTAGCCCTGTGCGCAAAGCCTTGACTCCCACGTCCGTGAAATGTGCATTAGGTTTTCTAGCGCGGCTATTTCAGGTCCTACAGCTGTGAAAGCTGCATTATTTGTACTAAAGCCGGTATCTTGGGACCTGTGTACGATATCTTGGCTTCTCGAGCCGTAAAACCTTGATGAAAGCTGTATTATTTGTACTAGAGCCGGTATCTTGGCACCTGTGTACAATATCTTGGCTTCTCGAGCCGGTATCTCGAGTCCTGTGGCCGATACTTTAGCTTCTCGAGCTGTAATGAATTCATTAGGCGCACCGATGCAAACATAGCAAGCCCTGTGCCCAAAGCCTTGACTCCCACGTCCGTGAAATGTGCATCAGCTGTTCCAGAGCGGCTATCTGAGCCATCAATGCTGCATTATTTGTACTAGAGCCGGTATCTTGGGTCCTGTGTACGATATCTTGGCTTCTCGAGCCGTAAAACCTTGATTTTGCAAGATTGGCGTGTATGTCATTTGTACTAGAGCCGGTATCTTAGGCACCTGTGCTACAATATCTTGGCTTCTCGAGCCGGTATCTCGAGTCCTGTGCCCGATACTTTAGCTTCTCGAGCCGTAAAGATTTCATTAGGCGCACCGATGCAAACATAGCTAGCCCTGTGCCCAAAGCCTTGACTCCCACGTCCGTGAAATGTGCATCAGCTGTTCTAGAGCGGCTATCTGAGCCATGAATGCTGCATTATTTGTACTAGAGCCGGTATCTTGGCACCTATGTACGATATCTTGGCTTCTCGAGCTGTAAAACCTTCATTCAATTGCCCAAAGCCTTGACTCCAAAGGCCGTGAAATGTGCATAAATTGTTCTAGAGCGGCTTTCTTAGGTCCTACAGCCATGAAAGCTGCATTATTTGTACTAGAGCCGGTATCTTGGGACCTGTGTACGATATCTTGGCTTCTCGAGCCGTAAAACCTTCATTCTCGTGCCCAAAGCCTTGATTCCAAAGGCCGTGAAATGTGCATTGGGTGTTCTAGAGCGGCTATCTTAGGTCCTGTGACCGCTACCGTGGCATCTACAGCCATGAAAGCTGTTTTATTTGTACTAGAGCCGGTATCTTGGGTTCTGTGCCCGATACTTTAGCTTCTCGAGCCATGAAGATTTCATTAGGCGCTCTAAAGCAAATATCGCTAGCCCTGTGCCCAAAGCCTTGACTCCAACGACCGTGAAAGGTGCATTTGGTGTTCTAGCGCGGCTATTTCAGGTCCTACAACCATGAAAGCTGCATTATTTGTACTAGAGCCGGTATCTTGGAACCTGTGTACGATATCCTGGCTTCTCGAGCCAGTATCTTGGGTCCTGTGCCCGATACTTTAGCTTCTCGAGCCGTGAAAATTTCATTAAGCGCTCTGATGCAAATATCGCTAGCCCTGGGCCCAAAGCCTTGACTCCCACGTCCGTGAAATGTGCATTAGGTGTTCTAGCGCGGCTATTTCAGGTCCTACAGCTATGAAAGCTGCATTATTTGTACTAAAGCCGGTATCTTGGGACCTGTGTACGATATCTTGGCTTCTCGAGCCGTAAAACCTTCATGAAATCTGTATTATTTGTACTATAGCCGGTATCTTGGGACCTGTGTACGATAACTTGGCTTCTCGAGCCGGTACCTTGGGTCCTGTGGGCAATACTGTAGCTTCTCGAGCCGTTAAACCTTCATTCACGTGCCCAAAGCCTTGACTCCAAAGGCCGTGAAATGTGTATAAATTGTTAAAGAGCGGCTATCTCAGGTCCTTCAGCCATGAAAGCTGTTTTATTTGTACTAGAACCGGTATATTGGGATACGATATCTTGGCTTTTCGAGCCGGTATCTTGGGTTCTGTGCCCGATACTTTAGCTTTTCGAGCCATGAAGATTTCATTAGGCGCTTTGAAGCAAATATCGCTAGCCCTGTGCCCAAAGCCTTGACTCCAACGACCGTGAAACGTGCATTTGGTGTTCTAGCGCGGCTATTTCAGGTCCTATAACCATGAAAGCTGCATTATTTGTACTAGAGCCGGTATCTTGGCACCTGTGTACAATATCTTGGCTTCTCGAGCCGGTATCTCGAGTCCTGTGGCCGATACTTTAGCTTCTCGAGCCGTGAAAATTTCATTAGGCGCACCGATGCAAACATAGCTAGCCCTGTGCCCAAAGCCTTGACTCCCACGTCCGTGAAATGTGCATCAGGTGTTCTAGAGCGGCTATCTGAGCCATGAATGCTGCTTTATTTGTACTAGAGCCGGTATCTTGGGACCTGTGTACGATATCTTGGCTTCTCGAGCCGTAAAACCTTCATTCTCGTGCCCAAAGCCTTGATTCCAAAGGCCGTGAAATGTGCATTGGGTGTTCTAGAGCGGCTATCTTAGATCCTGTGACCGCTACCGTGGCATCTACAGCCATGAAATCTGTTTTAGTTGTACCAGAGTAGGTATATTGGGTTCTGTGCCCGATACTTTATCTTCTCGAACCATGAAGATTTCATTAGGCGCTCTGATGCAAATATCGCTAGCCATGTGCCCAAAGCCTTGACTCCAACGACCGTGAAAGGTGCATTAGGTGTTCTAGCGCGGATATTTCAGGTCCAAAAAACCATGAAAGCTACAGTATTTGTACTAGAGCCGGTATTTTGGGACCTGTGTACAATATCTTGGCTTCTCGAGCCGGTATCTCGAGTCCTGTGGCCGATACTTTAGCTTCTCGAGCCGTGAAAATTTCATTAGGCGCACCGATGCAAACATAGCTAGCCCTGTGCCCAAAGCCTTGACTCCCACGTCCGTGAAATGTGCATCAGGTGTTCTAGAGCGGCTATCTAGAGCCATGAATGCTGCATTATTTGTACTAGAGCCGGTATCCTGGGACGTGTGTACGATATCTTGGCTTTTCGAGCCGTAAAACCTTCATTCTCGTGCCCAAAGCCTTGATTCCAAAGGCCGTGAAATGTGCATTGGGTGTTCTGGGCGGCTATCTTAGGTCCTGTGACCGCTACCGTGGCATCTACAGCCATGAAATCTGTTTTAGTTGTACCAGCGATACTTTATCTTCTCGAGCCATGAAGATTTCATTAGGCGCTCTGATTCAAATATCGCTAGCCATGTGCCCAAAGCCTTGACTCCAACGACCGTGAAAGGTGCATTAGGTGTTCTAGCGCGGATATTTCAGGTCCAAAAAACCATGAAAGCTACAGTATTTGTACTAGAGCCGGTATTTTGGGACCTGTGTACAATATCTTGGCTTCTCGAGCCGGTATCTCGAGTCCTGTGGCCGATACTTTAGCTTCTCGAGCCGTGAAAATTTCATTAGGCGCACCGATGCAAACATAGCTAGCCCTGTGCCCAAAGCCTTGACTCCCACGTCCGTGAAATGTGCATCAGGTGTTCTAGAGCGGCTATCTGAGCCATGAATGCTGATTTATTTGTACTAGAGCCGGTATCTTGGGACCTCTGTACGATATATTGGCTTTTCGAGCTGTAAAGCCTTCATTCTCGTGCCCAAAGCCTTGATTCCAAAGGCCGTGAAATGTGCATTGGGTGTTCTAGAGCGGCTATCTTGGGTCCTGTGACCGCTACCGTGGCATCTACAGCCATAAAAGCTGTTTTATTTGTACTAGAGCCGGTATATTGGGTTCTGTGCCCGATACTTTAGCTTCTCGAGCCATGAAGATTTCATTAGGCGCTCTGAAGCAAATATCGCTAGCCCTGTGCCCAAAGCCTTGACTCCAACGACCGTGAAAGATGCACTAGGTGTTCTAGCGCGGCTATTTCAGGTCCTATAGCCATGAAAGCTGCATTATTTGTACTAGAGCCGGTATCTTGGGACCTGTGTACAATATCTTGGCTTCTCGAGCCGGTATCTCGAGTCCTGTGGCCGATACTTTAGCTTCTCGAGCCGTGAAAATTTCATTAGGCGCACCGATGCAAACATAGCTAGCCCTGTGCCCAAAGCCTTGACTCCCACGTCCGTGAAATGTGCATCAGGTGTTCTAGAGCGGCTATCTGAGCCATGAATGCTGATTTATTTGTACTAGAGCCGGTATCTTGGGACCTGTGTACGATATATTGGCTTTTCGAGCTGTAAAGCCTTCATTCTCGTGCCCAAAGCCTTGATTCCAAAGGCCGTGAAATGTGCATTGGGTGATCTAGAGCGGCTATCTTAGGTCCTGTGACCGCTACCGTGGCATCTACAGCCATGAAATCTGTTTTAGTTGTACCAGCGATACTTTATCTTCTCGAGCCATGAAGATTTCATTAGGCGCTCTGATGCAAATATCGCTAGCCCTGTGCCCAAAGCCTTGACTCCAACGACCGTGAAAGGTGCATTAGGTGTTCTAGCGCGGATATTTCAGGTCCAAAAAACCATGAAAGCTACAGTATTTGTACTAGAGCCGGCATTTTGGGACCTGTGTACAATATCTTGGCTTTTTGATGCAAACATAGCTAGCCCTGTGCCCAAAGCCTTGACTCCCACGTCCGTGAAATGTGCATCAGGTGTTCTAGAGCGGCTATCTGAGCCATGAATGCTGCATTATTTGTACTAGAGCCGGTATCTTGGGACCTGTGTACGATATATTGGCTTTTCGAGCTGTAAAGCCTTCATTCTCGTGCCCAAAGCCTTGATTCCAAAGGCCGTGAAATGTGCATTGGGTGATCTAGAGCGGCTATCTTAGGTCCTGTGACCGCTACCGTGGCATCTACAGCCATGAAATCTGTTTTAGTTGTACCAGCGATACTTTATCTTCTCGAGCCATGAAGATTTCATTAGGCGCTCTGATGCAAATATCGCTAGCCCTGTGCCCAAAGCCTTGACTCCAACGACCGTGAAAGGTGCATTAGGTGTTCTAGCGCGGCTATTTCAGGTCCTATAACCATGAAAGCTGCATTATTTGTACTAGAGCCGGTATCTTGGGACCTGTGTACGATATCTTGGCTTCTCGAGCCGGTATCTTGGGTCCTGTGCCCGATACTTTAGCTTCTCGAGCCGTGAAGATTTCATTAGGCGCTCCGATGCAAATATAGCTAGCCCTGTGCCCAAAGCCTTGACTCCCACGTCCGTGAAATGTGCATTAGGTGTTCTAGAGCGGCTATCTCAGTCCTACAGCCATGAAAGCTGCATTATTTGTACTAGAGCCGGTATCTTGGGACCTGTGTACGATATCTTGGCTTCTCGAGCCGTAAAACCTTCATTGTGCCCAAAGCCTTGATTCCAAAGGCCGTGAAATGTGCATTGGTGTTCTAGAGCGGCTTCTTAGGTCTACAGCCATGAAATCTGTATTATTTGTACTATAGCCGGTATCTTGGGACCTGTGTACGATAACTTGGCTTCTCGAGCCGGTACCTTGGGTCCTGTGGGCAATACTGTAGCTTCTCGAGCCGTTAAACCTTCATTCACGTGCCCAAAGCCTTGACTCCAAAGGCCGTGAAATGTGTATAAATTGTTCAAGAGCGGCTATCTCAGGTCCTTCAGCCATGAAAGCTGTTTTATTTGTACTAGAACCGGTATATTGAGATACGATATCTTGGCTTTTCGAGCCGGTATCTTGGGTTCTGTGCCCGATACTTTAGCTTTTCGAGCCATGAAGATTTCATTAGGCGCTTTGAAGCAAATATCGCTAGCCCTGTGCCCAAAGCCTTGACTCCAACGACCGTGAAAGTGCATTTGGTGTTCTAGAGCGGCTATTTCAGGTCCTAAAACTCATGAAAGCTGTATTATTTGTACTAGAGCCGGTATCTTGGCCCCTGTGTACAATATCTTGGCTTCTCGAGCCGGTATCTCGAGTCCTGTGGCCGATACTTTAGCTTCTCGAGCCGTAAAGATTTCATTAGGCGCACCGATGCAAACATAGCTAGCCCTGTGCCCAAAGCCTTGACTCCCACGTCCGTGAAATGTGCATCAGGTGTTCTAGAGCGGTTATCTGAGCCATGAAAGCTGCATTATTTGTACTAGAGCCGGTATCTTGGGACCTGTGTACGATATCTTGGCTTTCGAGCCGTAAAACCTTCATTCTCGTCCCAAAGCCTTGATTCCAAAGGCCGTGAAATGTCATTTTAGAGCGGCTATCTTAGTTCTGTACTTTTACTCGAGCCGGTATCTTGGGTCCTGTGCCCGATACTTTAGCTTCTCGAGCCATGAAGATTTCATTAGGCGCTCTGAAGCAAATATCGCTAGCCCTGTGCCCAAAGCCTTGACTCCAACGACCGTGAAATGTGCATTAGGTGTTCTAGCGCGTCTATTTCAGGTCCTACAACCATGAAAGCTGCATTATTTGTACTAGAGCCGGTATCTTGGGACCTGTGTACGATATCTTGGCTTCTCGAGCCGGTATCTTGGGTCCTGTGCCCGATACTTTAGCTTCTCGAGCCGTGAAGATTTCATAGGCGCTCCGATGCAAATATCGCTAGCCCTGTGCCCAAAGCCTTGACTCCCACGTCCGTGAAATGTGCATTAGGTGTTCTAGCGCGGCTATTTCAGGTCCTATAGCCATGAAAGCTGCATTATTTGTACTAGAGCCGGTATCTTGGGACCTGTGTACGATATCTTGGCTTCTCGAGCCGTAAAACCTTCATCGCCCAAAGCCTTGATTCCAAAGGCCGTGAATGTCATTGGGTGTTCTAGAGCGGCTATCTTAGGTCCTGTGACCGCTACCGTGGCATCTACAGCCATGAAGCCGTTTTATTTGTACTCGAGGTTCTTCTGTGCCCGATACTTTAGCTTCTCGAGCCATGAAGATTTCATTAGGCGCACTGATGCAAATATCGCTAGCCCTGTGCCCAAAGCCTTGACTCCAACGTCCGTGAAATGTGCATTAGGTGTTCTAGTGCAGCTATGTCAGGTCTAACAGCCATGAAAGCTGCATTATTTGTACTAGAGCCGGTATCTTGGGACCTGTGTACGATATCTTGGCTTCTCGAGCCGTAAAACCTTATATGTATTATTTGTACTAGAGCCGGTATCTTGGACCTGTGTACAATATCTTGGCTTCTCGAGCCGGTATCTCGAGTCCTGTGGCCGATACTTTAGCTTCTCGAGCCGTAATGATTTCATTAGGCGCACCGATGCAAACATAGCTAGCCCTGTGCCCAAAGCCTTGACTCCCACGTCCGTGAAATGTGCATCAGGTGTTCTAGAGCGGCTATCTGAGCCATGAATGCTGATTTTTTTGTACTAGAGCCGGTATCTTGGACCTGTACATATCTTGGCTTCTCGGCTGTAAAACCTTCATTCAATTGCTAAAGCCTTGACTCCAAAGGCCGTGAAATTGCATAATTTTCTAAGTGGTTTTAGTCAGCCATGAAGCTGATTATTTGTACTAGAGCCGGTATCTTGGGACCTCTGTACGATATATTGGCTTTTCGAGCTGTAAAGCCTTCATTCTCGTGCCCAAAGCCTTGATTCCAAAGGCCGTGAAATGTGCATTGGGTGTTCTAGAGCGGCTATCTTAGGTCCTGTGACCGCTACCGTGGCATCTACAGCCATGAAATCTGTTTTAGTTGTACCAGAGTCGGTATATTGGGTTCTGTGCCCGATACTTTATCTTCTCGAGCCATGAAGATTTCATTAGGCGCTCTGATGCAAATATCGCTAGCCCTGTGCCCAAAGCCTTGACTCCAACGACCGTGAAAGGTGCATTAGGTGTTCTAGCGCGGCTATTTCAGGTCCTAAAGCCATGAAAGCTACATTATTTGTACTAGAGCCGGTATTTTGGGACCTGTGTACCTGTGTAATATCTTGGCTTTTTGAGCCGGTATCTCGAGTCCTGTGCCCGATACTTTAGCTTCTCGAGCCGTAAAGATTTCATTAGGCGCACCGATGCAAACATAGCTAGCCCTGTGCCCAAAGCCTTGACTCCCACGTCCGTGAAATGTGCATCAGGTGTTCTAGAGCGGCTATCTGAGCCATGAATGCTGCATTATTTGTACTAGAGCCGGTATCTTGGGACCTGTGAACGATATCTTGGCTTCTCGAGCCGTAAAACCTTCATCCTCTTGCCCAAAGCCTTGATTCCAAAGACCGTGTAATCTGTATTGGGTATTCTAGAGCGGCTATCTTAGATCCTCTGACCGCTACCGTGGCATCTACAGCCATGAAAGCAGTTTTATTTGTACTAGAGCCGGTATCTTGGGTTCTGTGCCCGATACTTTAGCTTCTCGAGCCATGAACATTTCAATAGGCGCTTTAAAGCAAATATCGCTAGCCCTGTGCCCAAAGCCTTGACTCCAACGACCGTGAAAGGTGCATTTGGTGTTCTAGCGCGGCTATTTCAGGTCCTACAACCATGAAAGCTGCATTATTTGTACTAGAGCCGGTATCTTGGGACCTGTGTACGATATCCTGGCTTCTCGAGCCGGTATCTTGGGTCCTGTGCCCGATACTTTAGCTTCTCGAGCCGTGAAAATTTCATTAAGCGCTCCGATGCAAATATCGCTAGCCCTGGGCCCAAAGCCTTGACTCCCACGTCCGTGAAATGTGCATTAGGTGTTCTAGCGCGGCTATTTCATTTCCTACAGCTATGAAAGCTGCATTATTTGTACTAAAGCCGGTATCTTGGGACCTGTGTACGATATCTTGGCTTCTCGAGCCGTAAAACCTTCATGAAATCTGTATTATTTGTACTATAGCCGGTATCTTGGGACCTGTGTACGATAACTTGGCTTCTCGAGCCGGTACCTTGGGTCCTGTGGGCAATACTGTAGCTTCTCGAGCCGTTAAACCTTCATTCACGTGCCCAAAGCCTTGACTCCAAAGGCCGTGAAATGTGTATAAATTGTTAAAGAGCGGCTATCTCAGGTCCTTCAGCCATGAAAGCTGTTTTATTTGTACTAGAACCGGTATATTGGGATACGATATCTTGGCTTTTCGAGCCGGTATCTTGGGTTCTGTGCCCGATACTTTAGCTTTTCGAGCTGAAGTTTCATTGGGGCTTTGAAGCAAATATTAGCCTGTGCCCAAAGCCTTGATTCCAAGGGCCGTAAATGTATTGGTTTCTAGGCGGCTATCTCAGGTCCTAAGCCATGAAAGCTGCATTATTTGTACTAGAGCCGGTATCTTGGGACCTGTGTACGATATCTTGGCTTCTCGAGCCGGTATCTCGGTCCTGTGGCCGATACTTTAGCTTTTCGAGCCGTAAAGATTTCATTAGGCGCACCGATGCAAATATCGCTAGCCCTGTGCCCAAAGCCTTGACTCCAACGACCGTGAAAGGTGCATTAGGTGTTCTAGCGCGGATATTTCAGGTCCAAAAAACCATGAAAGCTACAGTATTTGTACTAGAGCCGGCATTTTGGGACCTGTGTACAATATCTTGGCTTTTTGAGCCGGTATTTCGAGTCCTGTGCCCGATATTTTAGCTTCTCGAGCCGTAAAGATTTCATTAGGCGCACCGATGCAAACATAGCTAGCCCTGTGCCCAAAGCCTTGACTCCCACGTCCGTGAAATGTGCATCAGGTGTTCTAGAGCGGCTATCTGAGCCATGAATGCTGCATTATTTGTACTAGAGCCGGTATCTTGCGACCTCTGTACGATATATTGGCTTTTCGATCTGTAAAGCCTTCATTCTCGTGCCCAAAGCCTTGATTCCAAAGGCCGTGAAATGTGCATTGGGTGTTCTGGGCGGCTATCTTAGGTCCTGTGACCGCTACCGTGGCATCTACAGCCATGAAAGCTGTTTTATTTGTACCAGAGTCGGTATATTGGGTTCTGTGCCCGATACTTTATCTTCTCGAGCCATGAAGATTTCATTAGGCGCTCTGATGCAAATATCGCTAGCCCTGTGCCCAAACCCTTGACTCCAACGACCGTGAAAGGTGCATTAGTTGTTCAAGCGCGGCTATTTCAGGTCCTAAAACCATGAAAGCTACAGTATTTGTACTAGAGCCGGTATTTTGGGACCTGTGTACAATATCTTGGCTTTTTGAGCCGGTATCTCGAGTCCTGTGCCCGATACTTTAGCTTCTCGAGCCGTAAAGATTTCATTAGGCGCACCGATGCAAACATAGCTAGCCCTGTGGCCAAAGCCTTGACTCCCACGTCCGTGAAATGTGCATCAGGTGTTCTAGAGCGGCTATCTGAGCCATGAATGCTGCATTATTTGTACTAGAGCCGGTATCTTGGGACCTGTGAACGATATCTTGGCTTCTCGAGCCGTAAAACCTTCATCCTCTTGCCCAAAGCCTTATTCCAAAGGCCGGGAAATTTGTTTTGGGTTTTTTAAGGGGGCTTTTTTAAAACCCCCCACCCCCCCCCGGGGCACCATGAAAGCTGTATTATTTGTACTAGAGCCGGTATCTTGGCACCTGTGTACGATACTCTTGGCTTCTCGAGCCATGTTTCAAAAGGCCTTTAAACAAATATCGTAGCCCTGTGCCCAAAGCCTTGACTCCAAAGGCCGTGAAATGTGCATAAATTGTTCTAGAGCGGCTTTCTTAGGTCCTACAGCCATGAAAGCTGCATTTTTTGTACTAGAGCCGGGATCTTGGGACCTGTGTACGATATCTTGGCTTCTCGAGCCGTAAAACCTTCATCCTCTTGCCCAAAGCCTTGATTCCAAAGACCGTGTAATCTGTATTGGGTATTCTAGAGCGGCTATCTTAGATCCTCTGACCGCTACCGTGGCATCTACAGCCATGAAAGCAGTTTTATTTGTACTAGAGCCGGTATCTTGGGTTCTGTGCCCGATACTTTAGCTTCTCGAGCCATGAACATTTCAATAGGCGCTTTAAAGCAAATATCGCTAGCCCTGTGCCCAAAGCATTGACTCCAACGACCGTGAAAGGTTGTAACGATCCTTTCTCGTCCTTCGGGATATTTATAATATCTCTTGGGCTAGGTTCGGCACAACAAAATTTATTTTGTGCCCCGGTGAAATTAGAACAGCTTTGTTTATTGATTTGATTTTTTTTATAATACGTTTATTTGCGATCGTTATGGGCTTGATTGGCTATGACAAGTTTCTCTGCGGTAGGTCTGGACTTGGACAGCGTTGGTGAGTTACTTTGAATCCCTCGTCGTCGCTTCTTGCCTTCCTCTTGCTCCTGTTGCCGATTATTGTCTCGGTCTGTATCATATGCTTGATTTGTGCTCCACACCTCTGCACCCTTTCGCTATGCTCGTTGAGATGGCTCTTGTTTTATGGCTTTGGCAGGATGTTCCTTAATAATTGGTATTCGTCAGGATATATAGATCCTGGAATTTCGGCAGTAGGATATATCCTCGTGCCTACCATTGACTTTGGATACTCCTGAAAATGCTTGGCTTCTCTCCCACTCACTCTAGCTTGGGTAGGGTGTTTACTATCCTTATTTAAGGATTTGTTGCTGTCGAAATGAACTGTACAGGTTACTCGTAAGGCCTGTATAGTTCCTTGTTTTTCCTTTGCTCCTTCTGTTTCCTTGATAAGTTCTTAAGGTTACTCGTAAGGCCTTAATTACTTGTTACTTGATCACTACTTGATGACTTGATGACTTGATGACTTCATGTTGCCTTTATATAGGCAGTTCCCATGGCCTCAGGAACACATTGGTGTGGTACCGCTATACAGCTGGTACATTTCCATCAGCCCTCTGCTTTCACCCACGCATTCCCTTGTTGCTATGCGTGGTGAAAGTCCCGTAAATCTTTGGCGCATATGTCCACTTTCTTTGTGGCTGCGCGCCCATTTATTCCTTGTCCCTGTCTTTCTTATTTGTACATATTGACTTGCATCCCTTTCTTATGCTGGCGTCGCCTTTCTATTGGCCGCCCATCGTAGCCCGTTGGCTTTCTCTCCTTTCATCGCTGCCTTTGCCCGTCGCTCCCTTTGATCCACTTGTCATACCCAATTTCACACATATTCTCTCCTTATTATATTTACATACATATATATGACAATTATATTAACTTAAGCTATTGTTTAACGATAATCATATTGATTAAATTAACATATGAAATCGTTTAATTTCCCATACAATGCACATTCATCCGCATATCGTATCTATCAGATATGAGGGCTTCCCCATTGTTCATCCCTCCCCCTTCGGTTCGCATATTCCCCTATCCAATCCACAAACCATTATCGTTTCATACATGCATGCATGCCCCGCACCCGTCTCGTGGGCTTGCTTGGCCCTCACTTTGTTCTCATAATTTCGGCAGCTCATGCTCTCACTGCTTTGATCTCTTGTGTGTGACGTAGGCAGAGAGCACCCATAAGCCACCGGTACTCCCTCTCGCGGTCATACACGCATAGCATACATGTATTGTGAGTGTATGCTT
>JAEIFP010000874.1:0-88431 GCA_018903935.1 Drosophila insularis
GGTGATACCGGTAACGGTTGGGATGTCTTGGAATGGTACCGAAAAAACCCAAAGACCGGCTTGGAACGTCTTGAAATTGAATAAAAACCACAAACACAAGTTGGAACACGGTTGGGATTAGACCGATTTGAAACTGGAATGAAAACACCAATCACGACTTGGTACGTTTGCAATAACTAGATATTGTACCAAAAAGTCCAATGAATGGCACTTTAGAAGTGGAATGAAGATTTCGGGAAGTTTTTGTTCTGCAGAGCAAAACGATTTTGACAAGAATTCAACAAAAAAATTATAAATTAATTTTTCCTTTCGTATAGAAATATGCTTTGCCCTTTGAACCGAAACGGAATTGGAACGGAATCTCTTATGATCAATTATGGAATAAAAATATCAAAGAAGCTAACATCGGCTGTGCCGAAGTTTATATACCCTTGCAGTCCATGGCCATAATATTTTTACATGTTCCAAACTCTTCATGTTCAGGACCTTTCAAATATCATTTCAATTTCTTCTTCTTCTTCCCCATCCCCTTTTACACGCATGCCGCGATTCGCACGCATACACATATACATATCTTATTGGTAAATTTCATGAGGATACTCCAATTTTTGCAAAAATGTTTCCTCCAGAGCTATATGATATAGTGCTCCGATTCTGCCAATTTTCATACTTTATTTTTCCCAGGTAATAAAAAGCCCCAAAAAAAATTTCATTCCGATAGCTCTTAAGATGGCTGAGTACGCACAGAAGGACGAACAGACGGACATGGCTATATCAACTCAGCTTCTCATGCTGATCAAGAATATATATACTTTATAGGGTCGGAAACGTCTCCTTGTGTGCGTTACAAACACCTGACCAATTTTATAATACCCTCTGCAAGGGTATAATGACGCGGAATATAAATTTTCATTAATTATATATTTTCCGACTTTTCCCTCAACGTGACCTTTCAGCATATATACCACACAAGGGCCTGCCAACCCAGGGTAAACAGCACAACTACTTTTGATCGTTTGCTTTGTGCCGGTCTTTTGGCACAAGAGCTTGCAGCTGTGCCTGTATATAGCGGTTAAGCGGGACATATATAGGCTGCAAGGGATAGCTTAATTTTTTTCTTTCGCGTTTATGGAAAAAATAGATTTGTGTGCAGCTATATATGTATATGAATATGTAAAATTTGGAATATAGAATATGTGGATATATGTATAAATATGTGTATGGATATGTATTATGTGTCTCTGCTTATTCGGAGACTAATAATGTTTAAATATGTATATGAAATGGAAATATGCAGAGGTGTGAATGGATTGGATCAATATAAATTTCTATATAAAAAATTAATAATTTGTACATATATATAATATTTACCATACACCCATAAGGTGAAATGGTATATTAAAGTGGTCAAAATATATGTAACAGGCAAAAGGAAGCTTTTCCGACCGCATAAAGTATATACATATATTCTTGATCAGCATCAACAGCCGAGACGATCTAGCCATGTCCGTTTTTCCGTCCGTCCGTCTGTATGAACACGCAGATCTCGGAGACAATAAGAGCTACAGTCACCAAATTTGGTATGTAGTCTCGTGTAATATGTACACTTATCGAGTTTGTTAAATAAAACCGATTTTCTCAAACACTATAGCAATTTGAGTCTCTAAAATTTGCTTGTAAAAAGCATGTCAACAGTTTTTTTAAATACGAAAATGCATTGGTTTATATAAATTTAAAATATTTGTTTTACTGCTGTATGGTATACCCAAGTCGGCGAGACGACTTACTTACTTCATTATTTTCCGATGCGTCGGACTGATATGCCCCAACTCTATAAGGTGTCGCGGGACAAACGAAACGTCTAAGTGTGGTCTTTATATGTGAAAGGATGGATCACTGTTTTTGTTTTTTAATTCTTATTAATTTGGATTGAAAACCTAATTGTGAAAACCTCTTTGTTGGAACCACTTTTCACTTAGGGCACACACTTTTCACAGGAATGGACTGTATTCAATAAAAGACATTAGTATTTCTTCTTAAATGTTTATTTATTTATATGTAAATAATTCACTAGCTTTTAAACCAGTGTCTAAAAGTTGTCGCAATTAACAAATAAATTGGGTGGACGTCGGAGTGAGATTATAAAGGTAGAGATGGGGGCCAAAGACAGAGCGATGCACTTCTGATGTAGCTACAATTGGTATCTGATCTTACTAAGAATAATGCATTTCTTTTGTAGTAAAAATAGAGAGCTCACAAGTGCATAGTTCGACATAGTGTTAGGTCAGCAAAATACGTCTTTATTGCGTAGCTAATCATAGCTTAATTAACTAAATCTTTATTGTTAAATTCTGACCATATCAGATCTACTTATGACTGATGAGGCATCGATATCTATATTCGGGTTACATACTAATTTGACATACATTTCTATTTGTTCTATATTATGAGAGTCTTATCTTATTTTATATAATCTAAACACCAACATACTCCCGGCTTTGAACACCTGTTCAACGTTATCCAACGTTGACCGCAAAATTGCTGGAGGCTGGGTTTGATGGAGCGGAAGTCGGAATAGGATTGACGATCCTCACGGTTGTCTGCTCTGGACCATTGTGCCTTGGGGTTTGGGAACACCTCCTTATTCCATATATCATCACAAGAACCAATGGAATGGCTGGCTGGCTGGGGTCTTCTGGTAACTTCCACTTTTGCTTAGCTTCCAATTTTCCTTGGATGCTGCTTAGTTCGTCGCAGCCTAGCTGCATCTTCGACTAATCTGAGTAGTTAGCATCTGTTAATCATCTGAGTAGTTAGCATGATATACCATTGCAAAATCATTACCGCATTGTCCTGGACCTTGGTTATGTCGTTCATTTATTTTATTTATTTAAGCCGTTCGCAATGTTCCCAACTATATCTAAAGGCGATCGTCGTCTATTCTGAGATACCCGGTGCTCAGGTAAGTCGCCCATGACTTGTTTTAAGAACTGAGGCCGGTACTTGGTGCATGCTTAGCAGCCCTGGATCACATTCCGGACCATCGGCTTCACCTTAATATTGTTGCCGAGCTATTCCGCGTAGTGCCTCATGTCCATAATGAAGATTCTCTTCATGAAGTTTCCGTAGTATCATTTTTAACACCGGATCATTATACGGCAAGAGATATAGATTTCTTGTTTGCGTTGATACTGGTGCTTGTTGTAGCCGAGTTGCTACTCGTATGATTGAATGTTCATCCAGTATTAGTGGCAATGTTGCCACCTTGCTTTTGCGATCCAATGGTTGATCAGGTCGTTTCTTTAAGTGCCTTAATTCTTGAATTTGCTTGATGATTATTTTTCGTGCTTGATCCAACTCTTCCAACTCTAACTAAGTCGTTGGTTTCCTGTTCTGCTTGTGACAAAACCGTAACACATACGCCACCATTCGCTGTAGCCGCTAAAATGAATTTCTGTGAATTACCTTGTTGTTGGGAGTGGCAGTCACCATGCTGAATACCTCGGTTTTCTTCTCAGCGGTATCCATCGTGTGCTCTGTAGGCTTAAATGGTGCTGGTCAGAGACAGAACATCAGCTGCGTTGAGCGCTGATGACACATGACGCCATTGCCTTGGATGTGATACCGCATGTATTTTGTTCAACCGATTAGCCTCAAACGTGTGGAAATGTGATGCCCGTGAATTAATGTAAGAGAGTACTACTGTTGAGTCTGACCAGAGAAATGATTCAACACTTTCTGATCTTAATTGTAGATCTTGTCGAACTCTATCCGTGTGTTCAGTTCCAAGTACAACTGCACAACAATCTGACCGAAATTTGCCCATTTTTATTCGTTGACTGGATATAAACTGCCGCTCCATACTCCTTTTCTGATGCATCAACAAATGTATGCAGTTCGTTCGTAGTGGGGACCTTGCCATCAAAAATATGCCTTGGAATTTTCATATGGTTTAATGCCTATACATCCTCTCGGTAGGCTTCTCAAAATACGGCGGCAGGCCATCCATATCAATTCGTTCGTCAGCAACATGTTGAAGAAACATTTTCGCTCTTAGCACTACCGGTCCATGTTTTACAGTGCCAAATATTCCAGACACTTTGTCGCTAAATATGGGGCTTATATAGTTCCATAAGTTACCGTTTTTTAACGATAAAACTTTAGTTCTTGACTTGGATCCTCTCTCCACACAATCAGCTGATTGAATTGATCGGCAGGGTTCATCCAAACTTGACGATACATTTTTTCAATGTCCGCAGTGAACACATATTTGTGTGAACCGCAGTAGAATTGAGAAGAGTTGACTCTGTACAACTGGTCCAGGATATAAAATGTCGTTCACTGATTTTCCTGATGACTTTTTGGATGATGCATCAAATACCACTCTTAGCTTGGTGGTGGTACTTTCGGGCTTTAGTACACACTGATACGGGATACGGTATTGGTTCTTGGGTATTTGCTCCACCATTACCTGCTTCATATGTCCAAGCTGTTTATATTCTGACATAAATTTGACATACTCCTTTTTTATGTCAGGGCTGATTCGCCGCTCTAACGAAATGAATCTTCTTTTGGCTACTTCCCGAGATTCTCCAAGGGATGAAGCCTCTTCAGCAAATGGAAGCTTTACAATTAGTCGATTGTCAGCCGCCCTTTGTAGGTTATCTAGGAAGAATTTTTCACAATACTCTTCCTCTGGACTCCTGTACCTTTTTATTGGCTCTAGTGTGTCAGAATCTTTCTAGAGATTTCTCTGTATTAGTTATGTCTACCATACATGTGACTTAATTCTGCCAGCAACAATCCTTCCAAACTCTGAATTTTGTAATGTTGTACGGTTTTGATTGCCTCGTCTTCTTTCTGGGAACAGTATATCATAGTGATCATCAGCTCCCAACAGCATATCAATTTTTCCTGGTTTATCAAATGTTGAGTCTGCTAATTGAATGTTGTCTAGTAATGTGACTTTCTGCGCTATTTGTTCTGTGGGTTGGTCACCAATTATTTGTGGCAACACAAATGCCTCAACTAGCATTGCGAACTTATTGTATCTTGACCTTACAATCAAGCTTAGTCTCGCCTTGCTTATCTGGGGTTGACCACTCATTTCTTTTATGTGCACATGAGTCTCGTGATTTTTTAACGATAACTTCTTTACCAGTCTCTCTGAGACGAGATTTACTTGTGAGACGCCAAGAGTGCTCGAAATTCTTCTTTCCTTTCATTAATCCCTGTTACCACCACATTGGCCGTTGCCAACAAGGTGTATTTTCTGCCAATTGCATATGCAGACGCTGCAGAAGCAGATGTAGCCATTTGGTTTGCTGTTTCTAAATGCAATATTGTGTTATTGTGAGATTTACTTGTGAGACGCTATCCAAGAGTGCTCGAAATTCTTCTTTCCTTTCATTAATCCCTGTTACCACCACCTTGCCCGTTGCCCAAGTTCTTTACAGAAACTGCGTCATTTCCCACTTTTGGGTGGTCAAGTAGCTTTATCAGTATGGCTGTTACTAGAACTCGTTTATTATTAAATCGTTCCTGCAACACTGACCAAGCAGTATTGTAATTGGCTTCTGTTAATTCCAATGGAATGGAATTTTGGGTAGTTGCAACACAGGCGGTGATTGTATCACTACACTTTCTGCTCATGCCACACAGAATTTCAGCATTGTGTTTTCTGCGGCCACAAACGTAGCTATATAATATCCGGCTTCGGCAGGATTTTCATCTAGCCCATGAATCTCATAATGAATTTCTTCAATTTGGATCCATAATTTGTCGACTACAGATTTGTAATTCCTTTTTTCTTCAGTACACTATTTGTCTTAGTGTTCTGGACAATGAATCCAGCAGAGCACTTCGCTTGCGAACCAGTGGTTTGATCATGACTCGCTCTTCCTCTCTTTGGAGAGTTAGCCTCTCTAGTTTTATCTTTGCCAAACGGTCCTTCCAGTTACAACCGCCTCCATTTTGCTGAATTAGTACGTTACAACGTAGTCATCTTCTGTTGGCGCGTTATTCATTTTGTCCCTTAGCCCCTGATGACTTTTCTCAAAGTTCTCCCACATGTATTCCAAAAGCTCAAGTTTCTTCTCGAAATAGGCTGGCTTCGTTTTCCTGGCGATAGAATCCTTATTGGTATTCCGAATAAAGGCCTGAATTGCCTCCCCTCGTTCTGTCTGATGATTCTAAAACTCCTCCATGTTCTTTTATATTCTTATGTACTTGCTTATTTATACTATTTATTTGACCCGATGGGAGTTTATTTATTTTGTCAGACAGGGAACGCTCCGACTCGTTCCTTAAATTGGTCAAGTGTAGCACAAATAAGAATAAGAAATAAATAGAAGTCGCCTTTTTATAACTAGATTGCTGACAAGTTGACTTGTATGTATATGGTACGCACTGATTGCCAAGTTAATCAATAGCGATTTTTCAGTCGGGACCCCAGATTGATGTGGGATGTTCACCAATTTTTGCCCTGGCTTAGGTCTGTTAGTTAATCTTTCGACTTGGAGCCGACAATGTCGGGGTCACCAAAATGTTCAATGAAAATAACGTTAGTATTTCTTGAATTTATTTAATGTTTATTTATTTATATGTAAATAGGCACTAGCACATAAACCAGTGAATTAATGTTAGGTCAGCAAAATACGTCTTTATTGCGTAGCTAACCATAGCAGATTAATTAACTAGGTCTTTAACTGCTGACCAAAACAGATCTACTTATGACTGATGAGCCATCGATATCTATAATCGGGTTACATAATAACTTCACATATATTTCCATTTGTTCTATATTATGAGAGTCTTATCTTATTTTATATAATCCAAACACCAACAGACTGTATTTGCAATTTTTTTGGATTTAGCACTGGATATATTTTTTTGTAACTTACTTATATTGTCACGTTCACACATTCTGCTTGCATATAATAAAACACTTTAAGTTATATTAGATTTAATTAAATATACACATACAGTGGTGGCCAGCAGGTTAGCCCCTTTTTTTTGAACTTTGAATTTGATTTTCTCGGCTCCTAAGAAATTTAATAAAGAAATTTTTTCATTAATTTGTTGGTTATTGTATTCAGATAATGACCCGTAATTATTGTCATGTCAGCTTTCGACGTTTTTTTTACAGGTGCGTTTGAACGAAAATCGGCCCCCAAATGCTGGTCCTTAGTTTAGCCCGGTCTTTCTCGTTAATATTATAGTTAAACATGTGTATTCTTTGAAGAAGTTTTTGATCTAGGTAATCTAAGATAAACTGCATACCAAAAATTTTCATTTTAGCCCCAATACAATCAAAATTTTGTGTTTTTGTATGTAATTCTGAGGTCCTTTGGTTTGACGCCGTTTGACGATACCAATTTAACCTAAACTGCTTTCTTCTTAATCTAAGTGTTGCCGCCGAAACACGCTAACTGCCCAGCAGACCCAACGCAGCCAACAATGGGCTAACCCATATCACTCATTCTCTTTCATTTTCATACTTATAAATAAGCGCCAGCCTACGTGCTGTTAAATTAACCGTTGCATCTTGCGCTTTAAGCTTACATGTTAGGTTCTATGATTGTTACTAAGCGGCGGACCAAACAGTTTGGTTACAACTGCAACTGTAAGTGCGATTAATTTATAGCGGCTCGCCATACACACATCTACTTAGATTACCATTAGCATAGGTAATACGCGTGGAAGAAATAAATGGGCCTGCTAAAATATCGAACCTTAGCGCCAAACTCAACTTGTCTATAAATTATAGGTCATGAATTAATTCTATAAATTAATTCTACAGATTAATTCCATAAATTAATCTAACAGTGGTCAACCACTAAATGAACCGAAAAATATATTATTCAACACGACGTGTCAACCCACGGTTCTACACGCCAATCATATAGAGGTTGAATAGGGCTTCCAGGGCGAAGGGAAGAATAACCCAATCTTCATTCGTTGAATTCAAAATATGAACTGATTTTATTTACAAAAGTACGGAGTTTATATAGGAAATCTTAGGCTCTAGTAGGTACCAATTGTTCTTAAGGCGATCTTATTCTAATACGAGTCACACCGACGTATTCGGGGGTTGAAAAATTATTATTATCTTGGGCACGGCGTCGGCCACTTGACCTCCTGCCGTTGTGATCGTTTTGGGTTAGTTTACAAGTGTTTGTTCCCACAATATGTGTGGCTGATTGTAATTCTAATCATATGCTAGGTTAGTTGTTTGTGACAAAAGTACAGTTGTATTATATTTTCTTTAGTGTATCTGATTTGGTGAAGCCGCTTCAGATGGACACGGTGTTTATTCTTAAACATCCTGCCAAGGGCCTGACTTCCTATTCTTACCAACTCTGCTGTATGGTTTACCAAATGGGCTTCTACTGGATTTTATATTATTTTATATTTGGCATATTACTAATATCGCCCAATGCTTAACAATTATTGTTTCGGGATATCTACCCACTGCTGATGTGTATTACTATGTTGACTTCTAGCCTTTTTATATGGTGGAGAATTTAAAAAATAACGATTTTTACTTTTCGACTTGTTCCAATCTGATCTTTGCTCCATTTTTTTTAAATATCGTTGATAGTTAAAATTTAAGTTCTTGTTCTGTTTATTGTTAGATGTTGCTCTTTTATAACTATTTTGCCTTGTTTGCCTTTTTTGTAATGCAGATTCGGACAATTTATTACCGGAATCTATTTTGACACTTTTTTTTTGATAATCATTATTTAATTCAACCATTGCCACCTGAATATTCTTATTTTGTATATATACTTTTTCTTCCATAGTTTTCACTGTACCTCCAAAGTGAGGTCCTGCCAGGGGGCATAAATTTATTTCTTTATTACTTTGAGAAATTATTTCTTTTACCTCAGCTTTTATCTTACCTCCAATGTGAGGTCCTGCTGAAGGAGTCAAATGCTGACTTATTTCTTGAATTTTGTTGTTGATTTTCTTTTGAATTGTATTGTATTTATTTTCACGTTTACCTTTGTTCTTCTCCCAACGCTGTTGCATACCTGTGACATCTATTGTTGTTGCCACTACTGACTTTTTATTTTTTGATTTGGTGCATCCCGAGACGATCCAACCAAATTGAGTATTTTGGCCTAGTAGGCCATCAATCTTTGTAACTCCCCCTTTTAAGATTTGGGTATATACGTTTACCCCCATTATTATATCAACCTTACCAGGTTTATTAAAAGTAGGATCAGCTAGTACGTAGGATTGCCATTTTGACATATCCACGTCTACCGTTTTTAATGGAAGAACTTTGGCAACACAATCGCCTCAACCTTAAGATGACTTATCCAAGGATTTCGCGTCTTCACATCTATTTTTACCTTATATTTTGATTTTTTTGAGGACACGCCCTTTATTTCTGTATGTTGTTTAATTTTAGGTAATTTTAAAATTTGAGCTGCCTCTTCAGACAAAATGGTGCTCTGTGAACCATTATCAATAAGGGCTCTAAGAGTCTTATATCCTCCATTTACATTTTTTACTTGTATTAGGGCTGTGGCCAACAGTGTGGGTTGAGCCGTTATACAAGTATTAACTCTCTCCTGTATTTCTTCAAAATAGAGTAGAGTATGGTGTCCTTTACTGCACAATGAACAGACCATCTCATTAGTGCATTCTTTATTGCTTGAATGGTTCAAGCATCGTGTGCACAGCTGCACTTTTTTGGCCGTTTCATACCTTTCCATAGGTGTCAAACCTTTAAATTTATAGCACTTATACGTTTTATGCCCGGCAACTTTGCAAATCGGACAGTTATTTTCAAAAACCCCATATGAAACAACTTTTTGCGGGTCTTTCTCTTCTTTCCTCATGGCACTTAGCGAACAATATCTTTGCTCCAAGCATTCCATGACATCAGAAAGCATTTGTATCTGCCTTGTTTTCCTAATCTGACTCTCATACAATTGTAGAGCCTCCCTGTCAAATTTCCTAAGTATGAGTTGTGCGAATATTACGTCAACTTCATCGGACAAATTTGCTTTTATTTTAATTAAGTGCACTGACTCATTAATTATGTCAATCACTCCTTTTACACTCTTTGCGGATTCATTGTTGATCATCGGTAGATCAACGATCCGACTTAATTGTTCGGAAAATACCCTCCGATTATTTTCATACCGCTTGGTCAACAGTTCCCAAGCGGCACTATAACTGTCAGCTGAACCTGACAATAAATGAGCTACCATGCTCCTCGCTTCGCCCTTTAATGCGAATTTCAAATAATTAAACTTAAGAGTAGGGCTCAGATCCTCTCTTTTTTCAATCAATTCCCCAAACAATTCCACAAACAGGTCCTATTCTCTAGGCTCTCCAGAAAATGTCGGTATCTGTATTTTTGGCAACACCGGTAGTTCCCCTCTCACGGTAACATTCTCAACTTTTACATTTTTCTGATCGTGCATTTTTATTTCTAACACTGATACTGAATTCTGGACATCGAATTCTAAATCATCCATAGCATTTTTAAATTTTGCATCTTTTGTCTAACCCCGGTAGGCCTGTACTTTCTCCCATAAATAATTGATCTTATTAACATGTATTATGCATGTCTCTGTTGAATTATCCGAAGTGCGTAATTCTTTGGTTACTCTATCCAAATATTCCTGGAGCTATCGGGCTCTATCCATAAATATCTCCTGGTTAACATTGGCGTTTTCAATGCCGCGCGCCTCTACTTTGCTATCATCCAACTTTTCGAACATCGATACATCTGCCTCACTGTTTTCCGAATCACCAGTGTCCTGCCTGCTTGATTCTCCTTTGGCTATTAATCTGGCTGCCATATTTAAACCTTCCTCATACTTTCCATCTGTGAAATAGTAGTGTTGGTTTATTCCACTCTCTAGCATTTGGCTATGGTTACTAATCCATAGCTTCTTTATCTCACTTAGTTCGTTAAGAATCTTGCTAGTAAACTTACTAGCATCTAACTCTTCTAGCTTCTTCAATTTTTTATGCAACCCCAGTTTTTGTGGGGAACATTTTTGTCTTATTCATAAATTAGGATACCGGTATAAGTATATAAGTATATAATAATAAAAAAATATTTATAACTATTTTAATTTATATCTTATCTGATGATCCTGTTGTAGACACCGTTCGCCACTGTTGTCCGCCAAGTAGAGTTGTCTGCCGCTGCGTAGCGATAGTTGATCGCCTTTTTGTTTTATATTACGTCTCGATCAGCTGCTGTTGTCCAGGGCCTATGGGCTCAGGCGGTACCGGTGCCGGTCATCGCACTAGACTTCCTTCTATTGGCAATGTTTGTTCTTCAGCGGCCTCTCCTTTGCAACTATCTTGTTGCTCTGCTGCTGTTGGTAGTTGCCAATTTGCAACTACATATAGTGTATATATAAGTTAAGACCAGGCATGCTATAAACCTATAAATACTTTATGACCGCGCCCACACTCATCTTACAATAGTCAAGACTCGTCATAATGGGCATCGGCACAAACAATAACTACCAGACTAAACATTCCTATGAGAATGGTGTCGTGTTCAGTACATCAGACAGCAAGTCGCCCAATTCTACAATTCGGCAATAAACAGATCAAGTTCGGTACACCAGACTTCAAGTCGCCTAAATCAATTCATCGATAAACACATCCCACGCCAGCGTTGGACTTTTGGACTCAACAGACGTCGCTGTCACCAACGACGCCCAATACCAGAGGCTTCATCCAAACATAATCGATCAACCCAAAGTCAGTCTTCAACCTGAGTGCAACTTGTAACTTCGTTGGAGCTCCGCGATCCTTGTTCATAGTAGTTGTCTTAAAGTCTTCCAGTAAACTAAAAGATTTGTGAACGTAAAACTAATAAAGATTTTTAAATAAATTTTATTTTTTTCCTACGGAGAACAAGGAAAGTGTTAATTGGCGCCCGAGCAGGGACCCTGCTAAACAAAACTTGATCGAGTGTTAGTGAAAGATATCAGTGATCGTGACCAATAAAACGCGTTAAATGCCTTAAGTGTCAACGAAAAAAAACATTGTATCGAACCAACGCTAAGAATCAGACAGGGTCAAAAATTCAATCGCTGCTATTTCCTCCAAGATCCGTTCCGAGGAAAACTGATAACCCGAAAGTGTTTGCCCAGGAGCGTTAGTACCTTCGACGTTGGAAAAGCGAGCCCTCCTACAAGCCGATCAGTAAAGCACCGAAGATGCTAGTTATAATGTAAGTTAAGAAGATTAGATTTAAGAGAAAATTGTGAATCAAAACGAAAAGTTAAATCAAAACGAAAGTTAAAAAAGAAAAAAAGAAAAAATCAATCAGTAAAATCCTAAAAAAGGAAACAAAAGAATTTAAAGAAGAAAATCAATAAGCTAAGTTTTAAAAGAAAAACAAAAGAATCAAAAGAAGAAAATCAATTAGCTAAGTTTTAAAAGAAAAACAAAAGAATCAAAAAAAATCAATTAGTTAAGTTTTTTACAAAAAAAAAAGAAAAAATCAACTAACCCTTAAAATATTTATCCTTACTAACAATTATCCTGTGAACCAAAAGCCATTTCCAACCGCGCCGCGAACTTGCTTATTCTTACAAAAAACCTGATTACATATTCGACGCGATTGTATTACGTATCTGTTGTCGTTTAAGTGAAATATTTCCCCTTTTAAATTGAAAAATGCCTGATGATAGTTCGGTAAAAGCCTCAGTTCTTCAGCCAGGAAATCGTCAAGCTACAGAGCCACAAATGGCATCAACCTCAAGTTCTGCAGGTAGAAGTATAGAAGCAGTTTCTATCCAAGGCTTAGAAGCAGCTATAGATGTTATATTAGCAGCTAGAATGGAGAATTATATTGAGCGCTTGAACTCGTCGCAATCAGAAAACCCAGTATATAAAGATTTAACCCCAAATTTAAGTGACAATTGGAACGATTTGGAAAGGGTTCCAGATTTAGTGAAAGGACTTAGAGAATTTTCAGGTAATCCAGCAGAGTTTACAAAATGGTTTTCTACAGCTTCACGCATAATGGAGGTTTTTGCTCCCTTACAGGGAACACCAAAATATTTCGCGATACTGTTGACGGCTAGAGACAAAATTACCGGTCATGCAGACTCAGTGTTGAAAGCAAATGATACCGCATTGCATTGGGATGCAATCTCGAAATGTCTTTTAGAAGAGTATTCGGATAGACGAGACCTAGGTACACTGGAATACCAATTATTTTCCATGAGCCAGAAGAATAGTACCATCCATGAATTCTATTTTGCAGTCCACCAACAAATGTCCTTGATTATTGATCAAATCAAGAATATGGGACACAGCCCAGAAGTTAGAATGGTCATGTCAAAACAAATAAAGGACAGAGCTTTAGATACTTTTATTAGAGGCTTAAATGGTGATCTAGCAGACAGATTAAGTATGGCGCAGCCTCTTAATCTAAAACATGCATTGCAATTAATAGATGCAGTAGATAATAAACGCGCTAAAAATTCTATCGGCCTCGGTTATCAATACCCTCGTCCGAACATATCACATAAACCAGTACAACACAATAAGAACAATATGTTCCCTCAACCACAGTACCCTCCAGTACTTCCACCTAAACCACTCATTAATACAAACTGGTATAATCCCAGACAGATACAGAGCTATAATATTCCTCAGAATAATCCGTTCCGTAATAATAACCAGCCATTTTTTAATGCACCACCTAGACCATTCACCCCGAAACCGCAACCAAAACCCACTCCAATGGAAGTAGACGGTTCCATCATGACCAGAAAAGTAAATTACATAAACAGACCAAATACCAATCCCTCACAACAGCCAATTTTTTTTGAAAAGAGTAAATCAGCCTATAACAAATTTTCCGAATAAAATTCAAAGACAGTTCCACATTGGAGCTGAAGCACGAAATGAATCATATAGTACTCCAATGCAAGAAGAACCTCAGGTTAATATGTCCGAAGTTCAGTCTGAATATCAAGAGGAAGATGACTATTTCCAAGTAGTCCCATATTCACAGTTTTCAGAGTATCAGCAACAGCAAGTATATTTCACCGCTCAAGGTGATATGTCCGAGTTAATTCCGCAAAATAAAGAGGTATCACAAACCATAGTCCAAGATCCTCTCCCACAAATTGAGGATACTGTCAATTTTTTAGGATGAAATGTTCCTCTTTGCCGTATTTTGTAGTCCGGGACAAAGACGGAACAGTATACAATTTTTTAATAGACACCGGTTCAAATAAAAATTATATCCAACCAGAAATAGCCAAAAATGTAAAAACAAACGAGCACAAGTTCTATGCGAGAACTGTAAGTGGACGCATCCTAATTACGGAACATGTCCACTTGGGTCTTTTCAATGAACCCAACAAACCTATAATCTTTTTTCTACTGCCAAATTTGGAATCGTTTCATGGAATCTTAGGCAACGATACATTAAAAGAACTTAATGCCATTATAGATGTGGGAAAAAACTTATTATACGTCAACAACTCTCATGTTGTTAAAATGAGACAAATGCAAACTCAGCAAGTCCACACGATCAATTCAGATCAACTCTCAGGTCAGCAAAAATTAAAGTTAGAAGCACTTCAAGAGGAATACAAATCGCTGTTCGCGAGCCCAGACATGAAGTTGAATTATGCTACCAATGTCCAAGGAGAAATTCGAACGACGTCAGACACTCCAGTCTATACAAAACATTACCCGTATCCAGCTTCGTTGCGAGAAGTAGTTGAAGAACAAATTCAAGAATTACTACAAGATGGTATAATACGACCCTCACGGTCGCCTTATAATTCCCCTGTTTGGATTGTCCCAAAGAAAAGCGACAGTCTGGGAAGGAAAAAATATAGGATGGTCATTGACTATCGGAAACTAAATACAGTCACCATTTCGGATAAATATCCAATTCCTGAAATTGGAGAGATGATTGCTCAATTGGGCAACAACAAATATTTCTCTGTTCTCGACTTGAAAAGTGGATTTCATCAGATTCCTCTAAAGAAATCTGATATTGAGAAAACAGCGTTCGCTGTAAACGGAGGGAAATATGAATTTACCAGACTCCCCTTCGGTTTGAAAAATTCCCCATCAATATTTCAAAGAGCCCTTGATGACATATTAAGAGAACATATAGGAAAAATATGCTATGTTTATATCGATGATATCATAATATTCAGCAAATCTGAGGAAGAACATTTTCGTCATTTGGCCGAAGTATTCTCTACTTTGTCAAAAGCAAACATGAAAGTACAGGTAGATAAATGCAAATTCCTCAAACATAGTGTTGATTTCCTAGGAGTAGTAATATCAAGGGAAGGTGTTAAAACCAACCCAGAAAAAGTGCAGTGCTAAATTAGCAAGACCCCTTACAGCCTTGTTGCGTGGCGAACATGGTAGAACTAAAAAGAATATTTCCAATAAAATCGAAATTCGTTTTGGCAAAGAAGAATATGACTCTTTTGAGAAAGTGAAAAATTCATTAATTTCACAAGACGTAGTATTAGCATATCCCGATTTCAATCAGGAATTCCATCTGACTACAGATGCCTCGAATATAGCAATAGGTGCGTCACTAGAACAAAACGGGAGACCGATTACATTTATATCTAGAGCGTTATCTAAAACAGAAGAAAATTATGCTACAAACGAGAGGGAAATGTTAGCCATAGTATGGTCCTTGGAAAAGTTGAGGATGTATCTCTATGGTAAGTCAAAAGTGACCATCTACACTGATCATCAACCGCTTACCTATGCACTTAGTCCGAAGAACAACAATGCAAAGTTGAAAAAGTGGAAAAGTTACCTGGAGGAGTACAATTATGAGTTGAAGTATAAACCGGGTAGCTCAAATGTAGTAGCAGACGCTCTTTCTAGAAATCCTACTAGCATAAATGCTAGCAGCACGTCAGCAGCCACTGTGCATAGCGATGAGAGCTCAGGTCATGAACTTATACCAACAATGGACATTCCCATTAACGTCTTTAAAAACCAATTAATAATTCTCACCGGCGATAACGAATCAACGACATTCGAATTAGCGTTCCCTACATACCATAGACATACAGTAGTAAGGAGAAACTATTCAGAGAGTGATCTTGTAACAATTTTAAAAGCAAAAATGGATCCTAGAATGGTAAATGGTATTTTCACTTCCGAAGGTATTATGGGAAAAATCCAATCCATATTTCCAGAACATTTTAGGAACTATAAAGCAAGATTCACGCAGATTCAAACTACAGATGTCCATGACCATAGCCAACAGCAAGAAATCATAGCAAAAGAACATGTTAGAGCCCATAGAAACGCATTGGAGAACAAAAACAAATTTTATCGAAATTTTTTTTCCCCGGTATGAAAAAGAAAATAGAAGCAGTAGTAAAAGGCTGTCAAACATGCAAACTTTCAAAATACCAAAGACACCCCCCAAATCAAGAAATTCAACCATCACCCATTCCTAGTTATCCAGGAGAAATCATACACATAGATTTATACTCAACACAGAATAAAATTATCCTAACAGCAATAGATAAGTTCTCAAAGTATGTGCAAATGAAACTAGTTAATTCAAAAGCAGCGGAACATTTAAAGGTACCACTTCGCGAGTTATTAGTAGCTTTCGGCGTGACCAAAACGGTAGTCATGGATAATGAGAAATCCCTGAATTCCGCGTCAATAAAATTTCTTTTGAATGATCAGCTAGGCATAAATGTCCATACAACCCCACCATATACATCGTCTAGCAATGGCCAAGTAGAAAGATTCCACTCGACATTCACAGAAATTATGAGATGTTTAAAGGTTGAGCATCCCGAGTTGGAATTTGAAGACCTAATATTCAGAGCTGTAGATGAGTATAATAAAACGATCCATAGCACCACTAATAAAAAACCAATAGAAGCATTCTTTGCGGTACACTTAGCACACTCACCAGAAAAACTAGAACTCGAAAGGCAAAAAATTTCAAAGAAAATTTCAGATAAGCAAGATTCCGATTTACAATATCATAATAAGAAAAAGGAACCTATAAAAATTTACGATCCAGGTGACACAATATATGTTAAGATCAACAGAAGGTTAGGTTCTAAACTAACCCCAAGATATAAAAAAAGAAAAAGTAGCTGAAGATTTGAATACAAAGGTTAAAACCATGTCAGGCAGGATAGTGCATAAGAATCAGCTAAAATACTGATCCACATCCTTTTTCGACAGGTTAATCTTGTTACCAGCCTGCTGGGGACACACGACTATCTTGGATTATTCAAAATCTAGGGTGGTAATGTTGGAAACCGGAATAGCAGCAAGGCAGAATGGTACCTTTAAGATCATCCACGTAGTAGAGATAGAAAAGTATCAACAGGCATTGTCAGTATTGAAGGAGGTTGTACAAAATAAAACGAAAACAAATCCGTACTACCCTTTTTTAATTTACGAAATAACTCGAATCGAGAATGAAATCGAACGACTAAAGCCAATGAGATTTAGAGCAAAACGCTCTCTCGATATACTTGGAACAGCGTGGAAGTGGCTCGCGGGTACCCCAGATCACCAAGATCACAAGATTGTAATCGATAAAATCAATGAACAGCTAAAGAATAATAACAAACAAGTAATAATAAATAACCTAGTAGAAAATAAGATAAATGATTTGGTCAAAATAACTAACTCTTTGTTACTTAAAAACAAACCCGAAACAGAAGATAAAGCAAAAGAAATAGAAATGTCAAAATACAAATTAAGCTTATTGAGACAAGAAATCACTAATGTCATTTATGCAATAGATTGGGCTAAGGCCAATACCATAAATTCTTTAATTCTATCACCAGCAGAAATAAATATCATTGAATCAATTGCTGAAGAAAGCCTAACGTTTGTAAATATTGAAGAGCTAATAGAATTTGCCGAAGTAAGCATTGCATCTGATGGCAGAGCCCTTCTTTATATTGTTAGTATTCCTAGGGTAATAAAAGAACATTGTAAAAAAATTATTGCACTACCCATAAAAAATGAAAAAACAATAGAAAAAATAGACTATGGACATATACTAAAATGTAATAGACAAAATTTCGGGTTAGCTAATAAGAACAAATGTAAAAATCTAAATGATAAGATACTATGTAAACTGGAAGATTTAATAGACTTAAAGAATAGCAAATGTATAGGAGCGTATTTCTACAGAAAAAAACCAAATTGCCCAACTACGAACAATCAACATGTTAAACCGCATTCAGAGGTGGCTCCCGGCACACTTTTGCTAAACCAATTTAAAGGAACCATCAACATTGACGGAGGAAATCTTACGTTGGACGGAACATTCGTGATCCAGTCGCAAAACGCAACCATCAATATAGACGATGCGTGGTACATCATGAAGACCAAACGTGAAGTCGAAGTCCAGCCGCCACTACTACAACTTATATCAGATAAAAAACACCAAGGCGAGATCTTATCATTAGAAATGATTAAAGAACTACATCTGAACAATACAAATAACTTGGAAAAAATTCAAACTAATGACGTAATCATTTCATCATCCTACTGGATCATTTTAGCACTCTTGAGTATTACAGCAATAATCTACTGGGTATTCAAGAAGCGATGCATCCACAGACCAACAGAAAGCAATCCACCGATGGCCATGCCGATCACACCCGTATCACCCGTACAGTATGTGGTAGCGACCGAGGACGTCCGCATTTAAGAGGGGAGGAGTTAAGACCAGGCATGCTATAAACCTATAAATACTTTATGACCGCGCCCACACTCATCTTACAATAGTCAAGACTCGTCATAATGGGCATCGGCACAAACAATAACTACCAGACTAAACATTCCTATGAGAATGGTGTCGTGTTCAGTACATCAGACAGCAAGTCGCCCAATTCTACAATTCGGCAATAAACAGATCAAGTTCGGTACACCAGACTTCAAGTCGCCTAAATCAATTCATCGATAAACAGATCCCACGCCAGCGTTGGACTTTTGGACTCAACAGACGTCGCTGTCACCAACGACGCCCAATACCAGAGGCTTCATCCAAACATAATCGATCAACCCAAAGTCAGTCTTCAACCTGAGTGCAACTTGTAACTTCGTTGGAGCTCCGCGATCCTTGTTCATAGTAGTTGTCTTAAAGTCTTCCAGTAAACTAAAAGATTTGTGAACGTAAAACTAATAAAGATTTTTAAATAAATTTTATTTTTTTCCTACGGAGAACAAGGAAAGTGTTAATTTATACACTAGTTCACTTTTTTCGATATTAGGGCTTCGAATACGCCACACACCAACTTTATATTTTTATATTTTTTACCGCTGCCGAAATTATTGCAGTTGCTCGACTAGCCAAACTGCCTTTAAATACTCGGTCTCACGCACTTTTTATTTATTAAGCAATATTTTGCTTTTATATTATACTCTGTCTCTTACCACTGGTGGGGGAAAACAAGAGATTTTTATTTTGCTACCTTTAGCTGATCTTAGCATTTACACTTGCATAAGAATCCAGACTTTAAGGAGCTGATTCATTCTCTGAGTCTCTTACCACTGGTAAGGGAAAACTACAGAGTTCCTTTTACTCGAAGGACCAAAATGAATAGGGATTCCGGGCGAAGCAAAGAATAACCCAATCTTCATTCGTTGAATTCAAAATATGAACTGATTTTATTTACAAAAGTACGGAGTTTATATAGGAAATCTTAGGCTCTAGTAGGTAACAATTGTTCTTAAGGCGATCTTATTCTAATACGAGTCACACCCACGTATTCGGGGGTTGAAAAATTATTATTATCTTGGGCACGGCGTCGGCCACTTGACCTCCTGCCGTTGTGATCGTTTTGGGTTAGTTTACAAGTGTTTGTTCCCACAATATGTGTGGCTGATTGTAATTGTAATCATATGCTAGGTTAGTTGTTTGTGACAAAAGTACAGTTGTATTATATTTTCTTTAGTGTATCTGATTTGGTGAAGCCGCTTCCGATGGACACGGTGTTTATTCTTAAACAGAGGTTGACCTCGATGATTGCATAACCAATCACTATATTGTGATACATAACCTCAACGGTCAACCGTTTACGACCTACATATGTACATAGGTCTAATAACTAATCAACATCGCTTAAAAGAATAAACTCATTGGTAAATCATGGCAACGCAAGACTTATCAAGTGGAATATACCATTCCAAAAAATGCATGCACGAGGATCGATGCTGGTATCATTTCGACTGCGTTGGAGTAATGGACGATAAATATGAGAACAGCTGGAACTGCGAATGCGTTAACGTTTCAACAGAAGTCATCACAACCATATTGAGCAACGCTCTGCAGAACCTCGGAAATACCACACGAGTAGGCGAACCTCAGGCTACTTCGTCACCAGCAAAACCAACGGGAACGCTACCAGAACCGGATCGGGACTTTGGCCTATGCCCTCCAAAAATATTCTCGGACACAGCTAGGACAGCTGTTCCTATTTTTACTTCTGCCAAACAAAAAGCGATGTTCACAGACTCATCAGTCCGTGACACGTGGCATTACGATAAAGAGGCACCGCAGCTGCCGTTCCTAACCTCAAATAACATAGCCACCATTTGATGGTAGTCCTCAGAACTGGCCTCTATTCTACAGTAGTTTTCAGACAAGTGCGGAAGTCGCTGGGTATACGAATGCAAACAATCTTATGCGGCTGCAAGCTAGCCTAAAAGGAAAAGCACGCTAGTTAGTTCAATCCAAACTCCTTTTGCCAACAATGGTCCCTGAAATCATACAAACATTACGTATGTGTTTCGGTCGGCCGGAGCACATTTCGCACAACCTACTGGAAAAAACGAGGCAACTACCCGCAATAAAAGATAAGCTTGAACCACTTATCGAATACGCATTGTGTGTGCGAAACATCTACTCAACGATGGAAGCATGTGGACTCACAGGTTACATGCAGAACCCAATTCTCGTACAAGAGCTACTAGAGAAACTCCCCATACAACTGAGCCTGCAGTGGGTAATGTTTCCCAAAGACACTAAGAGACCATCAATGGAATCTTTTAGCAAATGGATCTACGATATAGCTGAAGCAGCAAGCCAGGTAACATCGCCGCTTTACCATAAGAAGAGCGGAAGATTAAATCATTACACAGAAGCACCTAAAGAGCATGTCAAGGAAATTACGTGCGTCGTATGTAACAAACCGGGGTACAAAATACACAGCTGCCCCTCGTTCAAAGCAACGCCACATCAACGAAAGATGTCTTTTCTAATAAATCACAAGCTCTGTCAACAATGCCTAAACCGTCATCACCAAAAGTGCCACGTGAAAAGGTAAACAAGGCTGCCGAAGCAAACATCACCCATTGGCACTAACGCTCAACAACAAGATCTTTAAGCAGCTGGGCTTAAAAGGCGTTTAAGGGTGTTCCAGTTATTTATGCCACTGTGCCTAAAATGGACCAACGATACAACACGCGAAGAAAATGCATCGGAACGTGTCACGCTTAAGGTTTCCAACCCACATAATGGCAACCAATTCTCCTTTCAAGAAGTTCACAGTGTAGATACCCTGGATCTACCTGTACAGTCATAAGGGCTCTCGCCAAGGAATTCCCCCACCTAGCGGGACTACCGATAGCATCATATACCAATGCACTCCCAAAGCATCCTAATCGGCATATATAACTGGAACATCGCCGTACCCCTTAAAATCAAAGAGGGGGCATGGCATCAACCAATAGCGTCAAAGACGCGACTAGGATGGGCACTCCAAGGCTCCACGCCATCGAACGCCACTAGAGCTAATGTGAGCGTTCACATGTGTGGCTGCAGGGACGCAGACGTCAAGCTGCATGAGATCATCAAACAAGCGTTCTCATTAGACGCTACCACCGCTATCATCACCAGAAAATACTCAAGCTTTAATCACACTTGAATCTACTACCCCCTTGAAGAATGGCAGGTTCGAGGTCGGTCTAATGTGGAAAGACCCTGAAGTTTTATTACCTGATAGCTAAAACAAAAAAAAAAGCAGCAACCAGACGCGAGCTCTTGCAAGTACTTATGTCAATGTTCGACCCGCTGGGTTTCATCTTATGCTGAAAATCCTACTGCAAGAAGTCTGGAGAAGCGGCATTGGCTGGGATGCTGGATTACCCGACGCATTGTTACCCAAATGGATACGATGGAAACGGATCATTACAACAATCGCCGGATTGACCATCCCCAGATGTTATTTCAACAGCAGCGATCAAATCCATGACGTCCAGTTACACACGTTCGTTGACGCCAGCGAATTGGCATACGCAGCAGTCTGCTACCTTCGAATACGCCATGGGAAAAGAACCTACCTCAGCTTCGTGGCCTCCAAGGCGAAAGAGGCACCGTTGAGTCCACTATCTATACCTAGCATGGAACTGCAGTCCGCAGTTATCGGAGCAAAGCTGAGTAACCGAATCCAACTCAATCCAAGTTTGTCAATTAATTCGAGTTGTTATTGGTCCGACTCAAAGACTGTTCTCAAATGGCGTCGTATGGATCCACGAAAGTTTCAGTAATTCGTCATGCATCGCGAAATACTGAAATTCACAAACGTTAGCCAATGGAACTGTGGAACTGGAACACGGCCCAGACTATTTGCTGCAGGATCAACACGACTGGCCAAAATGCGATGATTTGGGGCCACCAAACAATGCTGAAGTCAGGCATAACATACTCTTCATCGACAATTCGCCGATGGAGCTAAAAATTAACGCGGAATATTATTCCGACTGGCGCAGTCTATGTCGAGTTTTAACGCGCTTTATTCTCTATATTGAGGAACTGAAGGCGAAACAAAAGAAGACATCGCCAACTACAGAGGTTTCTTACGAGATGATTCAGCAAGCACGCACACTCCTACTGCGTCATACGCAGTCATCTGAATTCAATCCAGAAATACGCAACTTAACGAGAGGTAAACCTTTAAAAACAAATTCTAAACTCATATGTTTGAATATCTTCCTAGACGAAAACCAGCTCCTGCGTACCCGAGGGCGATCAGAAAACCTAAACGGCCAAAACCAAATACTGCTCCCATATGGGCACCACATTACTCGGCTCATAGTGAACTGGTATCATCAGGAAATGCACCACACATCCCATGAGACGTGTATTAACAGGATTCGAGGTATGTTTTACATACCACGCCTACGAGTCTTATACAAAAGCATGCGGAAGTCTTGCCAACGCTGTAAAAATGAGAGCGCCATGCCCGTTTCGCCGCAAATGGCTCTCTTGCCCATCGCCAGGCTGGCTGCCTACCAACGTCCCTTCACTTACGTTAGCATTGACTACTTCGGAACCTTCATGGTTGCTGTAGGACTGCGAAGCGAAAAAAGATGGGCCGTTATTTTCAACTGCCTAACCATAAGGGCAGTGCATATAGAACTGGCGAACTTTTGGACACTGCATCGTGCATAATGTGCATCCGAAACATCATCAATCGGCGAGAGAAGAGAAATTTACAGCGACAATGGCACTAACTTCAAAGCTGGCGAAAAGATTATCTGCGACAAAATGCAGACGATCAACTTCAACGTCGTGCAACCGGCTTTTAATTACATCAAATTGAAATTTAATCCACCAGCCGCTCCTCATATGGGGGAGCCATGGGAGCAATTTGTTCGTTCCGTCAAGACTGTTCTCTGCGCAATCTGCCCAGCGAGAAAATGCACCAGCGAGGTCCAACAAAGCGCACTCTGGAAAGTGGAATTTATCCTAATTTCCAGGCCCCTAAAGAGCATGTCAAGGAAATTACGTGCGTCGTATGTAACAAACCGGGGTACAAAATACACAGCTGCCCCTCGTTCAAAGCAACGCCACATCAACGAAAGATGTCTTTTCTAATAAATCACAAGCTCTGTCAACAATGCCTAAACCGTCATCACCAAAAGTGCCACGTGAAAAGGTATACAAGGCTGCCGAAGCAAACTTCACCCATTGATCCACGGGATGAAGCCAATACCAGAGGCGGCAAAGTCCAGCAGCCAGAAAAGGCCTGCTATGGTCACCAACGTGCATACGCCAGGGGGCAAGCACACCCAGCGATCCAGAGAGTCTGGCTCAACCTATTTCCGTGTAAGTCCAATACAAATCATCAATGAAACGAAAGTTACTAACACCTTTGCATTTCTAGATGAAGGATCGGCACTAACGCTCAACGACAACAAGATCTTTAAGCAGCTGGGCTTAAAAGGCGTTTAAGGGTGTTCCAGTTATTTATGCCACTGTGCCTAAAATGGACCAACGATACAACACGTGAAGAAAATGCATCGGAACGTGTCACGCTTAAGGTTTCCAACCCACATAATGGCAACCAATTCTCCTTGGAAGAAGTTCACAGTGTAGATACCCTGGATCTACCTGTACAGTCATAAGGGCTCTCGCCAAGGAATTCCCCCACCTAGCGGGACTACCGATAGCATCATATACCAATGCACTCCCAAAGCATCCTAATCGGCATATATAACTGGAACATCGCCGTACCCCTTAAAATCAAAGAGGGGGCATGGCATCAACCAATAGCGTCAAAGACGCGACTAGGATGGGCACTCCAAGGCTCCACGCCATCGAACGCCACTAGAGCTAATGTGAGCGTTCACATGTGTGGCTGCAGGGACGCAGACGTCAAGCTGCATGAGATCATCAAACAAGCGTTCTCATTAGACGCTACCACCGCTATCATCACCAGAAAATACTCAAGCTTTAATCACACTTGAATCTACTACCCCTTGAAGAATGGCAGGTTCGAGGTCGGTCTAATGTGGAAAGACCCTGGAAGTTTTTATTACCTGATAGCTAAAACAAAAAAAAAGCAGCAACCAGACGCGAGCTCTTGCAAGTACTTATGTCAATGTTCGACCCGCTGGGTTTCATCTTATGCTGAAAATCCTACTGCAAGAAGTCTGGAGAAGCGGCATTGGCTGGGATGCTGGATTACCCGACGCATTGTTACCCAAATGGATACGATGGAAACGGATCATTACAACAATCGCCGGATTGACCATCCCCAGATGTTATTTCAACAGCAGCGATCAAAACCATGACGTCCAGTTACACACGTTCGTTGACGCCAGCGAATTGGCATACGCAGCAGTCTGCTACCTTCGAATACGCCAGGGGAAAAGAACCTACCTCAGCTTCGTGGCCTCCAAGGCGAAAGAGGCACCGTTGAGTCCACTGCAGTCCGCAGTTATCGGAGCAAAGCTGAGTAACCGAATCCAAGTTTGTCAATTAATTCGAGTTGTTATTGGTCCGACTCAAAGACTGTTCTCAAATGGCGTCGTATGGATCCACGAAAGTTTCAGCAATTCGTCATGCATCGCGAAATACTGAAATTCACAAACGTTAGCCAATGGAACTGTGGAACTGGAACACGGCCCAGACTATTTGCTGCAGGATCAACACGACTGGCCAAAATGCGATGATTTGGGGCCACCAAACAATGCTGAAGTCAGGCATAACATACTCTTCATCGACAATTCGCCGATGGAGCTAAAACTTAACGCGGAATATTTTTCCGACTGGCGCAGTCTATGTCGAGTTTTAGCGCGCTTTATTCTCTATATTGAGGAACTGAAGGCGAAACAAAAGAAGACATCGCCAACTACAGAGGTTTCTTACGAGATGATTCAGCAATCACGCACACTCCTACTGCGTCATACGCAGTCATCTGAATTCAATCCAGAAATACGCAACTTAACGAGAGGTAAACCTTTAAAAACAAATTCTAAACTCATATGTTTGAATATCTTCCTAGACGAAAACCAGCTCCTGCGTACCCGAGGGCGAGAAGAAAACCTAAACGGCCAAAACCAAATACTGCTCCCATATGGGCACCACATTACTCGGCTCATAGTGAACTGGTATCATCAGGAAATGCACCACACATCCCATGAAACGTGTATTAACAGGATTCGAGGTATGTTTTACATACCACGCCTACGAGTCTTATACAAAAGCATGCTGAAGTCTTGCCAACGCTGTAAAAATGAGAGCGCCATGCCCGTTTCGCCGCAAATGGCTCTCTTGCCCATCGCCAGGCTGGCTGCCTACCAACGTCCCTTCACTTACGTTAGCATTGACTACTTCGGAACCTTCATGGTTGCTGTAGGACTGCGAAGCGAAAAAAGATGGGCCGTTATTTTCAACTGCCTAACCATAAGGGCAGTGCATATAGAACTGGCGAACTTTTGGACACTGCATCGTGCATAATGTGCATCCGAAACATCATCAATCGGCGAGAGAAGAGAAATTTACAGCGACAATGGCACTAACTTCAAAGCTGGCGAAAAGATTATCTGCGACAAAATGCAGACGATCAACTCCAACGTCGTGCAACCGGCTTTTAATTACATCAAATTGAAATTTAATCCACCAGTTCGTTCCGTCAAGACTGTTCTCTGCGCAATCTGCCCAGCGAGAAAATGCACCAGCGAGGTCCAACAAAGCGCACTCTGGAAAGTGGAATTTATCCTAATTTCCAGGCCCCTTACGTTTGTCTCTCTGGACAGCAAAGGCAACGAAGCTATCACTCCTAATGACAGCAAGCGGCTACAAACCAGTCTTCGAAACCACACACACCTTACAGCACATGTGGCAAGAATTTTGCTTACCTAGTTTTCAGAAATGATAGGCGTTGAATCATATTAAATTTTTCACAGATTTTTATAAATTATGTATCAAATTACTGAAAAAATGTCTTCATTACATTTCTTAGGAGCCGAGAAAATCAAATTCAAAGTTAAAAAATATCAAAGAAGCTAACATCGGCTGTGCCGAAGTTTATATACCCTTGCAGTCCATGGCCATAATATTTTTACATGTTCCAAACTTTTTTTCTGTATCTCAATTCATTAATGCACATAACCTTTCAAATATCATTTCAATTTCTTCTTCTTCTTCCCCATCCCCTTTTACACGCATGCCGCGACTCGCACGCATACACATATACATAGTTTATGTAGCGTTGCAATTGCAAAAATGTTTCCTCCAGAGCTATATGATATAGTGGTCCGATTCTGCCAAATATCATACTTTATTTTTCCCAGGTAATAAAAAGGACTCAAAAAAAAAAATTTCATCCCGATAGCTCTTAACATGGCTGAGTAAAACGCAAACGCACAGACGGACGGACAGACGGATATGGCTATATCAACTCAGCTTCTCATGCTGATCAAGAATATATATACTTTATAGGGTCGGAAACATCTCCTTCTGTGCGTTACAAACATCTGACTAATTTTATAATACCCTCTGCAAGGGTATAATAATCATTATTTACGGTCCCTGGAACAATCTTGATATACGTTGATACTAATATAACGGTCACTGTTATTGACAATTTTTGAGTGCGTCGCGTCGGATTGCAATTAAATCGTGAAATCGTCGTGAAATCAATTGTCCTGACCCGTTCCCAGTCGACCGGATGTCGAACAAGGAGATAGTAGGCAAACTGTCCCCCTTAAGAAGCGGTCCCATTTTCTACGGCTGGGCACACTAATAACGGCGCCACAGGGAGGGCTTATTTTTTTTTTAGCTAGCACGGCCAACTTAACGAGAAGAAGATAGGGAGAAAGAGAAGATGGGCTTGAAAGTTTTCGCTGCCGCCAAGACAAGAAAAATAAAGAGATTGAATAAACGAAAGAAACTATCTCTGTTTTCTTTGCGATTCTGCCGAATTATCTTAGGCCTGACGATCGAACGCCCAACCGTAAACCAACCGCTCGGCCACGGGTGGCGTTATTTTGTTACACAAAGGCAAAACACGTTACATTGGTGTCAGGTGTGGGGTTATGTTCGGTTACTGCGAAGAACCTCACCACGTGTAAAATGCCTAAGAAATCGACGCAAGCTCAGAACAGTAGAATGGAAGAGGACAGCGGCAGTTCTATTATTGCTAAAGCACAATCAGTGGAGGCGGTGAATAAAAAGATCGACCGAATGTGCGAAGCCTTAGAACGGTCCTTTATAAGCGCGCAGCCCACAGCGGTGCCAGGGCCCGTTTCGCCGCCGGAACACACCACGTGGGGTGGGTTACCCCAACCAAGGCAGGACGCGCTGCCACGGGCCGCTTCCACCACCTACGGAGCGGCGTGGGCGCGATCACCCCCCGTCCCGCAATTTAGTCCAGGTTTGTTGCCGATGGAACTGGATCTTGGGGCGAATTTGAGCGACTGGTAGACAAGGTGGCGAATTACTATCAGTGGGCAGAGGATGAGAAATGTTTGGCAGTGATGTTAAATCTGCGCGGCCGCGCCTCAACATTTTATGGCACCTTGCCTACACAACCTACACTTACCTACTCAGCACTGTGTGCCGCCATGCGTCAACGATTCATGTTAGATTGCCGGTCGACCTATTAACTGTTACGTCATCGGATACAAGGACCCAGGGAATCATTGCCGGTTTTCGCATTGGAATTGGAACGCTTGGCTCAATGCGCTTTTAGTGGAATGCCCGGACATATGTATGACCAGATTCTGGTGCAACAATTTATTGTTGGTATGCGCGAAACTCCGCTACAGGGATTAGTAATTTCTAGTCAACCGATTCAGCTACAAGAGGCATTGGACGTAGCGATGCGAGTGCAAGCCCAGTTTGGACGTACACATGGTAAGCCGGTTCTGCACAGTCAGGTGGTCGAGAGTGCAACGCCCCCACCCAACGATACAGCTATTCTATCTCCAACACCAGTAAATGTACCGGCGACCCTCAGGCCCAATTCAGCGAAGAACGCATCAGTTGCCCACTAATGCCGAGCCCCCAGGCCACCAGTACCAGGAACGTTCGCCATTCTAACGTGTCCACCGTTAATGGAATTGAGCGGTCTGCCATATTTGAGCATTCCGTTCCTACCACATTGGAGCCATCCACGGACCAGAGCAGCAGGCATCCAACCACGCCGTAGCACAAGTCACTATGGACATAGCCCGCGGTTGGAAGCGAGAACACTGGCTTGAACGAAGAAACCGTATTGACGCGATTGTTTCGTGTACCCTTGGCCGCCGTCCCAACAAATATATGCGCTACATGCCCCCCCGCATGTCAGATTGCAACGTGCGACGACTAAGCCGGCGTTACCGAGCTTACTGAACGACTCAAGAGTTTTATAGAAGACAGAAATGGCGCAGTCCATATCAGTGCAAGTATACAGATATGTCCAATCATTAGTTAACAAGAGTTTTTTAAGTTTAGTTAAGTTTGTCTTGCGAAAACATCGGGTTGGAGGCATCGAGTTATTATGTCGAGACATAACACCATAAGGAAGGTCAATGGTTATATCCAGAGTTGGATGAAAGTTGTCTTCGGGGATAACTAAGGGATCAGTCCTGAAAACATCGCAGTTGGAGGAATCCAACACAAATACCAGATCTAGTGATCTGTTACGACTATTCCGGACAGGATTTATTTGAGTTAGGGATAACTCAAGCAGACAATCTATGACACAATGTGACAAGGAGGGCAACAGTAATAAAGAGTCAAATGAAAGGGTCCAGGCAATCTCAGGTAAATTAAAATCTCCCAGAACAACGAGCAAGTCTTTGTCAGAGAGATATGAGGAAATAAGTTGAATAGCTTCCAAATGTTGAGTGTATACTGCCAAGTCGGACTGTGGTGGAATATACGAACAAGTAATATAGGCAGAAAAAGAATTAAACGAAATTTTAACACAAACAAATTCAATCTCCTGATTGGAGGACTGGACAATTCCAGACGAGAACGCCGAGTCAACAGCGATCAAAAAGCCACCACCATTACGGATAGTCCGATCATGTCTATATATTAAATATTTTGAGGGGAAAATTGAAGCATCGGAAATATCAGGCTTCAGCCAAGTCTCAGTAAAGGCAAGAATATGAAAGTCAAAAGCTAGACTATCTACATAGAGTTTAGTCTTTAGTCCCCGTACGTTCTGATAGGCCAGAGTTAGGGACTATCATTCAAATTAGAAATTTTTATAGTTATAGTTATTAAAACCTAGTTATAATCTAAAATAAAACATATTACCATATAACTAAATCTAAACGGGTCTAGTTACGACGGAATCAGAACCCGGTCCCATATATCTATATGGTGTAACGTAGACGGCCTGGGTGGCAACTCGGGTAGTAGGCAAACTGTCCCCCTTAAGAAACCGTCCCATTTTCTACGGCTGGGCACTCTAATAACGGCGCCACAGGGAGGGCTAGTTTTGTTTGGAGCTAGCGCGGCCAACTTAACGAGAAGAAGATAGGGAGAAAGAGAAGAAGGGCTTGAAAGTTTTCGCTGCCGCCAAGACAAGAAAAATAAAGAGATTGAATAAACGAAAGAAACTATCTCTGTTTTCTTTGCGATTCTGCGGAATTATCTTAGGCCTGACGATCGAACGCCCAACCGTAAACCAACCGCTCGGCCACGGGTGGCGTTATTTTGTTACACAAAGGCAAAACACGTTACATTGGTGTCAGGTGTGGGGTTATGTTCGGTTACTGCGAAGAACCCCAGGCAATCTCAGGTAAATTAAAATCTCCCAGAACAACGAGCAAGTCTTTGTCAGAGAGATATGAGGAAATAAGTTGAATAGCTTCCAAATGTTGAGTGTATACTGCCAAGTCGGACTGTGGTGGAATATACGAACAAGTAATATAGGCAGAAAAAGAATTAAACGAAATTTTAACACAAACAAATTCAATCTCCTGATTGGAGGACTGGACAATTCCAGACGAGAACGCCGAGTCAACAGCGATCAAAACGCCACCACCATTACGGATAGTCCGATCATGTCTATATATTAAATATTTTGAGGGGAAAATTGAAGCATCGGAAATATCAGGCTTCAGCCAAGTCTCAGTAAAGGCAAGAATATGAAAGTCAAAAGCTAGACTATCTACATAGAGTTTAGTCTTTAGTCCCCGTACGTTCTGATAGGCCAGAGTTAGGGACTATCATTCAAATTCGAAATTTTTATAGTTATAGTTATTAAAACCTAGTTATAATCTAAAATAAAACATATTACCATATAACTAAATCTAAACGGGTCTAGTTACGACGGAATCAGAACCCGGTCCCATATATCTATATGGTGTAACGTAGCGGCCTGGGTGGCAACTCGCGTAGTAGGCAAACTGTCCCCCTTAAGAAACCGTCCCATTTTCTACGGCTGGGCACTCTAATAACGGCGCCACAGGGAGGGCTTGTTTTGTTTGGAGCTAGCGCGGCCAACTTAACGAGAAGAAGATAGGGAGAAAGAGAAGAAGGGCTTGAAAGTTTTCGCTGCCGCCAAGACAAGAAAAATAAAGAGATTGAATAAACGAAAGAAACTATCTCTGTTTTCTTTGCGATTCTGCGGAATTATCTTAGGCCTGACGATCGAACGCCCAACCGTAAACCAACCGCTCGGCCACGGGTGGCGTTATTTTGTTACACAAAGGCAAAACACGTTACATTGGTGTCAGGTGTGGGGTTATGTTCGGTTACTGCGAAGAACCTCAATACGTGTAAAATGCCTAAGAAATCGACGTAGGCTCGGAACAGCAGAATGGAAGAGGACAGCGGCAGTTCTGTTACTGCTATAGAACAATCAGTGGAGGCGGTGAATAAAAAGATCGACCGAATGTGCGAAGCCTTAGAACTGTCCTTTATAAGCGCGCAGCCCACAGCGGTGCCAGGGCCCGTTTCGCCGCCGCAACACCACGTGGGGTGGGTTACCCCAACCAAGGCAGGACGCGCTGCCACGGGCCGCTTCCACCACCTACGGAGCGGCGTGGGCGCGATCACCCCCCGTCCCGCAATTTAGTCCAGGTTTGTTGCCGATGGAACTGGATCTTGGGGATCAGGGAATCATTGCCGGTTTTCGCATTGGAATTGGAACGCTTGGCTCAATGCGCTTTTAGTGGAATGCCCGGACATATGTATGACCAGATTCTGGTGCAACAATTTATTGTTGGTATGCGCGAAACTCCGCTACAGGGATTAGTAATTTCTAGTCAACCGATTCAGCTACAAGAGGCATTGGACGTAGCGATGCGAGTGCAAGCCCAGTTTGGACGTACACATGGTAAGCCGGTTCTGCACAGTCAGGTGGTCGAGAGTGCAACGCCCCCACCCAACGATACAGCTATTCTATCTCCAACACCAGTAAATGTACCGGCGACCCTCAGGCCCAATTCAGCGAAGAACGCATCAGTTGCCCACTAATGCCGAGCCCCCAGGCCACCAGTACCAGGAACGTTCGCCATTCTAACGTTTCCACCGTTAATAGAATTGAGCGGTCTGCCATATTTGAGCATTCCGTTCCTACCACATTGGAGCCATCCACGGACCAGAGCAGCAGGCATCCAACCACGCCGTAGCACGAGTCACTATGGACAGAGCCCGCGGTTGGAAGCGAGAACACTGGCTTGAACGAAGAAACCGTATTGACGCGATTGTTTCGTGAACCCTTGGCCGCCGTCCCAACAAATATATGCGCTACATGCCCCCCCGCATGTCAGATTGCAACGTGCGACACGCCCTATTAAACAGATGGCCCGAAGAATACCTCTTGCGCGCAAAGCTGAGGTGCAGCAACTGGTTGCTGACATGGAGAACAGAGGCATAATTCGCCCGTCCGTCAGTCCGTAGTCGTCGCCGGTGGTGCTAGTAAAGAAGAAAGATGGAGCGACACGTTTTTGCGTGGACTATAGGCGCCTGAATAAGATCACAGTCAAGGACTCATACCCGCTGCCCAAAATGGACGACATCCTATCAACGTTGTACGGCTCCCAGTGGTTTTCGACGATGGACTTACAAAGCGGATACTGGCAGGTGCGGATGGACGAACCCTCCCGACCAAAGACAGCTTTCACTTGCGATGCTGGACTTTTCGAGTTCAATGTGATGCCATTTGGGCTTTGCAACGCCCCCGCCACGTTCGAACGTTTGATGGACAATCTTCTGTCTGGGGTGATGTGGAAGTTCGCGCTAGTCTATCTCGATGACGTGATTGTTTACTCTCGCACGACCGAGGATCACCTCACACACCTGCAGGACGTGTTTAAACGACTGGCAGAGGCTGGTCTTAAACTTAGTCCGAAAAAGTGCAGCTTCTTTAAGAAACAAGTTAGTTACCTAGGCCATATCGTGAGTCGTGATGGATTACAGGCGTGTCCCAACAAGATTGATAAAGTGCTGAGCTGGCCTACACCTCGAAGTACCAAGGAGGTGCGATCGTTTTTGGGTCTTTGCTCATACTACCGCAAGTTTATACCCAACTTCGCTACTATCGCTCGACCGCTCCACCATCTGACTGAGAAACTTCGACGCTTTGAATGGGACACTCACTGCAGTCACTCCTTTGACACCTTGAAGCAGTGTCTAATGACAGCCCCCGTCTTTCCTAATGACACCGGTCAATTTATTCTAGACACGGACGCCTCGAATTCTGGGGCGGGAGCGGCGCTCCATCAACTACAAGATGGACAAGAACGAGTAATCGAATATTATAGTAAATGTTTCCAACCAGTAGAACGTAACTATTGTGTAACACGTCGAGAGCTCCTCGCCGTAGTCCGTGCCACTAAACACTTTCATCATTATTTGTATGGCTGTCCGTTTCTCGTACGGACTGACCATGCATCTTTACAGTGGCTGTACAACTTCAAAGAACCAGAAGGGCAGATGGCACGTTGGATGGAACGTCTGCAATAGTACGACATGCAGATTCAGCATCGAAGTGGTACACAACATGGTAACGCTGACAGCCTCTCTCGCCGACCTTGTAGCGACTGTCCCACATGCGAAAGAGTCTAACGGAAAAATGGAGTGGCCGTGTTGTTTACCCAAGTCCTGTTACCCGACCTGTGCAAGGAGCAAGAGGCGGACCAGGCCCTCGGTAAGGTGCGCGATTGGATGAACAAGTCCGAACGACCGCCTAAAACAACATTGTGGGGCGAGAGCCCAGAAATTAGAGCTTTGTGGCATCTTTACGACCGATTAGGCTTTGATGGAATAGGAGTGCCCCGCTCACTGGTGGATGCTGCCATTCGAGGCGTGCATGACTCTCCATCCGGAGGTCACTTCAGTGCTAAGAAGACTTTAGCCAAAGCGAAGAAACGATTTTACTGGATCGGCCAAAGTGCCGATATAACCCTCAGGTGCGCACGCTGCACCATCTGCAACGCACGCAAAGGACCACCTCGAAGAACCGTCGGTCGCCTGCAACCAAGCCTAATGGGAGCCCCGTTCGATCGTCTAGCGATTGACATTCTAGGCCCTCTACCAACTACGCCTCGTGGGAACCGCTACGTCGCGTTCGTTGTGGATTATTTTACCAAATGGCCGGAATGTGCAGCCATACCGGACCAGACAGCCGAAACCGTAGCTCGAGCATTGGTACAAGAAGTCTTCTGTCGAATCGGCGTTCCATTCGTCTTACACTGTGATCAAGGACGCAACTTCGAAGCGGGGGTCTTTCAGGCCTGTATGCGGCAGATGACTGTTGAAAAGACACGTACCACGCCGCTGCATCCACAGTCAGACGGCATGGTGGAACGCTTCAATCGCACGTTGCTAAATTACTTGGCAAAGTTTGTATCTACTAGCCAGCATGATTGGGATGAGCTGCTGCCCATGGCGTTATTGGCCTACAGGTCAGCGGTTCATGAAAGCTCCGGTTATTCGCCCGCAAGGCTAACGTTTGGAAGAGAATTTAGGCTGCCCAACGATTTACTATTTGGAACACCATCTCCTGTCCCTACGGAAGTCGCGGAATTCTTGGCTAAGCTGCAAAATCAACTGCGGGTGGTAAATGCGAACGCTCGCCGCCAACTGCTAACGGCTGCCCAGACTAACAAAATCCGCTACGACCTACGATCGCACCCTCAGGAATTCTGCCCCGGCGACGAAGTATGGCTCTATTCACCTAGCCGAAGAGTAGGCCGTTGCCCAAAGCTACAACGCGATTGGATTGGGCCCGCTACAATAGTACGTCGGATTTCGGATCTTGTCTACGAAATTTGACCCCCTGGAAAAAGACTTACCAGAACCGTGCATGTGAACCGTTTGGCTGTTTACCGTCCCGATCCTCGCAACGACTTGGTACTCGGGCAGGAGCCTCGAGTCTAAGGAGGGGGTAATGTAACGTAGATGGCCTGGGTGGCAACTCGGGTAGTAGGCAAACTGTCCCCCTTAAGAAGCGGTCCCATTTTCTACGGCTGGGCACACTAATAACGGCGCCACAGGGAGGGCTAGTTTTTTTTGGAGCTAGCGCGGCCAACTTAACGAGAAGAAGATAGGGAGAAAGAGAAGAAGGGCTTGAAAGTTTTCGCTGCAGCCAAGACAAGAAAAATAAAGAGATTGAATAAACGAAAGAAACTATCTCTGTTTTCTTTGCGATTCTGCCGAACCGTAAACCAACCGCTCGGCCACGGTTGGCGTTATTTTGTTACACAAAGGCAAAACACGTTACAATATTATATTATACTTTTATTATACCTGTATATACATATGTACGATTTCCAGCTTGCACTATGCACCAAACCATTGAAAGATTTATATATAAATTCAGGAATCAAGTTGCTAGGCTGGAAGCTCCATAAGCTGATCCTATGATAGAAACGTGGGTGGGGACCAGAGCATACAGCCAGCTAGTTCTAACCGCAATTTATGTCGACTTCACTTCCATTCTGGGGGAAAAAACTCTTGCTGGCTCTGACAGGACCCAAGTCCTAGTCGTAAATCCTGACCCCCAACATTCTACTGCTTTACTTCTATGACAGTCTCTCTAGCCCACTGTATAAGTCTGTCCGAACATTTTGCCTTTCAGTTCGTCAGCGCATTTAAAATCATGTGAAATGCTCGTGGCCTTGGGTCCTAAATTTTTAGGGGAGGAGGACCCAAAAAAAAACACAAAGCTTTGACTATAGACAACACAAAAAAAAAAAAAAATATAAAAAAAAATTTAATTTATAAAAAATAAAAAATTGGGTTTTTATTTTTTATTAATGGTTGTTTTTTATTAAATTTTTTTTTTTTTATAAATTTATTTTTTTAAAGTAAAGGTTTGGTAGGTGTGGGGGGAGGGGCAGAGCAGTAATTTTATTTAAAAATTAAAAAAAAAAAAAAAAAAAAAAAATAAAATGGAAAAAGGGTTTGGATGGAGATAAAAATAATTATATTAAATATAGTAAAAATAAAAAACTTGAACAATACTAAAAAAAAAAAAAAAAAAAATATAAATATATATTTTAAAATTTAAAATGTGTAAAAAAACAAGGCCTTGCTGAGCTAAGAAAGAAAAAAAAAACCCATATTTAATTAATTTTTCAAAGTGTTGCCGCTCAATATTTATGTTGAGTAATAAGAACTCGTATGTGCATACACTATACTACAGTTTCTTGTCGGGGGAATCTGTGAAATATTACTGGTTACACCTCACAAAAAATACTTCTAAAATGCTTTAGTCTTACCGTAAGGATAGTGTAAAACAGATGTGTAATATGGTTTCCACTCTCTTCTGCAACCAAGCATTTTTAACAATACCTTCCGCCACAAAATCCGGTCCCGCTTGGTCCACATCAGGAATTGAATGGTCCATTCGGTACATTATTTGCACATGCTAAATATATCACAAACTATAAAAAACTTTGTGTGTATAAATTTCGTTATTAACCACTTACTTTGCTTGTGCTTAAAAGAAAAAGGAGTGTAAAAGTGTTTAGCCGAAAAATGTATTGTTCACTCGTAGCAGTCCGAAAGGTATGAAATTAAGGAAGAAACTGACTAGAATCCAGAACGAGAGCAGGTACCTTATCAAAAAATTGGAGCTGAATTTAGAGTTAAGACCGTCTAGATTAGCGATGGCGAAATCACGATAGTCATACGATAATCGTAAATCGATAAGAAATAATCGAAAATCGGTTAGACGCCAACTAGACGAAAATTTATTTGTGTAAGTTCAAAAGAAAGCGATTGTAGCAGGACATTATCCTTGGTTCATGGAAAAGAAAATGGGTTAAAAAAAAAAGGATTTTCGAAAAGTGTTTTTGAAAAAGACAGAATGATTTCATACTCATTGATGATTTAAATTTCTTATATTGACTATAATTATAAAAATTTAATTTAACTTCACTAGTGAAAAATCATAATAGTTTTTATGATGTATAACTGGACCGTTAATAGACGTGAAATTTCGAGAAAAAAATAAGACAAAAAATGCACTCGCTTTCATATGTAATTTTCGACTATATCCTTTATATTTCTTTTTTCAATAACGAGGCGGACCAAGCGAATTCGCTCCATGCGACATTAAACGACGACACGAACAATACACTAGCGCTCATCTGCGCTAACACCGGCCCCCATGGAGGACTACAAGGCTTTCAAAAAATCGGCAAGGGTGCCAATTTGTGGATCGTTCTTTTTTAGATCGACCCTTGCGACGTTTTAACGTCGACGACCCTGATTGAGCCGTTCGGCGCGCCGATTGTAGGCACCATTGGGTGTCCGCTCATGCCTCCTAGCTCGTGCACATACCCCCGGGACCATCGCTGCCAGAACGCCCGCCACTAGCACCGTCTCCATCTCTTCTCTTCATCCAGCAGCTCCCTGCTCGCTTCGACAAAGCTGATCGCGTCGTCGCAGAGGACCACTCGTGGTATTCCTGTCCGTCCGATGAACCTTTGGAAAGCCATAAGAAATATATTAGTACTTAAATCAGACGCTAATTTAAAATGAACCGCTTGATATTCTTCCATAAATTCTAGGTACACTTTTCTTAATTCCACATCTTTCAACCATCTTCTTTCGAGCGGCAAAAACCGACGTTTAGCAACTTCAAATGAAAGCCCAAAGTCCAAAATTTTCATTATCAGCGAAATGATGCGCTGGAGATAGAATTTTTATGGGGCAAGGCAAATTTTCGAACTTGGCGTCACGTCAGAAGATACAACCCATCCGAAGATAGTCTTCTGATATTGATATTGCCAGTTATATTTTGTAGGTCTTTGATGGTTATTCTTGATAACGCATCAGCTACATAGTTGTCTTTTCCTTTTAAGTATTCAACTGTGAAATCATATTCTTCTAATTCGAGCCTCATACGTGTCAGTTTAGAACTGGGATTGATCATTGAGAAGAGGTATATTAAAGGCCTATAGTCTGTTTTTATTAAGAAATGTTTTCCATATATATATGGTCTAAAGTGTAATATTGCCCAGTGTATTGCAGCTAATTCCTGCTCAGTAGTACACTTATTACTTTCTCCTTTAGTGAAAGATCTAGATGCATAAGCAATGGGAAGTTGGAGTCCATCATGGTTTTGGGTTAAAACCGCTCCACATGCATGTTTGCTTGCATCCGTAATTATACAGAATTCTTTATTGTCGGGGTATTGTAACAATGTTGGTTCCATTAGTTTACTTTTTAAATATTGGAACGCGTCTTGGCATTCAACTGTCCATTCAAAGGGAACATTCTTTTTACATAATCTTGTTATGTGTCTGGAATATTCGGCGAAGTTTTTAATGAATCGTCTATAATAATTGCAAAAGGCTATAAAACGTCTAGCGCTATCCGCATTGTGCGGGACTGGGTAATTCATAATGACGTCATATTTCTTGTCATCTGGAAGTATTCCTTTATCTGTGCATCTATGACCAAGAAAAGTCACCTCATGCATAAAAATTGAACATTTTTCTGGATCAGCATTAGGTTGTATTCCCTGCATTTGTCAAAAACATCTGTTAAGTTTTTATGCATGTGTTTTTTGGAACAACCTATAGCTATTAAGTCATCCATGTAAAGGAATGCTTGTGAAGGTTCTAATCCAGAGAATGCAATGGTCATCATCCTCTGAAATGAGTTAGGCGCTATTTTTAAACCGAAAGGTAATCGCTTGAAACGAAACGAGCCGTTGCTCGTTAAAAATTACGTTATATCTCTTGAACTTTTTTCAAGTTCAATTTGGTGGAATCCTGACATAAGGTCAAGACACGAAAAATATTTTACTCGCCCTAGTTGATCTAAAATGTCATCAATTCTAGGGAGTGAAAATTTATCGGACAATAATTTTTTTGTTTATTTGACGATAGTCAATCACTAATCGCCATTTCTTTGAATCTGAAGTCGGAGATGATTTTTTGGGGACAAGTAATAATGGGCTATTATATTCAGATACAGAAGGTTCGACTATTCCGTCGGTTATCAATTTTCCGACTTGCTTCTGTATCTCGTTCACCTGACTGTGTGGGTTTCGATAATTTTTGACATATACTGGTTCATCATCCTTTAATCTCAGTTTCTGTTTGTAGAAATTGTTTGTAGTGAATGGTTCTGTTTCCGAATATATCGCTGTAATTGGTGCATAAGCTTGAGAGCTGTGACTTAAATTGTGAAGGAAAGTTCGTTGATAGTTGAGATAATACACACTTTTCTCTAGTTTCATTTTTAGTTTTGACTACTTCGTAGTTCGAAAGTGATTCATATGTCAAGTTATTTGTATTGACTACTTGATCTCTATTTGTAGTATTAAGTAGTCTTATGAATGCATTTTTTGTTGTTGCTATTGTACTAGCTATGTAAATACCATCTTTAATTTCCTGGTTTGGAATCAATACACTATCTTCTTGGGAATTTAATTGAATGTTTCTAATAACTTGGGATCTTGCTAGTAACAGTATTGAGTTGTTGCCAGAACTGTATGTTATTGGTACATAAATTGGATATTTAAGGTTATCGGGTCTGATTATAAACTAATCTTCAGACTGCTTGAAGTCTAATTGACAGTTGTATTTCTTTATGAAGTCGATTCCTAATATGCCATCGCATGGAATAGCGAAATGTAAATTACGATATGAAAGTCGTGTTATATTATATATTTAGTTGTCTGTATCTCAATAGAGGTTAAACCTTTTGATTTTGTTACCTCCTGACTTATGAAACTAAAAAGTCTAAAGTGAATATTATAAATTAAAAACATGAGTGAATCAAACGAAAGGCATTGGCGTCCCGACATCAAGAGTGGGATCGGCATCACATCCTGCATTTTCAGAGGAACAATGGCGCATAATCCTACAGATGCAAAACCAAAACCTAGTGGAGCTTGTAAAAACTATGCAAGCATAAACACGTGAACAGCAGCAAATACGTGGCGTCACTTTGCCAAAATTTTCTCCTGATAATCCTGACGCCGATGCTTCGAAATGGTGCATCACCGCAGATATAATATTAACGGAGCAGCCCCTTGAAGGAAGCAAATTAGTCATGGCGTTAAGCGAGGCTATGGAAGGCAGTGCTTCCCAGAGGCTAACCCAAGTTTCATATCCCGGCATTAAGTGGCACGAGTTTCTTCACCGTTATAAAAACAACGAGACGCCGTCAGCGATGTTTTTAAATTTGCTGAATAGCCGACCAACCGATGGTGAATGCCTTGCGTTTATGCCAGTCGTTTGGTGACAACTTTAACCGCTAATTGGCAAAACAAAAACATAGAGGAAATAGCCGTTTCAGTTGTGCTCGCCCATTTCCAATCTCAATGCATTCACGTTTCAAAAACATCGTGTTGTTGACCGTGACGATGATTCTGGACCTGACATCAAGGAAAGACGATTTCAATTTTCAAAAGATGCATCAACAAACAAACGGAGATTGTTTCAACAGAAGACCGTAAACCAGTGTTACGTGCCAGAACCAACAGGAACTATGATTCATCGAGGTGAGAACTTTTTGATGGTCCGTGGTGAACCAGGTACATGAATCAATAATGCACCTAGGACGGCAAAAGACCCTTGACAAACTATATCAATTCTATTGGTTTGACAAAATGAATAAATATGTCCGTAAATTTGTCAACAATTGCATAACCTGTAGGACAGCCAAGTCACACTCTGGTAAAATTCAAGCAGAGCTACAGCCTATTCCAAAAGTTAGCATACCCTGGCACACTGTCCACATGGATATTACTGGCAAGTTGAGTGGAAAAAGTGATATAAAAGAATATATTATAGTCCAAATTGATAGCTTTAGAAAATTCGTACATCTATATCACACCCTCAAATTAGATACAGAGAGCTGTATCAAGGCCATGAAGACTTCAATTTCTCTGTTTGGTGTACCAACGCGCATTATAGTTGACCAGGGTATATCATATTACGTTTGCACTTGAAAGGTGTGCAATAACTTGGCACGCTGTCGCTGAGTGACGAAGACAATGCCCTTTGCATATTCGGCTAACAAAGTGTTGCCGCTCAATATTTATGTTGAGTAATAAGAACTCGTATGTGCATACACTATACTACAGTTTCTTGTCGGGGGAATCTGTGAAATATTACTGGTTACACCTCACAAAAAATACTTCTAAAATGCTTTAGTCTTACCGTAAGGATAGTGTAAAACAGATGTGTAATATGGTTTCCACTCTCTTCTGCAACCAAGCATTTTTAACAATACCTTCCGCCACAAAATCCGGTCCCGCTTGGTCCACATCAGGAATTGAATGGTCCATTCGGTACATTATTTGCACAGGCTAAATATATCACAAACTATAAAAAACTTTGTGTGTATAAATTTCGTTATTAACCACTTACTTTGCTTGTGCTTAAAAGAAAAAGGAGTGTAAAAGTGTTTAGCCGAAAAATGTATTGTTCACTCGTAGCAGTCCGAAAGGTATGAAATTAAGGAAGAAACTGACTAGAATCCAGAACGAGAGCAGGTACCTTATCAAAAAATTGCTGAATTTAGAGTTAAGACCGTCTAGATTAGCGATGGCGAAATCACGATAGTCATACGATAATCGTAAATCGATAAGAAATAATCGAAAATCGGTTAGACGCCAACTAGACGAAAATTTATTTGTGTAAGTTCAAAAGAAAGCGATTGTAGCAGGACATTATCCTTGGTTCATGGAAAAGAAAATGGGTTAAAAAAAAAGGATTTTCGAAAAGTGTTTTTGAAAAAGACAGAATGATTTCATACTCATTGATGATTTAAATTTCTTATATTGACTATAATTATAAAAATTTAATTCAACTTCACTAGTGAAAAATCATAATAGTTTTTATGATGTATAACTGGACCGTTAATAGACGTGAAATTTCGAGAAAAAAATAAGACCAAAAATGCACTCACTTTCATATGTAATTTTCGACTATATCCTTTATATTTCTTTTTTCAATAACGAGGCGGACCAAGCGAATTCGCTCCATGCGACATTAAACGACGACACGAACAATACACTAGCGCTCATCTGCGCTATCACCGGCCCCCATGGAGGACTACAAGGCTTTCAAAAAATCGGCAAGGGTGCCAATTTGTGGATCGTTCTTTTTTAGATCGACCCTTGCGACGTTTTAACGTCGACGACCCTGATTGAACCGTTCGGCGCGCCGATTGTAGGCACCATTGGGTGTCCGCTCATGCCTCCTAGCTCGTGCACATACCCCCGGGACCATCGCTGCCAGAACGCCCGCCACTAGCACCGTCTCCATCTCTTCTCTTCATCCAGCAGCTCCCTGCTCGCTTCGACAAAGCTGATCGCGTCGTCGCAGAGGACCACTCGTGGTATTCCTGTCCGTCCGATGAACCTTTGGAAAGCCATAAGAAATATATTAGTACTTAAATCAGACGCTAATTTAAAATGAACCGCTTGATATTCTTCCATAAATTCTAGGTACACTTTTCTTAATTCCACATCTTTCAACCATCTTCTTTCGAGCGGCAAAAACCGACGTTTAGCAACTTCAAATGAAAGCCCAAAGTCCAAAATTTTCATTATCAGCGAAATGATGCGCTGGAGATAGAATTTTTATGGGGCAAGGCAAATTTTCGAACTTGGCGTCACGTCAGAAGATACAACCCATCCGAAGATAGTCTTCTGATATTGATATTGCCAGTTATATTTTGTAGGTCTTTGATGGTTATTCTTGATAACGCATCAGCTACATAGTTGTCTTTTCCTTTTAAGTATTCAACTGTGAAATCATATTCTTCTAATTCGAGCCTCATACGTGTCAGTTTAGAACTGGGATTGATCATTGAGAAGAGGTATATTAAAGGTCTATAGTCTGTTTTTATTAAGAAATGTTTTCCATATATATATGGTCTAAAGTGTAATATTGCCCAGTGTATTGCAGCTAATTCCTGCTCAGTAGTACACTTATTACTTTCTCCTTTAGTGAAAGATCTAGATGCATAAGCAATGGGAAGTTGGAATCCATCATGGTTTTGGGTTAAAACCGCTCCACATGCATGTTTGCTTGCATCCGTAATTATACAGAATTCTTTATTAAAGTCGGGGTATTGTAACAATGTTGGTTCCATTAGTTTACTTTTTAAATATTGGAACGCGTCTTGGCATTCAACTGTCCATTCAAAGGGAACATTCTTTTTACATAATCTTGTTATGTGTCTGGAATATTCGGCGAAGTTTTTAATGAATCGTCTATAATAATTGCAAAAGGCTATAAAACGTCTAGCGCTATCCGCATTGTGCGGGACTGGGTAATTCATAATGACGTCATATTTCTTGTCATCTGGAAGTATTCCTTTATCTGTGCATCTATGACCAAGAAAAGTCACCTCATGCATAAAAATTTAACATTTTTCTGGATGTAGCATTAGGTTGTATTCCCTGCATTTGTCAAAAACATCTGTTAAGTTTTTATGCATGTGTTTTTTGGAACAACCTATAGCTATTAAGTCATCCATGTAAAGGAATGCTTGTGAAGGTTCTAATCCAGAGAATGCAATGGTCATCATCCTCTGAAATGAGTTAGGCGCTATTTTTAAACCGAAAGGTAATCGCTTGAAACGAAACGAGCCGTTGCTCGTTAAAAATTACGTTATATCTCTTGAACTTTTTTCAAGTTCAATTTGGTGGAATCCTGACATAAGGTCAAGACACGAAAAATATTTTACTCGCCCTAGTTGATCTAAAATGTCATCAATTCTAGGGAGTGAAAATTTATCGGACAATAATTTTTTGTTTATTTGACGATAGTCAATCACTAATCGCCATTTCTTTGAATCTGAAGTCGGAGATGATTTTTTGGGGACAAGTAATAATGGGCTATTATATTCAGATACAGAAGGTTATCAATTTTCCGACTTGCTTCTGTATCTCGTTCACCTGACTGTGTGGGTTTCGATAATTTTTGACATATACTGGTTCATCATCCTTTAATCTCAGTTTCTGTTTGTAGAAATTGTTTGTAGTGAATGGTTCTGTTTCCGAATATATCGCTGTAATTGGTGCATAAGCTTGAGAGCTGTGACTTAAGTTGTGAAGGAAAGTTCGTTGATAGTTGAGATAATACACACTTTTCTCTAGTTTCATTTTTAGTTTTGACTACTTCGTAGTTCGAAAGTGGTTCATATGTCAAGTTATTTGTATTGACTACTTGATCTCTATTTGTAGTATTAAGTAGTCTTATGAATGCATTTTTTGTTGTTGCTATTGTACTAGCTATGTAAATACCATCTTTAATTTCCTGGTTTGGAATCAATACACTATCTTCTTGGGAATTTAATTGAATGTTTCTAATAACTTGGGATGTTGCTAGTAACAGTATTGAGTTGTTGCCAGAACTGTATGTTATTGGTACATAAATTGGATATTTAAGGTTATCGGGTCTGATTATAAACTAATCTTCAGACTGCTTGAAGTCTAATTGACAGTTGTATTTCTTTATGAAGTCGATTCCTAATATGCCATCGCATGGAATAGCGAAATGTAAATTACGATATGAAAGTCGTGTTGGATTATATATTTAGTTGTCTGTATCTCAATAGAGGTTAAACCTTTTGATTTTGTTACCTCCTGACTTATGAAACTAAAAAGTCTAAAGTGAATATTATAAATTAAAAACATGAGTGAATCAAACGAAAGGCATTGGCGTCCCGACATCAAGAGTGGGATCGGCATCACATCCTGCATTTTCAGAGGAACAATGGCGCATAATCCTACAGATGCAAAACCAAAACCTAGTGGAGCTTGTAAAAACTATGCAAGCATCAACACGTGAACAGCAGCAAATACATGGCGTCACTTTGCCAAAATTTTCTCCTGATAATCCTGACGCCGATGCTTCGAAATGGTGCATCACCGCAGATATAATATTAACGGAGCAGCCCCTTGAAGGAAGCAAATTAATCATGGCGTTAAGCGAGGCTATGGAAGGCAGTGCTTCCCAGAGGCTAACCCAAGTTTTATATCCCGGCATTAAGTGGCACGAGTTCAAGGAATTATTTCTTCACCGTTATAAAAACAACGAGACGCCGTCAGCGATGTTTTTAAATTTGCTGAATAGCCGACCAACCGATGGTGAATGCCTTGCGTTTATGCCAGTCGTTTGGTGACAACTTTAACCGCTAATTGGCAAAACAAAAACATAGAGGAAATAGCCGTTTCAGTTGTGCTCGCCCATTTCCAATCTGAACTCAATGCATTCACGTTTCAAAAACATCGTGTTGTTGACCGTGACGATGATTCTGGACCTGACATCAAGGAAAGACGATTGTCAGCGGTATTGTGTCATTTCTGTGGGAAACCAGGACACAAAATCGTTGACTGCTTAGTTAGTTAGTTACCTGTTTTCAGTGTGGCCAACCTGGGCACTTTGCAAATCAATTTTCAAAAGATGCATCAACAAACAAACGGAGATTGTTTCAACAGAAGACCGTGAACCAGTGTTACGTGCCAGAACCAACAGGAACTATGATTCATCGAGGTGAGAACTTTTTGATGGTCCGTGGTGAACCAGGTACATGAATCAATAATGCACCTAGGACGGCAAAAGACCCTTGACAAACTATATCAATTCTATTGGTTTGACAAAATGAATAAATATGTCCGTAAATTTGTCAACAATTGCATAACCTGTAGGACAGCCAAGTCACACTCTGGTAAAATTCAAGCAGAGCTACAGCCTATTCCAAAAGTTAGCATACCCTGGCACACTTTCCACATGGATATTACTGGCAAGTTGAGTGGAAAAAGTGATATAAAAGAATATATTATAGTCCAAATTGATAGCTTTAGAAAATTCGTACATCTATATCACACCCTCAAATTAGATACAGAGAGCTGTATCAAGGCCATGAAGACTTCAATTTCTCTGTTTGGTGTACCAACGCGCATTATAGTTGACCAGGGTAGATGCTTTTCAAGCAAACAGTTTTCGGAGTTTTGTTGTTCAAACAGTATAAAACTTCATTTAATTGCGACTGGGGCAAGTCGTGCCAATGGTCAAGTTGAACGCGTAATGAGTGCGCTCAAGAATATCCGCAGTTGAATTAAGTCAGACATCCTGGCAAGAAGCTCTAGGAAAAGAAGCCCGACCTCTTGGGTTGGTACCCCCATTGGACACAGAGCTAGAAGTGGATTTGGACTCTACACGAGCTATAGCCAGTAGCACCATAAAATATTTAGCTTCCCACGATAAAAATCGTTTTGACAAGTGAAAGGCTACCGTTATTAGACACAATGTCGGTGATTATGTTCTTCTTAAAAACGAGGAAAGACACCAAACTTAACCCAAAATTTAAAGGACCTTTTTTGGTAGCTGAACTTCTAGATGGTAATAGATATATTGTAAAGTCGTTATCCAACAAGCGACTATATAAGTATTGTCATAAAGACATAATAAAACTTCCAGATGGAATTGTTCCCCAAGAGTTTGATATTGACAGCGAAGGTTCAAGCTTGTCAAAGGGTCAATTGGATCCGTCTAAGTGAGACGAAGAAATGTAAAATTAATATGTTAAAAAATATCAAAGAAGCTAACATCGGCTGTGCCGAAGTTTATATACCCTTGCAGTCCATGGTCATAATATTTTTACATATTTCAAACTCTTTTTCTGTATCTCGATTCATTAATGCACAAAACCTTTCAAATATCATTTCAATTTCTTCTTCTTCTTCCCCATCCACTTTTACACGCATGCCGCGATTCGCACGCATACACATATAGTTTATGTAGCGTTGCGTCTGTATGTGTGCATGCGTGTGCTATGTTGATTTGATGATGACGTAGTAGGCAGCTAGCCGAACCGATTTATATCGGCTGTAACTTGTGTTCTATATATCCGATCAGATTCAAATTTTGGGATCTGAGATTTTATATATAATACTATCATATTGGTAAATTTCATGGCGATACTCCAATTTTTGCAAAAATGTTTCCTCCAGAGCTATATGATATAGTGGTCCGATTCTTCCAATTTTCATACTTTATTTTTCCCAGGTAATAAAAAGGCCCCCAAAAAAATATCCCGATAGCTCTTAAGATGGCTGAGTAAAACGCATACGTACAGACGGACGGACAGAGTGCATTTCTGAGATGGAAATTGGCATGAGAGTTGATGGCGGACATGACTGACTTAGATATTAGCGAAAGACGTACAGGCATATTCATATTTTGGTCTTATGAATGCCTTATAGTGTAATAGAGACTTAGTGGGGTGAGTTCCGAAACGACATCCACTCAGCATTTGTAAGAACATATTTGTCTGGTTAGAGTTTGCTATGGATTTTTTAATGTGGTCTATAGCGGAGTTATTTGCATTAATAAGTCTACCTAGATATTTTACTTTGTTTACCTCTCTTAAAGCTAAATTATTGCACAGTATATTCAGTCTTTTTAAGTTAAAATGTATCACAGATGATTTATTGGGGTTAAGAGTTAGATTAATTTTATTGCACTTTTCGTTGAATTTATTGACTAGATTTTCTAAGTTATTTTTGGCTGCTATGAAGTTTTTGTGGAAGCTTATTATGAAAAAGTCATAAGCATATTGGAAGAGGATGCTGTTTCGTGTATCGGTGATGTTGTGTAGTTCAGCTGTGTAGATATTGAAGAGGATGGGGCTAAGGCAGCTGCCTTGACTCACTCCCTTGCTCACTGTTTTTTCTATCGTTCCCATAGAGAGAACTCTTTTTCGGAGAAAATTGGTGATGAAAGTGATGTGTATTTGTTCAAAGCCCAGATCAGTGAGTTTTTTTCCTAGAATGGGAATATTCACTGCATCAAAAGCTTTGCTCAGATCAAGCACTGGCTGCGGTGACATGGAACCCCCCGCTTTTTGAGGCTCGCTATATTATTAATTACGTCATTAATGCAGTGGGAAGTGGAGTGATTTTTCCTAAAAGCATATGATCTTGGGGGAGTATTTGGTATTTGGCTATGTGTTCTTCCATTTTGGGTTTTATCAAACCTTCTAGGCATTTAAAGACTACGCTTAGGAGGCAGATGGGTCGGTTGTTGGTTATGATTGAGGAGTCAAGGTTTTTTTTCGGGTCAGGTACAACCTTTATTTTTCTCCAAAAATCTGGGATAATGCAGGTATCTAAAGTTTCGTTTAGTAGGCTTACCAGTTTTTGGGTTTGAGCAGCTGAGAGGGAGAGAAGCTACTGTACGATATATTATCTAGTCCTTTCGCGGAATGAGGATTACGCGATTTAAGAAAAGCCCGTAGATCGTTGTTAGAGAAGCTAGCCCTGTTTGAGTTGTCTAGGCTGGCTTCAGGGGGGGATATTTGTGTGCAACCAGGTGTGTCAGGTGTAGAAGCTATTACATTTAATCCCATAGAGGATAACAAATGTAAACCAATTTTTTCCGAAAGATCATTTTATTATATAACAACAAATGTTTTTTGTACTTCAACTTACAGGTCTACATGGTATTCACTTCCAACACCATAGTACTGTACAGTAGTTAAGGGTTCTTAAAAATACTGTAATCATTCTTTGCTGTACAGTATATTCGAGTAGCTAGAAGAACCGAGTAAGCCGAGTAAAAATACTGTACTCACTCAGAGTGAGTGACAGTAATAAAGGTACTCTTTGTAAGTGAGTACAGTATATTTCACTTTTTTTCATGTTCTACACCACTGGTACAGTGAATATGTGTTCTCATTCATCTGTACAGATGAGTATAACATTTTTAACAACGAAGACATGGCTGCCAAAGAAAATGACCCAAACGCAAAAAATGCGAATGAAAACGTAAGTTTTTGCTAAAATAAAATGATATATTTATTTATTTATAGTCTAAATTGAAACCGCAATTGCAAATTACGGACAATTCTGAAATCTAGCTATAGCTACTAGGCCTTAAGCTAAAAATAATATATTATTTATTAATGTTAAATTACAAAGAAATTTGTTATTTTAATAAATAATTGTGTTCGTTTCGTCTTTGTAATTGTCTTTTGCAAAGTAATATATATATGTGTGAAGTCGCAAAGGCTCACGTATATCTTTTTTTTTTTTTATAAATAGGGGGGAAAGCATTGAAAGCCGAAGTGTGGGACTTGGTATCGACCTTGGTTAGTGGTCACCGCACCGCACTAAAATCTACCCTATGCTCCGTATCCCTCTCGCGGAACCAACGCTGAAGTACTACTTCACGAGGGGGAGATGGCACGTATGCCTCGTCTAGAGTTTACCTAGAACTGAAGTTTTGGTTACGCTGACGTTCAGCGCGACGCAAGGATTGCATGATGACTGCTGCCATGTGGCTAACAGCTAGCCAATTGTTTTGCGAGCTAAGTAGGATATCCATAAAGCCGTTGACTATAAATGGCCTCCCAATGCCTAGGCTTAGCTCTTCCCGTTCAGCAGAATATCTAGGACAGACAAACAGGACGTGTTCTGCGTCTTCTATATTCCCCGCACAGTGTGTGCAAAAGGAATCTGTCTCATGTTTTAAGCTATGCAAGTAGGATTTAAAGCATCCATGTCCCGTCAGTAACTGTGTCAGATAGAAGTCAGTCTGGCCATGTTTGCGATTAAGCAATGGCCGAATGTCGGGGAGAAGGCGCCTTGTCCAGCTCCCATGGTTTGAGTCACGCCATCTGCGTTGCCAGTTAATCAGAGTCGTCTCTCTTCTAACTGGCGGCGGATCTCTATTTCTAGCCTCTTTAGCCAAGAGGTCTAGTGGGGCCATATCAGACAGCACCAAGGCGGCATCTTCGGAGACTGTCCTAAACGCGCATATGGTCCTGAGTGCGCAGCCGATCTGCAGTCCCGGCTGCTCAGTAGTTTTCTACTGAGGTTTCGGCCCCAGAGGGTTTTGTCTGTTTATATAATTTCAGTGTGCGAATTATCCTCCAAGAATCTTTTATAGTAGTAGGGTTTGACAGGGTTTCTGCAAGATTGTCCATGTTGTTTTTCCTAACTTTTCGTATATAATTATTTAATTTTTTTATTGCTAGTTAGATAGTACGGATAGGGCATCCGTATGTAGCTTCGATTTATGCAAAGAAGCCAGAGTTTAAAAGTACTTGCTCAATGATGTTTCCTCTAGGATTATGTACGCTGTTACCCCAAATCTGCGATTTAGCATTTAAGTCTCCGCCTATCATCGATAGGCCCGTGGATCCTCAAATTCATCGTTACTTAAGGATTGTGGTGCATAGACGCTAAAGACGCTGATGTTGTGCTTTAAATTAGTTGTGCATATGCCTATTGCTTCTACAGAACTAGGACAATTTAGCTGCTTAAAGCGTATATGTTTTCTTAGGTAAATTCCCACCCCTCCGTAGCCGTCAGGGCAAACAAAATTGTAATTAGCTAAGCTACACATGGCATTGTCAGTAATCCAGATTTCGGAGAGTATGGCAATATCTATGTCGTTTTTAATAAGGTAGAGTTCAAGGAGATGTTCATTGTTATTTGACGTGAGACTTTGTATGTTATATTGTAGAATTCTCATCTTAAAAGAAGATAAGTTTGGGAAATAAAATAAGTAGGTGTGGAAAAATGGTCTAAGAGTTTAATATTAGTAAATTTGATTTATTTTTAGTATATCGAGTTGGTTTTAGCAATTCTACTTCTTAGGGCTTCTAGGAAATTTTTGGCTTCGGGTATAATATTAGAATTCTGGTCTATTACAAATTTTAAGATTTCTACTTCTGTCTTCGGCTATTTCAAGAGCCGAGACTCTGTCGTTGGATTTGGAGGTGGAAGGTCTGGGGGTGAAATTGGCGTTATGGTTGGCATGGGAGTTAACATATTTTTCATTGAGAGAGATTCTATGATCACTTAGAACCGCATTCCAGCTGTTTATGGTATTCATAGCGTTTCTTTCTTCATTTCTTCTATATTGGATATTCTTGACTATTTTGTTGTAGGGCATCTGTTTGTGTATATGTGTTGTTTTGGATCGCGTTTCTGTCAGAGCTAATCTGCCATTGTGGGGTGGGGAAAAGTGTAAGGTCGTTTGTGTTGATTGTACTAGTTTTCTCGTTTCTAGAAAGATTTTCCATAGTCATGGCTTTTTGTATGGCGAATTCTCTTTTTCGAGCCGGGCATTCTGTGTGTGTGGCAATGTGTTCATCTTTGCAGTTTATGCAGATTGTCTGTGAGCAAGATTTTTCTTTTGTATGGACTAGGGAGCAGGTGCTGCATTTTTGTTGCTGAGCGAAATGGCCAAAACGGAAGCAACGAAAGCATTGGCTAAAGGGAATAAAAGGATTTACTTTGACATTGGAGTACAGAAAAGATATCTCTGTTGGAATATTGTTTCCTCTAAAGATGAGCTTAACCCTACTCGTGGGGACCAGCACATCCCTTTCTTTTCTTTTTACACGTATTAGTTCGTAAATTGGAACTGCAGAGCTGATGTACTCTTTTAGTTCTGAGTCTGAAAAACGTATCGGTATTTGGAATAAAATTCCAGTTTTGAATAGGAAGTGTTTAAGGATCTTGGGTTCATAACCGTTTTTTTTTAAATCAGAATTTAATAGATTATTGGCTGCCTCTGCTGACTTGAACTCTGCTTTACATCTACCATAGCATATTTTATTGACCGTTAGGATGTCTTTTACTTTGAGCCTAAGTAACACCGTGTTTAGCTCTAGGGGATTTATTGGTATTCTCATTTTCGACTCACTTGCATTTGTGTCAAATTTGTCTATGTATACGATGTAGGGGCCTTTGTGTGTGTTGTTATACATACATTCGTTGAGTTCTTTTGTGGCATTGTTTTTGCTTTCGTACTGTGTACCCTTGTCATGTATGTTCATATTATCCTCGCTTTCCTTTTGCTCCTCGTTATTACATCAACCTCCATTTCAATTTCTTCTGCAATCATTCCTTTTTTGTGTACCGTTGTTTTGGCCTTCTTGGTTGTCCGGGAAATTTTACTTCTTTTTGCAGAGTACCGTTCCGAGGATGCGGGTTTCACCCTGGCCTCGGTGGCCATCGTTTTGTGGGTAGTTTTACCCGCTTTAATGAGGATTAATTCCACTTGAGTCACACTTATTATATTTCTGGTATAAAGAAGAAATAAAAATATTTCCACTGGTCTGTGGAATTTTATTTGAATTTTGCGCCTTTTTTTTATGTTCACACTTGAAAAGTACCACCACTATGCCTTGAAGCTGTTGCTTCGGAAGTCCACTTGGTAATGGAGCTGAATTTAGAGTTAAGACCTTCTAGATTAATTTTATCGATTAGTGATGTGCTTCTCATGCTAGCGATGGCGAAATCACGATAGTCTACGATAATCGTAAATCGATAAGAAATAATCGAAAATCGGTTAGACGCCAACTAGACGAAAATTTATTTGTATAAGTTCAAAAGAAAGCGATTGTAGCAGGACATTATCTTTGGTTCATGGAAAAGAAAATGGGTTAAAAAAAAAGGATTTTCGAAACGTGTTTTTGAAAAGGACAGAATGATTTCATACTCATTGATGATTTAAATTTCTTATATTGACTATAATTATAAAAATTTAATTTAACTTCACTAGTGAAAAATCATAATAGTTTTTATGAAGTATAACTGGACCGTTAATAGACGTGAAATTTCGAGAAAAAAATAAGACAAAAAATGCGCTCGCTTTCATATGTAATTTTCGACTATATCCTTTATATTTCTTTTTTCAATAACGATGCGGACCAAGCGAATTCGCTCCATGCGACTCTCACGCTCTCGGCGACCCCAACTCCAACATCAAACATTAAACGACGACACGAACAAGACACTAGCGCTCATCTGCGCTAACACCGGCCCCCTTGGAGGACAACAAGGCTTTCAAAAAATCGGCAAGGGTGCCAATTTGTGGATCGTTCTTTTTTAGATCGACCCTTGCGACGTTTTAACGTCGACGACCCTGATTGAGCCGTCCGGCGCGCCGATTGTAGGCACCATTGGGTGTCCGCTCCTGCCACTTAGCTCGTGCACATACCCCCGGGACCATCGCTGCCAGAACGACCGCCACTAGCACCGTCTCCATCTCCTCTCTTTATCCAGCAGCTCCCTGCTCGCTTCGACAAAGCTGATCGCGTCGTCGCAGTGGACCACTCGGGGTATTCCTGTCCGTCAGATGAACCTTTGGAAAGCCATAAGAAATATATTAATACTTAAATCAGACGCTAATTTAAAATGAACCGCTTTAGAAGAAAACCAACCGAACAGTGCAATATAAGCTTTATATGGAGGCCTGCCGCGAATTTTCAATGTTATGTGTACTGGACCACAAAAATCTACGGTGCAAATGCTAAACGGGCGGAGCTCTCTAACTCTGTCTGCTGGCGAATTTCCCCATTTGTTTTTACATCTACGGATTAAACGGAACACATAACAAAAACCATCAATTTAGCAGTCGATGACTCAAGTAGGTGTTCTCGTCAACCTTAAGGTCGCATGACAGCTATTTTTTCACCTCCAAACTGCGCTCTTTTCCGAGAGTTGTCTGCTGGTTGGAGGCCACATTGAGATTTACTAAGAAACTTCCTTTACCAAATCGTAACATTCACCAACATCACAACCTCGTGATACTATGTCAGCTGGGATTTGTTTTGTTGGCACTTGACCCCAAACTACTTTCTCTGAGCACTCTTGAATTTCAGCTACCCTGTTCGAAACGATCGTAGCCAGTGTCGATGGGTTTGACTGTATCCAATGTAGGGGTTTTTCCGAATCCGACCAAAGGAATGTAAGCTTAATTGGTGCCTTTATGATATTACTGATTCGGGATCTGCGAGAAGGTGAGCGGCACACAGCTCAAGTCTAGGCAATGTTTTTGTCTTGAGGGGCGCTTCTTTAGATTTCGACGTTAGCAATGAAGTGCTGAAACCTTCTGCAGTTTTGACTCGAACGTAGATACAACATCTATAAGCTCTCATTGAGGCATCAGCAAATCCACGAATCTCTATCGGTGATTGAGGTTTTGTATGGACGAATCGTGGAATTTTTATTTTCTTTATATTTACTATGGATGATTTTAATTCGTTGCATGCTGTCTCCCATTCCCATTCAAGTCCCTTGAGCCACAGTTTTTGCATTAAGATTTTTCCTCTAATAATTAGGGGACTCAAAGACCTAACTGAACAAATAAACGAGATGTCACCGAGAGAATGTTCCGTTTTGTCGCTCGGAGGCTCATAAACGAGTCATCGGTTTGGAATTGGAATACATCTACCACAGGTAGCCAAACAACACCAAGAGCCTTGGTTGAATCTGGTTCTGAAATTGTTATCGGCGTTGCTGTCATAAGGGAAGCGGAGACAGCTGAGCTGTTTGAGAACCATTTGGTTATCTCAAAGCCTACTTTAAACAATGTCTGTGACACTTCAGATTTGATTGTCAGAAGGTCCTCAACGCAACCAGCACCAGCCAATATATCATCACCATAAAAATCGTGCCTGAGAACTTCAGCAGCTTTTGGATGAGACAGTTCAATCATCTCACCCAGCTTTGTCAATCTCGATCTGCTTCATGTATCGTTACTTGACGATACATTTTCTTGACGTCAGCGGTCAGGGCAAAATCGAGTACAGCTTCTCTTGAATGGTGAGACCGACTGAATGTGTCATAATGAAAGATATTCTTCCATAAATTATAGGTACACTTTTCTTAATTCCACATCTTTCAACCATCTTCTTTCGAGCGGCAAAAACCGCCGTTTAGCAACTTCAAATGAAAGCCCAAAGTCCAAAATTTTCATTATCAGCGAAATGATGCGCTGGAGATAGAATTTTTATGGGGCAAGGCAAATTTTCGAACTTGGCGTCACGTAAGAAGAGTAACGCCCATCCGATACAACCCATCCGAAGATAGTCTTCTGAATGGTTGGAAGTCCTGGACCTTGTTTTACTTGACATATTGATAAAAGGTCGTAAAAGGAATCTGCTCCAATGAGCATGTCTATTTTTTGCAACTTATAAAACTGTGGGTCAGCTAATTGCAGATTATTAGGTATTTTCCACCCAGTGATATTAACGGTTTGAGGTGGCCGATATGACGAAATGGACTTTAGAATTCCGAAATCCAAGGATACCTCTCTGCGATTCACTCGCGACTTCACCACAGTGAGTACCAATTTCTTTACTCGTACATTGTAGTCAGAAATCCCAAGCAAGTCGATTCGACACTCTTCTCTATGTAACTACAATCGTTGGGCCATTTCTTCGGTTATCAAGTTGGTCATAGAACAACTATCGAGCAAAGCTCTGGCCTGCACGAAATCAACAGCTTTTGTTCTAACGCCAACGAGTGCAGTAAATCCATACCAAAAATCATTCAACACAAAGAGCTCAACTTGTAACACTTTGTTGCAAGTATAAACAATCAAATATGTACGCAATAAAACAAGTGTGCACTTGAATATGTTTATGTGTATACATTAATATATTCACATAAACATACTCACATAAATATACAGCTAAACATGTTCATATATGTATTTTCATTTATATATGCACATATATTTAGCAATGCATACTTACATTTAGCAATGCACAGGCGTAACATGAGCTAGGGCCAAGCCAGCGTGTGAACGCTGACCATGCACTCTGATGCAAGCGCCCCAAATAATACGTATGTATGTACTGATACACTCTCTCTCTTTTGTAGCTGTTGCCTAAGTCGCAGCATAAGAATATCTATGTAACAATAGGTTAAGTCAAAGAATATTTGTATACCCTTGCAGAGGGTATTATAAAATTGGTCAGATGTTTGTAACGCACAGAAGGAGACGTTTCCGACCATATAAAGTATACATATTCTTGATCAGCATGAGAAGCTGAGTTGATATAGCCATGTCCGTCTGACCGTCTGTCCGTCCGTCTGTGCGTATGCGTTTTACTCAGCCATCTTAAGAGCTATCGGGATGAAATTTTTTTTGGGGGCTTTTTATTATCTGGGAAAAATAAAGTATGAAAATTGGGAGAATCGGACCACTATATCATATAGCTCTGGAGGAAACATTTTTGCAAAAATTGGATTATCGCCATGAAATTTACCAATATGATAGTATTTCATAGACGGACAGAAGGTCAGACGGACAGACGGACATGGCTATATCAACTCAGCTTCTCATGCTTATCAAGAAAATATATACTCTATATGGTCGGAATCGTCTCCGTCTGTGCGTTACAAACATCTGACCAATTTTATAATACCCTCTGCAAGGGTATAAAAAAAAATGAGTAATTGGGACGATATAATAAGAGAAGCTAGAATACATGCGCAAGAATTAAATAAATCTTGTAAGTGCCTCTCGCAGAATCGGGAAACATCCCAAAGTACAATAGAAATATCAAAGAAGCTAACATCGGCTCTGGCGAAGTTTATATACCCTTGCAGTCCATGGCCATAATATTTTTACATGTTCCAAACTCTTTTTCTGTATCTCAATTCAATAATGCACAGAACCTTTCAAATATCATTTCAATTTCTTCTTCTTCTTCCCCATCCCCTTTTACACGCATGCCGCGACTCGCACGCATACATATATAGTTTATGTTGCGTTGCGTCTGTATGTGTGCATGCGTGTGCTCTGTTGATTTGATGATGACGTAGTAGGCAGCAAGCCGAACCGATTTATATCGGCTGTAAGTTGTGTTCTATTTGTCCGATCAGATTCAAATTTTGGGATCTGAGATTTTATATATAATACTATCATATTGGGAAATTTCATGGCGATACTCCAATTTTTGCAATTTTTGCAAAAATATTTCCTCCAGAGCTATATGATATAGTGGTCCGATTCTGCCAATTTTCATACTTTATTTTTCCCAGGTTATTAAAAGCCACAAAAAAAAATGTCATCCCGATAGCTCTTAAGATGGCTGAGTAAAACGCATACGCACAGACGGACGGACAGACGGACAGACGGTCAGACGGACATGGCTATATCAACTCAGCTTCTCATGCTGATCAAGAATATATATACTTTATAGGGTCGGAAACGTCTCCTTCTGTGCGTTACAAACATCTGACCAATTTTATAATACCCTCTGCAAGGGTATAAAAACACTCGAAAATAATAATAGAGAGCCTAGAAAATATCAGAGCAGTGTTAATAGAACACTATAGTAAACTAACTGCATGTCGAAAAACAGCCGCAAATGCATTCTATAATGACTGCAAATAAAAGGCAAAAGCCGTATTAAAAAGGTATAATGTTGAATATAAACAAACAATTGATTTGGAAATTTCAATATCACTGGAAGACAAAACCCAGTTAACGGCTGAAGAAGAGACGGATCAAGAAGAACCATCAGTGAGCTTAGATCAAACAAAAATAACTCTTAATAAACCAGCCATTTCGCCAAGAAACCCAAAAATGACTCAAACAGTCACTGATTTTTTAAAGTTCTTAAGAGCTTCATGGACGCTTTGAATTTGATAAATTCACTAAAAGGCGACCATGAGGAAACAGTAGTGTGCCTAATAAAAACAAAACTAAAAGGTCACACAAGAAATTTGATAACCTCTGAACAGACAATAGAAGAGATTATTAACAGTATTGCGTCAAATGTAAAAACGGAATCAGTAGCGTCAATAACGGCAAAAATCAAAAACCTACCGCAGAGAAACAAAACAGCAAGTCAGAACTAACAACAAAGTTCGTAGTGAGTAGTACAGCACAAACAGGACAGGCGAACCCTGTCATGCACAACCGTCAATACAATAGAAATGGACAAAATAATTACCGAGGTAGAGGTAATTACCAAAATAACGGTTATAGGAATAATAATAATACCGGTGGATATCGTGGTAACTCACGGTACAACAACCGATGAAGAAATAATTCCGAAAAAGCTCGAACCGAGGTAATTCCAACCGAGCCAGCTCTGACAACGGAAATGGTAATGTACGACTTACTCAAAGTAATTCGGAAAACCAATAGATCCCTGCAGATATTCAGAAGAAACTGTAAATGTATACACATTCAATCTTAGCCTAAGTATTTACATCTAAGTTAAAAACGAAAATACATACAACACATAAACCTTCTTGTTAGATACAGGTTCAATAATAAAAGAAAAAACAGATTCTTTGAAACATGAGTTGGTGAAGGTTCAATTACTGCCAAAGGTCTAACCCTTATAGAACTAAGACAAAATGAATTCATAATTCCACACAACTTCCATATAGTAGACGAAAGTTTTCCAATTCCATTTGATGGAATTTTAGGACTAGATTTCTTCAAAACATTTAATTGCCAATTTGACTTCAGTGAACCAAGAATATATGAATCATTAAAGAATTATGAAATTGTACAGACAACTGATGACGAAAGAAGTCAATCAGTAATACAAAAACTAAAGCCTAACTTCCCACCTATGTTCAAAAACGTACTGGAAGAGCTCTGCACCAAGTATACAGATGTATTTGGTTTAGAAAACGAACCAAAAACACAACAGAACACAAAAAATTACAGAATACCACACATGCATAAAGGAGAAATAACCTAGACAAGTCGATAAACTCATTAAAGATAATATAGTTGAACCGTCGGGTTTCCGAAGTAAACCGAAGGGTTTACCAGGATCAGAAAAGAAACGATGGCGATTGGTAATAGACTATCGTCAAATAAACAAAAAATTGTTCGATTAATTTCCATTACCAAGAACAGACGATATCCTTGATCAACTGGGCAGAGCCAAATATTTTTCATGTCTAGACTTAATGTCCGGTTTTCACCATATAGAACTAAAAGAGTATATCGCGAAGCATTACGTCATTTTCCACTAGCAATGGATCTTATCAGTTTACTAGACTACCGTACGGTCTGAAAATAGCACCAAATTTCTTTCAAAGAATGATAACAATTGCTTTCTCTGGATTAAATCCGTCACAAGCATTCCTTTACATGGATGACTTAATAGGCTGTTCTGAGAAACACATGCTCAAAAACCTAAAGGATATTTTTGACATATGCAGAAAACACAACATCAAACTGCATCCAGAGAAATGTTCATTCTTCATGCATGAAGTGACATTCTTGGGTCACAAGTGTACCGACAAAGGAATATTGCCAGATGATACCAAATACGACGTCATTGAAAAATACCCAGTACCAACAGATGCTGATAGTGCCAGAAGATTCGCAGCCTTTTGCAACTATTACAGACGTTTTATTAAAAACTTCGCAGAACACGCACGTCCGATAACACAACTATGTAAGAAAAACGTAGAATTTGTTTGGTCTGAAGAATGCCAAAAAGGATTTGAATATCTGAAAAAAGAATTAATAGAACCCACACTGCTCCAGTATCCAGATTTTAGCAGTTGCCAGTAGCACACGCATCCCGTTCGTTCACTAAAGGTGAAAGTAATAAGAGTACTACGGAGCAAGAACTAGCTGCGATACACTGTGCCATTACACACTTTTGCCCATATATATATGGCAGACATTTCAGAGTCAAAACAGACCACAGACCCCTAACGTATTTATTTTCTATGATAAATCCGAGTTCAAAATTAACAAGAATGAGACTTGATCTAGAGGAATATGAATTTACAGTAGAATATCTGAAGGGAAAAGATAATTTCGTTGCGGATGCATTATCCCGCATCACAATACAGGATCTAAAAAACACAAAAGCAAATGTCCTGAAAGTCACTACCAGGCAGCAAAGTTGACAAAATTATCTCTGGCCAGATGAAGAAAAATGCCTAAAGTCAAAAACGACAAAGCACATAAAAACACCCTTAGTTATTACAGAAACCCCCATGCTTTTGATATGGTAATAGTAGGACACCATTGGTCCATTACCAAAATCCGAAAATAGTAACGAATATGCAGTTACTCTAATATGTGACTTGACGAAATACTTAGTAGCAATACCAGTTCCCAATAAAAGCGCTACAACAATTTCGAAAGCTATTTTTGAATCCTTCATTCTGAAGTACGGTCCAATGAAGACGTTCATTACCGACATGGGAACAGAATACAAAAATTCAATAATAAATGACTTGTGCAAATATTTAAAAATAGACAACATTACGTCTACTGCACACCACCACCAGACCGTTGAAAGAAGTCATAGGACATTCAATGAGTACATTCGACCATATATATCAGTAGATAAAACTGATTGGTACATATGGTTACAATATTTTGTGTACTGTTTTAACACAACCCCGTCAGTAATACATAAATACTGTCCCTATGAACTTGTATATGGTAAACAAAATAATTTACCAACGCATTTTAATAGCATAAATAGAATAGAACCATTATATAACGTAGATGATTATGCTAAAGAAGTTAAGTTTAGATTAGAACTAGTATACAGTAGAGCTGGAATAATGTTAGAGAAACGTAAGGAAAACCAGAAAAATTTTTATGACAATAAGTCAGCAGATTTTAAAATAGAAATAGGAGACTAGGTTTTCTTAAAAAACGAATCTGGTCATAAGCTTGACTCAGCCTATATAGGACCTTTCGAAGTTGTAGAAATATCTAAAAACAACAACATAAAAATTAGGAATAATAAAAATAAGAAACAAACAGTACATAAGGATAGATTAAAAATTTGCAAATATAATTAAAAAAAAAAAAACGAAAAGAAATGTATAAAATTTTTTTTATGGATTCAACTATAACTACTTCATTTTATTAAAAATATACAAAAAAAAAAATTTGAGAAAGAAAATTTGTCTGGCCAGACACAAATAAAACAATTTTTCTAACAAACATACATTCATTTCTATTAATCAATCATTTATTATAATTATTAGTAATTAATAAATAACTCCATACTATTACGTTATTTTCTAAAAAGGGTAGGTGTAGTATATCCATACCAAAAATCATTCAACACACAGAGCTCAACTTGTAACACTTTGTTGCAAGTATAAACAATCAAATATGTACGCAATAAAACATAAGTGTGCACTTGAATAAGGTTACGTGTATACATTAATATATTCACATAAACATACACACATAAATATACAGCTAAACATGTTCATATATGTATGTACATTTATATATGCACATACATTTAGCAATGCACAGGCGTAACATGAGCTAGGGCCAAGCCAGCGTGTGAACGCTAACCATGCACTATGATGCAAGCGCCCCAAATAATACGTATGTATGTACGACACTCTCTCTCTCTCTCTCTCTCTTTTGTAGCTGTTGCCTAAGTCGCAGAATAAGAATATCTATGTAACAATAGGTTAAGTCAAAGAATATTTTTGGAATAAAAATCAATCGGAAGAAGACCACAAAACTGAACTGACGTGTTCATTTATTTAATATTCATAACAGTGGAACCCGGTCATTACACCTAAACTCATTGTCGTTGTCAAATGTCTCCACTCGAGTTTGATATCTCAGCGCAGACTCGATATTGGTATTCAACAATTCCAATGTACATTCCAAGTCTATTGATTAAAACGAAATATTTCTATCTTTTAATTGGTCACTAAAGTGTTTTATATTTTTTACGCATTGAGCTCGTCGCTTCTTTGCATCATGCAAGATGAATAATCTAATAGGACGAACTCGAACCGATTTTAAATTTATTTACACAGAACAAAACAAACTTGTTCAGCAACTATAAGCCGAATCGCATTTTATTGCTAGCGGTTCATTTGTTAGTAATTAGTTATATGTAAAGCTCAACTATGTATGCATACACATTTTGTGCTAGAAATTGAAAGCCTGTGCTCAAGATGGTCAGCACAATTACCAAAAAGAATTTCTCGATTTGGGCTCTTTCAATTTTTAGCACTTTACCTGGGACTTGATCTCCGGTTTGGAATCAACTTTTCTTGTCTCCTTGTTCGACATCACAAGACAATTAATTTCGCGGCAGACGCGGGGAATTTGTTAATTTGGCTTTTAATTGCACTCCGACGCGACGCACTCAAATAATGCAATTCGCAATAGATATATTACCAAATTTACTAATAACAATGGCCGTATTTATTTTATGTATTAATATATGTATAAAGATTTTTATACCCTTGATAAAAGGGTATATTAATTTTTGTCAGAAGTGTGCAACGCATAGAAAGAAGAATCTCCGACCATATAAAATATATTCTTGATCAGCACGACGCGACGAGTTCATATAGCCATGTCCGTCCGTCCGTCTGGATCAACGCAATCTGCTCCTAGACCGTAAGAGCTAGAGAGTTGAAATTTTGCATGTAGGCTTGTATATATGCAGGCGTTGTATATCTCGGATTCAGCCGGATTGGACCACTATATCGTATAGCTCCAATACAAACGGCAAGCCACGAACTGTGACTTTTTTCAATAACTTAGTTACTTTCTGAGCTATTGTCGTGCTATTTAATATTAGAGAACTTATTACACTTGTAAACGACTGTGCCAAATTTGATTAAGATCGGATGACTATATCGTATTGCTCCCATAAGAACGATCGGTGTAAAACTGTGACTCTTGTTGTATTTTTAATAAAATTAAAGTTAAAGAAATTTTGTATGTATAAAGTTGCAAGGGTATATAAACTTCGGCACGGCCAAAGTTAGCACCGGCTCTCTGGTGTTTTTCTGTATTCATGTATGTATGCATCAACACCACACAAAAAAAAATATATAAAAAAACGAATAAAAGTTCACTTTAATATTATATTTGCACTGTTTAAGTTTTCACAGTCACTTAAAATGACAGTTCACATAAGAGTTTTTATGATTATTAATTTGAAGTATATATGTAATGTAAAGCTCAATAACTGGACCGTTAATTGACGTGAAATTTCGAAAAAAAAAATAAGACATAGAATGCGCTTGCTTTTATAGGTAATTTTCGTCTATATTCTTTATATTTCGCTCTCACCCCCAACTCAAACGTCAAACATTAAACGACGACACGAACAATATACTAGCGCTCATATGGGCTAACAACTAGAAATCTTTTTCTAAAATTATTACCAAAGAATAAAGATTATACAATAAATGCATTATAGAAGCATAGAATTATTGGATTTATTAATGGGATTTCCAATATAGTAACTATTAAAAACAGGATAAGCTTATTAAGAAACTCAAAATATCAGCAACTTATTTGAATGTATAGAAGGTAAGCGAGGCAAAACTAACTAGTGAATTAGTGATCAACTCAACAAGTAAGCGACTTGTTCGTCATAAGTCAAAAAAGAATAATGAGTTGTTCACTTTTGCTCAGTCACTCATTACCGATCTAACGCTAATCACTATTGCCCTCTTACTAACTATGTCAAAAGGAACTCCATATTCAATTCTATGGATATGGGTTTAGAATGTGAGATATTTCAGCTAATATTATAGATTAAATTTCATTTCAAAAATTGTAGTTTAACAGCAAACATATTTTGTCTTTGCTTAACTACTGTATCAACACATCAATGAATAAAAATCTAGACCAGGCTTTAAGGCCAATACAATCATCTCTTCGACAACCGCAAACAGAACTCTACATTGTCACATGTAGATTTATTGTATGGTCTAAGACTTGAGACAAATCGAGGTAACAACAGAATGGGGTGGAAAAAAAACCAAACAGAAAATTATTGCTAAACTTCAAGTCAAACTCTTGCTAGGTCTTACACTCTGATCCTCAAGAAGGCCTTTGAAATTATTATTGAATGAGATGTTAAATTGATGAAATCGATTTGGGTCAACAAATTGTCTAATTGATTAAGATGTGCAGTGGAAGTTTTTGAAAGAGTTATATACTCACCAAAATAAATTATTCATTATTATTTTATTTATTTATTTGTAGAGTTAACTTAAACTTATAAAGTTTAAGCCAACAGTTTGTAGCCATGGCTACTGAGGCCTTCGGCTGAATTATTCATTAGAATCATAGTGTTCGATGAAATTATTATAAATTGTATTAAATTATTTAATTTACTGCTAAGTTTGTGAATTATGGTTTTATTTATTATATTTTATTAGTTTTTGTTAAGTATGTAAATTAAATATTCAATATTACCAACTTAACAAACTTCAACTTATAACGTCAACTAATTAGATTAAGACACTATTGACACACACAAAATCCTTTATTGTGACTTTAATTGACTTTTCTGTTCTGTAATTATTTTCTAGATATTTCTTTTCTATTCTATTGTTTTTTTTTTGTTTTTATTTTGCAAGTCACACGAATTTCGTTATCCCATTACCTTTGAGTGCATTCCATCTTCGTATATTAAAAAATTGTATGAATTCCATTTTAACTAATTTATTAACCACTAATTGCATTTGGCACTAAAATCAAAGATTAATCAATCTACCTCTCAACTAGAAAATGCCTTTAAGTTGTCCCAGCTGCCATTTATAAAATAAGACATAAGCTGCTTTCATTGCGTTAGTGTATGTCATAGATATATCTATATATTTGGAGTTGGATTGGTAACGACGAATGGCCAGACCACCTTAGAACAGCTGTTAAACGACGATGTGGCAAGCGATCCATAAGAGACGATGTGGCAAGCGACCCACAAAACGATGATGTGGCAATGCTGCTACGAGACGACCAGGAAGAACACTTTTTAAGACGAGCCAACGACGAGAATACTTGTAGAGGAAGTAAAGTAGTATAAAAGACGAAAGACGAATGACAAACGACACTCTGATTAAAAACCTAAAGACGAAACATTTACCATTTAACTTAATCATTTTTATAGTTATTAAATCCTAGTTATAATCTAAAATAAAACCTATTACCATATAAGTAAATCTTAACAGGATTACTTATTTCGACGGAATCAGAACCCAGTCCCACATAAATATATATTATATTATACTCTTAATATACCTATATGTACGATTTCAAGCTTGCTCAAACCATTGAAAGATTTATATAAAAATTCAGGGATCAAGTTGAAAGGCTGCAAGCTACATAAGCTGATCCGATGATAGAAACGTGGGTGGGGACAAGAGCATACTGTAGTATGTTGTATGCCACATATATACAACATAACAAGTGGTCAACTTTTTATGCCCAACTATAAAGTAAGAGTAACACCTCATAACATAACGACACTTTGTTGCTATGTTAATACAATAACAAATATACAAAAGTGCAGTAATAGGATCCGCCACTTATGCGGACTGGCCGCAGCGTGAGAACACTACAGTAAGCACTTCTTGAGTATGTACCATCCGTACATATATATGCATATATACAAATACATATGGCATGCTATTTACTCCCTTTCAAACCTCATTATGTACCTTAGGCTAAGTCAATTATTAAATAAAGAGAGACGATTCATTCTGAATCCGTCAACACCGAATACAACAAGCAAATCTTTTTAATTGCTACATGGCGAACGGACGGAACAGCCACAAATGAATCAAAACCATCACCAACAACAATAGCAACAGCAGCAGCAACAAAATTTCCATCAACGGGACAATTAAAACAGAAAAACTAAGACAGCAGCGATGGAAGGATAGCTGTGGGGAGACAAACAAAAACAAATTAATATCTGAGTGAGTATAGTGCGGATGGATAAAAATCGGCAAAAACGACATAAAAAGCGCGGGGGTGTTAAACAAAGACTGAGGTCGGAAATTGACCGTCTCAGCAAAATCTTGAACAATCAAGATAACCCGCCAGCATGGAACGATTCTGTTTCCATACAAGAAAAGAGCTCGTTTCGTGAAGCACAACTAGTGCAATTAATAAATAAAAAACAAAACCCATCCTGCACCCACCGCCAGATTACAAATATATATACTCCAGTAACTCCCCCTGTTCCAACAGCTAGCCCAGAATATAAGAGGCAATGTCCCGCGGACTGTGAAGGTCCATTCTACAACGTTTGCTGCGCACTAACTTGCGTGCATTGTCGGCCTGTGCGTGAACCAGCACCGGCCACTTGAACGCGTCTCAGCTATAGACCGGCAGCGCTACAAAGAGCGCACTATCAAATAATTTTTTTTATATACATATATGTTACACATACTATATACTTATTGTAAAAATTGAGCGAGAACTCGCCCGATTAGAGTACATGCTGGGAGCCTGTACAAATTATAGGCAGGAGATCACTGCGTTGATCGATTAGAAAAAGATATAAATTTTTTAAACAAGTAAAGAAAAAGGAAAAAGAAAAAAAAACCACGAAATTGAGTAAATAAAAAAAAAGAGAATTTTAAACATATATATATATATATATTCGTATAATAACATAACATAATGAAAATAAAATAAACAAAACCTTTTAATTTCTACAATTAATTTCTTCTAAAATCTTTTAATTGCTACATGAAAATTTGCATTTAGAATTAGCTTCAACTAGAAGTGATAATCACTATTAGAAATTCTTGTAGAATGTAAAGGATTGACTATGATGGCATCAGCGCGAATTTAACGCTGGGTAGGTTTTTATCTGGTTTCCAGATAAAATACTCTTGAATACTTTAAATATATATTAACCTTCCACATGGCATAGAAAGAAAAATCATAATTACAATTACAAAAATACAAAAGAAAACTTTTCTAATAAACAACAAAAACAACTATGTCTGTAGGGCCGTAATAAGAATTGCAAAAGAAAAAACTTAAAAAAAAATGAAGTAAGTAAGTCGTCTCGCCGACTTGGATATACCATACACCAGTAAAAAAAATATTTTAAATTTATAATAACCAATGCATTTTCGTATTTTTAAAAAAATCGGTTTCCATGCTTTTTACAAGCATATCTTAGTATTTCGCTCACTCAAGCATACGAGCACCCTAGCGCCCCCACCAGCCAACGGCCAACTCCGGCCATATGGAAAAACGTTTATATGCATAACTTGGCTATTTTTATTCCGATTTTGATCAAATTTGGTATTTTGCTTGATATTAGTATCAAATTTAAGTGTGCTAAATTTGATTGCACAAGGTAGAAAATTACGGGAGATAATCGAGTTTTTTCAAATTACGGGGGCGGAGGGGGCGTGGCAAAATCTTTACACATCAAAAATGTGCGCAATTACTAAGCAAATGTTTATACCAACTATGGTGTCTCTAGCTAAAATAGGTTTTGAGAAAATCGGTTTTATTTGATTTGCGGGGGCGGTAGGGGGCGTGGCAAAATTTTTATAAATACAAAATGTGCGCGTTTACTAAGCAAATATACATACCAAATTTTGTGTCTCTAGTTGCTATGGTGTTTAAGAAAATCGGTTTTATATCATTTGCGGGGGCGGTAGGGGGCGTGGCAAACATTTGAAACAAACTCGATAAGCGTACATATGACACGAGTCTACATACCAAATTTGGTGGCTCTAGCTCTTATAGTCTCCGAGATCTAGGTGTTCATACAGACGGACGGACGGACGGACGGACGGACGGACAGACGGACATGGCTAGATCGTCTCGGCTGTTGATGCTGATCAAGAATATATATACTTTATGGGGTCGGAAAAGCTTCCTTCTGCCTGTTACATACATTTTAGCGACTTTAATATACCATTTCACCCTATGGGTGTATGGTATAAAAAATACCATACGTATGTTCGATAATAGCATAAGTAAATTTGAGTATATATCCGTTATACCCACAATGGGGTTAATCGAAACAAAATCAGTGGACTCCACTGCAAACGTCATAAATAAAATTGAATCACCAAATGCTGATATGAGATTAAAGAACATACTACTATTGATAATTGTCATAATATTGTGCGCATATGTATTATATAAAGCTTACCTATTACACAACAGATGTGTAACTAAAAGAGCTCTAAGCCAAACAAGAAATCCACAATTCAATCAAGTGCCTCTCCCAGGATAGAAATACCTCAAAGGGCACTATAGAAAAGCACACAAAAATCATAAAAACCGATTTAGAAAAAATAAGGCTTTTTTTAAAGACCCATTACAACAGCCTTTCTAAATACCATCAAACAGCAGCTCTAGCCTTCTACAATGATTGCAAAGAAAAAGCTACATTGGCACTGAAGCGACATCAGATAACATTCAAAGAAGTTTCTGATTTAAACTCCAGTATAAGTTTACTTAGTACAGAAGCCAAAATGACGCAAACAGTAATAGAATTCATAAACACAGCCACCAGGCTTCTACCATTCTTTGATTGTGACATCAAAAATCTACCGGGTTTCCTTGGGGCGCTTCGTGTACTTAACACCATAAAAGAATCGCACGAAGCAATAGCAATTGAAATTATAAAATCCAAATTAAAAGGTCAAGCGGGTAATACCCTGAACTCTGAAACAACGATTGATGAAGTAATACAAAAACTGTCAACAATCTTCAAGGGTGAATCAGTATATCTTTTAACAGCAAAAATTAAAAATCTGGAGAGTAACCCCAATAACTGCGTTTCATACACAAAAGAGATTACTGAATTGACCGACGCTCTTAAAGGCGCATATATTTCGGATGGTGTTCCAAATGAACAAGCCATAAAATACACCACCAAAGTGGCAGTAAATGCTATGGTAACCCATACCAAAAGTCAAAGAGTCCAGCTATTAATGGAATCAGGAAACTTTGATTCGGCTAAAGAAGCCATCGCTAGATTCACCACTCTTTCAGTAGAGACGGGCTCCACGGAAAATTTCCAATGTCCGAGGAGCACAAGATACTACTTCGGGAAACTCCCAGACACCTCCAGATACTCAGCGCTAAATAAAAAAATATACACGGTTAACTTGAGTCTCAATAATTTTGTATTATTCAAAAATGTTTCAACAAATAAAAATTTAACATTTCTGATTGATACAGCTGCAGATATTTCAATTATAAAAGAAAATACAATTATAGATATTCGAGGCATAGGAAAAGGGATAATAAAATCCAAAGGATTAGACTCAATTGAACTACAAACAGACAAATACATTATTCCATATAAATTTCATATACTTCATGAAGATTTCGCAATCCCCTGCGATGGAATAATAGGACTAGATTTCATGAAAAGTTTTAATTGCCAATTAGATTACAATAGTTCCGAGGATTGGTTAATAATTAGACCACCAAATTCTAAATTAACACGCATGCGACTCGAATTAGAAGAGTATGATTTTACGGTAGAGTATCTGAGGGGTAATGATAACTTTGTGGCAGACCCCAAGGATCAAGGATAACAATATCCGATCTAATTGACATGAACAAAAAAGTCCTGAAAGTCACTACCAGGTACCACTACCAGGTACCAAAATAAACAAGAACTATTGCAAAGGCAAAACCTTGAAAAAGCTTCCAAGCCCAACGTATATGACGTTATTGTAAATGACGAAGTTCGAAAAGTAGTGACCTTGCGAATAACTGATTCCTCGGCCACATTCAAACATGGCAAGAAAGTTATAGCAAGAATTGACTCGACTTAGGTCAGTTTTTTCAAAGGCTCGGAAAAGAAGCCGGTATACGTAGTATCAGCAAAGTCAAACGAAACGATCTTTAAAACTATTTCAATAGAATCTTTCAAAAATATGGGCAATCAAATTTTACAATTTCTAAGAGTAGCGCTACTCAAGCCGGTGACCCTCATCCAAAACGATGAAGAAAAAGAAGCTATATTGTCTACATTCCATGAAGATCCAATTCAAAGAGGGCATACAGGCATAAATAAAACAATTGCAAAAATAAAGAGAAAAAAAAACATGACTAAATATGTAAAAAAAGTACATTAATAAATGCCAAAAATGCCTGACGTCGAAAATGACGAAACATACAAGATCACCAATGATTTTAACCGAAACTCCACAATATGCTTTTGACAGAGTGATATTAGACACAATTGGTCCACTACCACGTTCGGAAAATGGGAATGAATACCCAATCACATTAATATGTGACGTGTCAAAGTATTTAGTAGCAATTCCTGTTGCAAACAAAAGTGCAACAACTGTGGCAAAAGCCATAATCGAATCTTTTATTCTGAAGTACGGTCCAATGAAGACGTTCATTACGGACATGGGAACAGAATATAAAAATTCCATTATAAATGACTTGTGCAAGTATTTAAAAATAGACAACATAACGTCTACAGCACACCACCACCAGACGTTAGGTACCGTTGAAAGAAGTCATAGGACGTTCAATGAGTACATTCGTTCATATATTTCAGTAGATGAAACTGGTTGAGACATATGGTTGCAGTATTTCGTGTATTGTTTTAACACAACACCATCAGTAACACATAATTATTATCCATATGAACTAGTATTTGGTAGACAAAGTAACCTACCAATACAATTTAATATCGTTAATACTATAGATCCAATATATAAAATAGAAGCCTATTCTAAAGAAGTTAAGTTTAGATGACGCGTGTAAGAGAGTTAGAATTCTTTTAGAAAAAAATAAAATTAAGCAAAAAGAAATAAATGATAGAAAAGTGTTAGATTTTAAAATAGAAATAGGAGACCAAGTTTATCTAAAGAATGAAACAGGTCATAAATTAGAATCTTCTTATATAGGACCATTTGAGGTCATTAGTATAGAGAAAAATAATAATGCAATTATAAAGAATAGGAATGAAGTAAGTAAGTCGTCTCGCCGACTTGGGTATACCATAAACCAATAAAACAAATATTTCAAATTTATAATAACAAATGCATTTTCGTATTTAAAAAAAAAAAACGGTTTGCATGCTTTTTACAAGCATATCTTAGTATTTCGCTCACTCAAGCATACGAGCACCCTAGCGCCCCCAGCAGCCAACGGCCAACTCCGGCCATATGGAAAAACGTTTATATGCATAACTTGGCTATTTTTATTCCGATTTTGATCAAATTTGGTATTTTGCTGGATATTAGTATCAAATTTAAGTGTGCTAAATTTGATTGCACAAGGTTGAAAATTACGGGAGATAATCGAGTTTTTTCAAATTACGGGGGCGGAAAGAGGCGTGCCAAAATCTTTACACATCAAAAATGTGCGCAATTACTAAGCAAATACTCATACCAAATTTTGTGTCTCTAGCTAGAATAGTTTTTGAGAAAATCGGTTTCATTTAATTTGCGGGGGCGGTAGGGGGCGTGGCAAAATTTTTACAAATACAAATACTTAGGAAATATACATACCAAATTTTGTGTCTCTAGTTGCTATAGTGTTTGAGAAAATCGGTTTTATTTAATTTGAAATAAACTTGATCAGTGTACATACTACACGAGTCTACATACCAAATTTGGTGGCTCTAGCTCTTATAGTCTCCGAGATCTAGGTGTTCATACAGACGGACGGACATGGCCAGATCGTCTCAGCTGTTGATGCTGATCAAGAATATATAATTAAATATCTGGTCTTTCCAAAAGGAAAAAAAAGATATTGTTTGTTCGAGTTAAAAGCGGGGACTTTATTCGTTGAACGAAAACTTAAAACTGAAGTACAAAAATGTCTTATAGTAATATTTATAGGCTAAACTTGTGAGCCCTTAAATGGCGTGATCGATATTGATGTGATTTGATTGGCCCGAATTTTAATGCTGAATTAGCGTTCTCACGCTTTTGATTTTTGGGGGACAATTATTATTGCAAGTGTTCAATTGTTTATGAATAAAACGGATTTTATTGGCCTGTGTTTTAATTATGAGTTAGCGTTCACACGCTTTGATTTTAAGGGGGACAATTGTTATTGCAAGTGTCCAAGTGTTTATATAAAAAAACGGATGTTTACTTTAAAGTTATAAATTTTAGGGGGCGAAAAATTTATTAGTTATTGGGTATTGAAGTTGGATATATGACTTCCCCATCCTAAAAAAATTAGCCTGTCCTCAGGCGGATACATTGGGATATAGCGAGGGGTTTTTCTCCGCTGTAAAGATTGGACTATCAATTTTGTTTATAATTTGGGATTCAATTTTTTCAACAATTGGGGTTTCGATTTTTTCTGTGGAAGCACGATTGTTATTTGATCGAAAATGCTTAATTAATAATTCTTGTGGCATTGCCTTAAACTTATAGATTAAGTATGTAATGAAACTTATTATAGTAAGTAAAAAAGTGGTTAATGTAATAGTTTGAAATACAGTATAATATTTGGTGTGTTCGTTAATTATCTCTTTTGTTTGGATAAAGGAAATAGGTTCTAGCCTGGTGATATTGTTTGTTACATAAATGCTTTGGCTATAATCAAGCAATGAATTTATTATTGATATTTCGTTTAATTGTAAGGCACAATCGTAAATTTTTATTATGTTATTGCCTTCTATTATTAAGTCGTTGTTTACGCAATTTTGATTAAGTTTAGTTTTTGGTAAATTCCATGTTACAATTATGTTTGGTTCAATGTAATTAGTTTGAAAATTTTTATATGTTTTAGTGTATTTACAAGTGGTTGGGATTTGATTCAAAATGCCTATTATACATTCATTAGTTTCTATTTGTTTTGTATTTTTATTAAACAAAGTGTTGTTGTCAAAATAGTATTTATCGTATGAATTTTCTGTCAAAATATTTTTATTTTCATCTGGATAAGGAAGTATCTCAAAGATAGGGGTTTTTATTATTTCTTGAGGAATGTTTGAAATGATAAATATCTCGTTTGAATTTGGTTTAAACCAGGTGGATGTTTTTGTATTCAATAGTTTTTCCGAATTAACATGACCTAAGCGATTATGTTTTAAAAGTTTTGGGTTGAAAATTCCTAGCCTAGTGAGCTGCATGCCCATTTCTATATCTTCGATGTATTCTGTGAAATGCTCAAAATTAAAGATTAAAACTTCTAATTTTACTGATTTTTCCTTTTCTTCCTTGAGGTTGTTTAGTACTTCTAAACCTTTATTAATAGTGTCTATTACGTAATTTAGTTCGTTGCTTGTACGCTATTGCTTTCAAGATTATTTATTTTTTTTTCTAATTCATCTTTATCGTTTTGATCAAGAGTACCAAAAAGATATTTGTATATTGAACCAATTCCGTTAATTAGTCCTCGTTTGTTACGTTTTACAATTTGTATTCCATTAATTTCTCTACTTAGTTTTTCTGTTAGGTATTGAATATGGATTATGTCTTTAAATTCTTGTGCTTGTTGCATTAAATTGTTATATGTAATGTCTATTAGCGTTAAATTAACTTTGAAATAATGATATTCAAAACTTGTAGGTAAATCCATGGTTCCTGTCTTAAATATTAAGTAACCGTTCGGTGCTTTTACTGGGTTTATGTCAATGGATTGGCTGCATGTTGATTTTAATGTTAAAAATAGCAATATGCACAAAAAAGCCATCTTGAGTTGTTGACCTGTAATTGGTCAATTGTCGTATTTGCTTTTATTAACTTTCTTTTTCTTCTTGAATTTTGATTTGTAGTGTGTAACTTTTTGTCCTCTATTTCTTTCTTCATAATGTTTTTCATCTAAGTGATTTATTTCTCCTGTCTTTTTGAATGGATTTGTCGTTTTTGACTTTACTAATTTTGCTTGTTTAAATCTAGTATCAATTTCGAAGTCGTGTCTATCTCTATTTAAATTGTTTATTTGAAGTATTTTATTCGTTTGGGTATTATAGTCGGGTGATCGGGTGATAGATAAAGATGTACGCTGGCGTTCGGTTAGTTGTATTATGTCTCGTTTTATGGTTGTATATGTAGAGAATTTTTTCAAATTTGATTAATTTATCTTCGATGTCGTTTTCACTATTTATAATTCTGAGTTTTTCATTTACTGTTTTATGGAATCTTTCTACGTCTGAAATGCCGTTTTTACTTGTTGTGATGTCTAACTTAACATTTTCTTCTTGTAGCCAATTCTTTAGTGCTATACACAGCAATGCTGAATCTTTGTCTGATTTTATTTCTATTGGTTTGCCCATTTCAGTGAATACTTTCATGATTGCTCTCTTGGCTTCTAACCAATCTCTAGACTTTACTTCTACAAGTGTTGCAAATTTGGAGTAAATGTCAATGCATGAAAGGAATTGTAAATTGTCGATCATGTAAAAGTCCATGACGTATTTTTGTCAGATATTAAAAGCTTCTGGTGTTATTTCGAAAGTTAGTTTTGTATTTCTATTTTCGGTCTTTGCGATATTGCATACTGAGCATTCATTAATAATGTTTTGAATTAGGTTTTGAAAATCGGGGAAATAATATTTTTCTTTAAACAAATTAATCGTTTTTTCGATTCCTGGATGTAATAATTCTTTATGTTGTTTTAGGATTATTTCTTTGAATTGTGCAAACGTTTGAAGGTCCTCTAACTTAATGCTAGATTTCGAGGTTTTTGTATTTGTGTTTGATCGTATTATTTCAATAAAGGCTTGTTGGAATATGGGAAAATCTTGTTCATTATGAAAATACAGTACAGTTTTCTTACCGCAAAGATATCTTTTGATTATATCCCTGGCGTGAGCATTAGTCATTTCTTTGTATGTTATTTTTATGTTTGATTTATAAAAATAAGTTGTTGTTTCTGTTTTGTCTTCTGAACCTCTAATGAATTCTATTTGCCTGTTGAAATAATTAATGGGTTTTTCTACTATTGGAATGTAATTTCCATTGTCCTCATGAGCACTATGTATTGTGGCTGCGGTGCTTTCTGTTGATCCTAAAAAGTTTTCATCTGTTTTAATTCTGGAAAGGGCGTCTGCAACGTGATTCTCTTTTCCTGATAAGTATTTTATTTTGTAATCGAATTCGTTCAATTTTATCTTCCATCTCTGTAATTTCATATTAGGTTCTTTGATATTGTGCAACCAGACAAGGGGTTTATGATCACTTAGGATTTCAAAATGTCTACCGAAGAGGTATGGCCTAAAATATTTGGTTGCCCATACGATAGATAGTAATTCCTTTTCTATGGCTGAATAATTAAGTTCACGTTCGTTAAGTGTTCTACTAGCTTAAGAAATAGGTCTATGGTCCTGTGAGATGAACGCACCTAAAGCTATATTGCTAGCATCTGTGGTTAAGAAAAAAGGTTTTTTGAAATCGGGATATGCAAGTATGGGATCGTTCATAAGGAGATATTTTAATTTCTCAAAGGATGAAATATAGTCTGGGTTGTTTATGTTAATCTTAGCTCCTTTTTTCAATCCGAGAGTTAAAGGTTTTGCAATATGTGCAAAGTTTGGTATAAATTTCCGGAAGAATCCACATAATCCCAAGAATGATTTTATTTCTTTTGGGGTTTTAGGGATAGGAAAATTTTGAATTGCTTTGACTTTATCTGGGTTTGGTTTGATGCCTTCTGTAGTTATGACGTGACCTAAAAATTCTGTTTCCTTTTTCAAGAACTCGCATTTATTTAATTGTAGTTTTAGTTTAGATTTTCGCAATTTAGTAAAAACCTTTTTTAGTGATGCCAAATGTTCTTCTAATGAGGTGGAATACACAATTATATCGTCTAAATAAACTAAACAATCTTTATAGATTAAATCTTCTAGTAAATTGTTCATACATCTTTGGAACGTTGCTGGTGCATTTTTTAGCCCAAATGGCATTCGTGTGTACTCGTAATGACCATGTTTGGTGGAGAATGCGGTTTTTTCTATTGATTTGGGATCCATTTGGATTTGATGGAATCCTTTGGCGAGGTCAATGGTTGTGAAATATTGACATTTTCCAAGTTTGTCTAATATTTCATCCATTACCGGTATTGGGAACTTGTCATCGACAGTAATCTCATTTAGACTACGATAGTCGATTACTAAGCGGAACTTTTGTTCCTTGGACGCGTCCTCTTTTTTAGGTACGATCCAGATTGGAGAACAATAGGGCGATTTCGATTTTCGAATGATTCCCTGTTCTATCATTTCATTAATCTGTTTATTGACTTCTTCGTCAAAGATTTGTGGGTACTTGTATGGGTGTTTGTATATTGGGTCCTCATTTTTTGTATGAATAGAGTGTTTTATTGTACTCGTGAAAGTAAAATTTTCACCTTCGCGGTACTGAATGTCACTGAATTCGTACAAGAATTTTTTGAGTTTTTGTGTTTCTTCGTTGTTTAAATGGTCGAGTCTATACTAATTGCTTTCTACTATTTCATTTTCAATTGCAAAATTTGTGTCTGGGTCCCTCTCTGTAGGTGGGTCCAAACATTCTATGTTATGTTCTTCTATTTCTTCAATATCTCTGAAATAAAATGTATAATTTCCTAGTTTTGCGTATTCTTCTTCATAATTTATCTGGGCTTTGCAGGCTTTTAGGAAAGTTCTGCCTATCAACATGTCGTATTTATTTGAAAATTTATGGATATAAAATTTTTGTTCTGTCGGACAAAGTTTGCTGGGTGCAAGGAAAATGATTTCTTTTAATTCTACTGCTCCTTCAATCATGTGAATTTTGGAATCTCCTGAATAGGTTTTGAAATTAAAAAAGTTTTCGGACATTATATTTATAGAAGATCCTGAGTCTACTACACATCTCAAAGGTTTATTGTTCATTGTTATTCTGATGAAGGACTTGTCTCTATCTCTTCTTCCGATTGATCCGAGGCATTCTGATGAAAATTTTCTGATGTGTCCATTTTGCTAATTCCACTATTACTTTCTCTTTGCCTTTTTGTAGGCTGGTTTGCTACATTATTTTTTGGATACCTATTTTGCTGCTGATAATTCATTGGATTTTGAGCCCGGTCAATATTTAATTTTTGTTGAAACTCTTGGAAAAGTTGTTGGTTTTGTGTATCGGATTGTTTTGTTTGAGACGGAGTACTATTGGGTACAAAGGGTTTTCCACCTTTTTGGTTTTGATTTTGGCTTTGATTTGATTTTCTGTTTTCTGTTATACTATTCTCGTATAACCCTTCTCTTTGAGCTACTTGTTTCAGCTTGCTAACTGTTGTTATATCATATCTAGCTAACGTCATAAATAATCTATCGGGTAATTTTTTATTTATTACATCTTTTATAGTGTTATTTAAAGCATTTGTATAAAGAACGGTGTTATTTGCATCGTTTTCAAGACCTAGTTTGTTTGTGATAATATAGGATTTGTCTTCTAATTCTGTTACAAACTTACGAAGGTTTCTGTATAGTTGGTGTTGTAGAGGCGACGAAGAAGTTCCTCACAAGGGGTCTGCGTCTTCAATTCATTGATGAGGAATGATCTTAGTTCCGGCCAGGTGTTGACTTGTCCAATTTGCGAGAGCCGTTGTGCCTCTCCAGTGAGCTGCATCTCGATTGCGCTGAACAGTATGTTATGTTGCCTTATATCATGGGTTGGATATAAGTGCATGATGAATAGATTTCATCTATCCTCCTTATGAATGACGTCAGATTCTCTGGTGCTCCATCATAGTTTGCCACCTGTCTTAATGAAGACAGTGCTTGATTGAGGTGGGCTTCGGTGAGTTCTAAGGCCATTTTTGTTTTGTTGATTTTCTGGGTTTTTGGTGTTTTTGTGTTTTTTTTTTTTTCGCACACAAATAGGCGTTTTTGTTCCACAATTGGAGTTTATTTTTGTAACACACAGTAGAGGAAATTTTTTCGCGCACAGTTGGCGTAAATATTTTCCACTGTTGTAGGCTTTTGAGCACTCCCCGTAAGTTCTTGATGTCGGATCGGATTTTTATAGTGATTATTCACTAATTCTATGTACCACACCGATAATAATTCTATTTGTCACACGGATAGAATAACAAGTTCACTTTTACCGATCCTACCGACTGCGCCAATTCAATATCTGGTCTTTCCAAAAGGAAAAAAAGATATTGTTTGTTCGAGTTAAAAGCCGGGACTCTATTCGTTGAACGAAAACTTAAAACTGAAGTACAAAAATGTCTTGTAGTAATATTTATAGGCTAAATTTGTGAGCCCTTAAATGGCGTGATCGATATTGATGTGATTTGATTGGCCCGAATTTTAATGCTGAATTAGCGTTCTCACGCTTTTGATTTTTGGGGGACAATTATTATTGCAAGTGTTCAATTGTTTATGAATAAAACGGATTTTATTGGCCTGTGTTTTAATTATGAGTTAGCGTTCACACGCTTTGATTTTAAGGGGGACAATTGTTATTGCAAGTGTCCAAGTGTTTATAAAAAAAAAAAAAACGAATGTTTACTTTAAAGTTATAAATTTTAGGGGGCGAAAAATTTATTAGTTATTGGGTATTGAAGTTGGATATATGACTATATAATTAAATATCTGGTCTTTCCAAAAGGAAAAAAAAGATATTGTTTGTTCGAGTTAAAAGCGGGGACTTTATTCGTTGAACGAAAACTTAAAACTGAAGTACAAAAATGTCTTATAGTAATATTTATAGGCTAAATTTGTGAGCCTTAAATGGCGTGATCGATATTGATGTGATTTGATTGGCCCGAATTTTAATGCTGAATTAGCGTTCTCACGCTTTTGATTTTTGGGGGACAATTATTATTGCAAGTGTTCAATTGTTTATGAATAAAACGGATTTTATTGGCCTGTGTTTTAATTATGAGTTAGCGTTCACACGCTTTGATTTTAAGGGGGACAATTGTTATTGCAAGTGTCCAAGTGTTTTATAAAAAAACGGATGTATACTTTAAAGTTATAAATTTTAGGGGGCGAAAAATTTATTAGTTATTGGGTATTGAAGTTGGATATATGACTATATATACTTTATGGGGTCGAAAAAGCTTCCCTCTGCCTGTTACATTTTGGCGACTTTAATATACCATTTCACCCTATGGGTGTATGGTATAAAAATAGGAAACAAAAAGTTCATAGGGATAGACTAAAAAGGATTAACAATATATTATAATATATATATAAATATCTTTCAAAATTTAAAAAAAAAAATAAGAATAAATACTAATTTCTTTTTCCTTTTTCCAAACCTCATTATGTACTTTAGGCTAAGTCAATTATTAAATAAAGAGGACGATTCATTCTAAATCCGTCAACACCGAATACAACAAGCAAATCTTTTTAATTGCTACAATACAGGCAGCTAGTTCTAACCGCAATTAATGTTGACTTCACTTCCGCTCTGTGGGAAAAAACTCTTGCTGGCTCTGACAGGCCCAAGTACTAGTCGTAAGTCCTGACCACTGACCACCTTTTGTTTTATGAGGTCAATCAATAAAAAATGTTTCTTCACTGCCTTCAGTCAACTCAATAGTTAATTGGTACACAGGAGTTGTATAATTATTTTTCCCATTAAAATTGTCACAATAAAATTGCGTTATCCGTGGCGCCAGAGAAATCGCAAAACGGAGACATGCATAAATTCTGCTGTATTTTAGTTTCCAAATTCTTTCCTACTGCTCCTCCATGGTAGTAAATTGAACAAATTGTAGAGCCATTTGAAAAATCGAAAACCAAACTGGAAAAGCCAATGACTGCCACTTGGCAACACATCAAAATGTAGAAAAGCAAACAATAAAAAAAAAATACTACCGCCATGAAAATTCACGAGTGACACAAATGGTTTTAGCTGCAGACCAACTAAACCACTTTTAAAGCAGGAAAAAACAGAAACTGCAAGAGACTGTAGACTGTAATGTGAGTTTTTCCTTCAACCAAACTTAATGACATGACCAATTATGAAATTTTTAAGACGCCTAATTTTACTTCACAAGCATTCAACTATGAATTGTATTTGCAGAGACAACGAAAAGCAAGAAGAAAATGTATTATTCCATTGCATGGCTTGGCTTAAATATTTATATCCTATTTGGTTGACTTCACTGTGCCATTGCATAATAATATTGGTCATTGCATAAGAAATAAGTTTAATTTTTACCAGCTACTCCGAATCAATGAAATAAAATAGAAATGCTTCCAAATTTAAGTCATCTTTCCATTTCATTGAGAAATACTTTCGTTATGAATTCCCTAAAGTGTTTAATTGACAAGCTCTGTAGAAAAATAATTTAATTAGACATGGCTCATTTGGCTTCAGGTTTCATTTTAAAACAGATTCACTAGTAAAAAAACCACAAAATTATATTTTCAATAGCCGATTTATTGTGTCCAACCTTTCGACTGTTACGAGGGCAGACTGCAATATAAATTTCTAAAACTATTTTATAATTATAGTAAATATTTATGTAATTATAGTATAAATATTGGATTTTGCTTGCCGGGGGAATCTGTGAAATATTACTGGTTACACCTTACAAAGGATACTTCTAAAATGCTTCAGTCTTACCGTTAGAATAGTGTAAAACAGATGTGTAATGTGTTTTCCGCCCTCTTCTTCTGCATTCAAGCAATACCTCTCGCCCCAAAATCCGGTCTCGCTTGGGCCATTTCAAGAATTGAATGGTCCATTATAGGACCATTTAAAGGCAGGAGCCAAAGCAAGGATCATAAAATCCGCTTGGACCACAGCCACTACAGTAATATAGAGCAGATCCGGTTGCTTTTGTTTGTAAATATATTACAAACTATGTATATAAAACTTTGTGTGTATAAATTTCGTTATCAACCACCTACTTTGCTTGTGTAAGTGTTTAGCCTAAAAATGTATTGTTAACTCGTAACATTCCGAAAGGTATGATATGGAGGAGGAAGCTGATTAGAATCCAGAACGAGTATGTATCTTAACAAAATAGGAGGTGAAATTAGAGTCAAGACCTTCTAGATTAATTTTATCGATTAGTGATGTGCTTCTTATGCTAGCGAAGACAAAATCACGATAGGCATATTATAATCGTATATCGATAAGAAAGAATCGAAAATGGGTTAGACGCCAACTAGAAGAAAATTTATTTGTGTAAGTTCTAAAGAAAGCGATTATAGCAGGACATAATCCTTGGTTCATGAAAACGAAAATGGAAAAAAAGAATTTTCGAACAGTTTTTTTGAAAAAGACAGAACGACTTCATACTCATCTTCTTCACCTGGATTGATGATTTAAATTTCTTATACTGACTATAATTATACAAATTTAATATAACTTCACTAGAAATATTTTTTTTAAATTATTACCAAAGAAGATTATATAATAAATGCATTATAGAAGCATACAATTATTATATTTTTTAATAGGATCTTCAACAGAGTAACTATTAATAAGAGGATAAGCTTATTAAGAAACTCAAAATATCAGCAACTTATTGGAATGTATAGAAAGTAAGCGAGTCAACAAGTAAGCGACTTGTTCATCATAAGTCAAAATGAATAAAGAGTTGTTCACTTTTGGTCAGTCACTCTTTACCGATGTTTAAGATTAAACATCGTGTTCATCTGAATTGGCTTCACCAAATCAGATTGACCAAAGAAATATACAAAACGAAACAAAAACATAAAAACAAAACTAAGTCATAAAGATTCATATGACAATTATTGCTTAACACCAAACAAAACATGCATCTACACTCTGTGGAATCAACAATGAACAATGTGCGATGATCAACAATGAATCCGCAAAGAGTGTAAAAGTAGTGATTGAAATAGTTAATGAGTCAATACATTTAATTAAAATAAAAGCAAATTTGTCCGATGAAGTTGACGTAATATTCGCACAACTCATACTTAAGAAATTTGACAGGGAGGCTCTACAGGGGAGGCTCTACAATTGTATGAGAGTCAGATTAGGAAAACAAGGCAGATCCAAATGCTATCTGATGTCATGGAATACTTGGAGCTAAGATATTGTTCGCTAAGTGCCATGGGGAAAGAAGAGAAAGACCCGCTAAAAGTGGTTTCATATGGGGCTTTTCAAAATAACTGTCCGATTTGCAAAGTTGCCGGGCATAAAGCGTATAAGTGCTATAAATTTAAAGGTTTAACACCTATGGAAAGTTATGAAACGGCCAAAAAAGTTCAGCTTTGCACACGATGCTTGAACCATTCAAGCAATAAAGAATGCACCAATGAGATGGTCTGTTCACTGTGCAGTAAAGGACACCATACTCTACTCCATTTTGAAGAAATACAGGAGAGATTTAATACTTGTATAACGGCTCTACCCACACTGTTGGCCACAGCCCTAATACAAGAAAAAAATGATGATGAGAGGATATAAGACTCTAAGAGCCCTTATTGATAATGGTTCACAGAGCACCATTTTGTCTGAAGCGGCAGCTCAAATATTAAAATTATCTAAAGTAAAACAACACACAGAAATAAGGGGCGTGTCCTCAATAAAAGCCACAATATCTAAATATAAGGTAAACATAGATGTGAAGATGTGAAGACGCGAAATCCCTGGAAAAGACATCTTAAGGTTGAGGCGATTGTGTTGCCAAAGATAATAAAAGCTCTTCAATTAAAAACGGTAGACGTGGATATGTCAAAATGGCAATCCTACGTACTAGCTGATCCTACCTTTAATAAACCTGGTAAGGTTGATTTAATAATGGGGGTAAACGTATATACTCAAATCTTAAAAGGGGGAGTTACAAAGATTGATGGCCTACTAGGCCAAAATACTCAATTTGGTTGGATCGTCTCGGGATGCACCAAATCGAAAAGTAATAAATCTGTAGTGGCAACAACAATAGATGTCACAGGTTGCAACAGCGTTGGGGGAAGAACAAAGGTAAACGTGAAAATAAATCCAATACAATTCAAAACAAACTCAACAACAAAATTCAAGAATTAAGTCAGCATTTGACACCTCCAGCAGGACCTCACCTCGGAGGTAAGATAAAAGCTGAGGTGAAAGAAACAATGTTTCAAAGTGATAAAGAAATAAATGTATGCCCCCCGGCAGAACCTCACTTTGGAGGTACAGTGAAAACTGGGGAAGAAAAAGTTGATATCCCAGTAAAAAATAAGAATATTCAGGTGGCAATGGTTGAATTAAATAATGAATATCAAAAAAATAATGTCAAAATAGATTCCGCTAATAAATTGTCAGAATTACAAAGGCATTACAAAAAGGGCAGACAAGATAAAATATTTATAAAAGGACAACATCTAAGAATAAACAAAATAACAATCAAACTTTAGCTATCAGCAATATTTAAAAAAAGTGGAGCAAAGATCAGATTGGAACAAGTCGAAAATTAAAAGTAGTTATTTTTTAAATATTCCACCTTATATGGTGTCATAGAAGTCAACATAGTAATGCACATCAGCAGTGGGTAGATATCCCGAAACAAAAATTGTTATGCATTGGGCGATATTAGTAATATGCCAAATATAAAAAAATATAAAATCCACTAGAAGCCAATTTAGTAAACTATACAGCGGAATTGGTAAGAATAGCAAGTCAGTAACAATCGGTAAAGGAACATCAGAATGACTAGGTTTTGAGCGTCCATCAAGAAACTTTTCATGCTTTTTAACAATAGTTATCTTATTAATGATAATATTAATAAAAATTTGTATAAGACAATTAACTATAAAAATAAATTCGAAAACGTCGCATTTGGCGGCCCTTGGCAGAATGTTTAAGATTAAACGTCGTGTTCATCTGAATTGGCTTCACCAAATCACATTGACCAAAGAAATATACAAAACGAAAGAAAAACATAAAAACAAAACTAAGTCATAAAGATTCATATAACAATTATTGCTTAATACCAAACAAAACATGCATCTACACTCTGTGGAAAACACCTAAGATTATAACAGTGGCGCGGCTGGCTCGATGGCGGGGCCAAGTGGGTGGCGTCAATCAATGACGCCGGCTACAGCGCCGGTTCTATGGTCTGAATCTGTTTGCGTCGACAGTCCAGGGAGTCAGTTAGCGATAGAGGCTCTGTTCGGTCATGAGCGAGCAGGAGTAGAGGAGTTGTTTGGTGCAACCGATACGCCAAAAAGACTGCGTGAAGACTCAAGGAGTCCACCAGCAGGCAGTGCGGTACAACCAAAAAAAACTAAGTTGCGACAAGTTAGAGGCAAGAGCGAGATGGCAGAAATGGGAGCATTACTGAAGGAAAGGAAAGAGGCAGTCGAGCCATTACGAACGCGCTTAGAGACAAAGTAGACAGACTGAGAGAATTGCAGCGGGTAGTTAGCAACATTCTTTGCAAGAATTGCGACAGTAGTGGCATGCCCCAAATGCACAATAGCGCCACCGAAGTCATTCGCTACCAAAGGAGAGCAAACTTAGAACTTGCAATAGCCAAGGGTGCCCCGCAAAGAACAGTCGCCAACACTTCGGAAACCTTTTTTGCTGCAGGGCAAAAAAACGATTCCTAGCCGCAAGAAAATTTTTTGCCAAACGCAGGCAAGCAAGCAGAGCCCGCTTGGCAGACAGTGGCTGCGCGACCACCGAAAAAGGCGATACCCAAGAAGCGTCCACCTGCTATTTTGGTCCAGGGAAAAGGTAACATTTCATACAGCGAAATAGTGAAGCTGGACACTAGGAGCCACGACGAAAAGCTCATTGCTGTGGGCGACCGCGTTCGCACGGTAAGACGGACTGCGAAGGGAGACCTGCTTCTGGAACTAAATCCATCTGGCGCCGAAATAGTCGACCAGATGAGACAGAACATAGGAGTCGCCCTAGCCGGGCAGGTTGAGGCGCGCGCACTGTCAAACCTCACCAGGATAGATGTGCTGGATATGGACGGCCAACCACGAGGGAAGAGATAGTACGCGCGCTATCAGAGCAACTGAGCTTGCGAATTGAAGACTCGCATATAAAAAGTTTGCGCCCAGCCCACGACGGCTATCAAAAGGCAATCTTGTGCGTCCCGTCAGCAGTGGCCGAGATCATCTTGAAGGTTGGTAACCTCAAGATAGGATTTTCTGTGTGCCGCATCCGCAAAAACACATCGGCGGTCAGATGTTATAGGTGTCTGACGTTCGGCCATTTAGCAGCTTGCTGCTCGGACCCGGTGGACAGAACAAACTGGTGCCTCAGATGCGGTGGCAAGGACCACAAGGCGTAGGAGTGCAGGAACGCACATAATTGCTGTCTATGTGAGGCGGCGGGCGTAAGCAATAGAGCCCATGCGGCCGGTAGCGGGTGTACCACCAAAGTTGATCGAAAAGGGCCACCAAAATGAGTAAATTCCTTCAGCTGAATCTTAAGCACTGCGAGGCAGCACACGACCTACTTGCGCAGAACAATCGTGAAGTCAAAGTGGAGCTCGCAATCATAAGCGAGCCCTTCAGGAAAAAGTCTACAGGCATTTGTGTGGCCAGTACCTCCGGTAAGGCCGCACTCTGGTCGTGCGGCGCCTCTCCGATCCAACTGCGACACCCTATGGCAGGAGAGCAACTTGTACGCGCACAGGCAGACGGAAAATGGGTCTATAGCTGCTACCTTTCCCCCAGCGTGAGCCCTGATAATTTTTGTAGAGCTCTTGACGCGATAGTCAACGACGCGCGTTCTCGCAGCCCACTCGTTATTGCAGGGGACTTCAACGCATGGGCCCTGGACTGGGGAAGCGCGGTTACCAATGCGAGAGGACGATCGCTTCTGGAAGCCTTTGCATCGCTGGACTTAGTCATTCTGAACCTCTGTTCAAGCTTCACATTCAGTAGAGCAAGCGGCGGGTCCGTTATCGACCTCACCTTCGTCAGCGGCGGTCTATTTAGGTCGTCATCATGGAGCGTAATATACACGGGCATACAATACAATGCCTTCAACACGGCGGATTGGGGCTGCATTCTTGATGCTGCCAGAAGCTTCGGGATTCCATCGTACCTGTACGAGGTGACATGGAGCTTCTTTTCGGGGAGAAAGCTGGTGTACGCTGCGTCGACTGGATCCGTTCAACGGCAGGTGTCTGCAGGAATGCCTCAGCGCTCTGTTCTGGGTCCCCTTCTGTGGAACATCTTGTACGATGGCATCCTTCGACTAGACATGCCGAGTAGGTGTCAGCTAGTCGACTACGCGGACGATGTCGCGGTCGTAGTGGTGGGCAAGGAACTGAAGGATGTTGAGTCAACGGCAAATACAGCCATTGCATCCATCACGACCTGGCTGCGCTGGGCTGTGCTCTGGGTCCACTCGGGTGTTGCCAATGCCTCGGGAAAGGCTCTTACGTCCAGAGTGTCGCTCTTCTATACCCTGCCCCCGCCTAACGGGGTTTGGTGACCCTCTGTTCAGAAGGACTAAGTCCAGCGATGCAAAGGCTTCCAGAAGCGATCGTCCTCTCGCATTGGTAACCGCGCTTCCCCAGTCAAGGGCCCATGCGTTGATGTCTCCTGCAATAACGAGTGGGCTGCGAGAATGCGCGTCGTTGACTATCTCGTCACGCGCTCTACAAAAATTATCATGGCTCACGCTGGGGGACAGGTAGCAGCTATAGACCCATTTTCCATCTGCCTATGCGCGTACAAAGTGCTCTCCCGCCATAGGGTGTCGCAGTTGGATCGGAGTGGAGGTACTGGCCACCCAAATGCCGGTAGACTTTTTCCTGAAGGGCTCGCTTATGATTGCGAGCTCCGCTTTGACTTCACGAATGTTCTGCGCAAGTTGGTCGTGTGCTGCCTCGCAGTGGTTAAGATTCAGCTGAAAGTATTTACTCTTTTTTGTGGCCCTTTTCGATCAACTTTGGTGGCCGCATGGGCTCTATTGCTTATGCCCGCCGTCTCACATAGACAGCAATTAAGTGCGTTCCTGCATTCCTTCGCCTTGTGGTCCTTGCCACCGCATCTCAGGCACCAGTTTGTCCTGTCTACCGGGTCCGAGCAGCGAGCTGCTACATGGCCGAACGTCAGACACCTATAACATCTGACCGCCGATGTGTTTTTGTGGATGCGGCACACAGAAAATCCTATCTTGAGGTTGCCAACCTTCAAGAAGATCTCGGCCACTGCTGACGGGACGCATAAGATTGCCCTTTGACAGCCGTCGTGGGCTGGGCGCAAACTTTTTATATGCCAGTCTTCAATTCGCACGCTCAGCTGCTCTGATAGCGCGCGTACTATCTCTTCCCTCGTGGTTTCGCGTTTTTTTGCCCTGCAGCAAAAAAAGTTTCCGAAGTGTTGGCGACTGTTCTTTGGCGGGGCACCCTTGGCTGTTGCAATTTGGTGCATTTGGTGCATTTGGGGCATGTTACTACTGGTTCAGGGTCGCAATTGTTGCACAGAATGTTGCTAACTGCCCGCTGCAATTCTCTCAGTCTGTCTACTTTGTCTCTAAGCGCGTTCGTAATGGCTCGCCTGCCTCCCTCCTTTTCTGGCTTGATACGATCGGTTATTTTCTCCAGTAATGCTCCCATTTCTGCCATCTCGCTCTTGCCATCCTCGCTAACTTGTTGCAACTTAGTTTTTTTTGGTTGTACCGCACTGCCTGCTGGTGGCCTCCTTGAGTCTTCACGCAGTCATTTTGGCATATCGGTTGCACCAAACAACTCCTCTACTCCTGCTCGCTCATGACCGAACAGGGCCTCTATCGCTAACTGACTCCCTGGACTGTCAGATTCAGACCATAGAACCGGCGCTGTAGTAAGCGTCATTGATTGACGCCACCCACTTGGCCCCTCCATCGAGCCAGCCGCGCCACTGTTATAATCTTAGGTGTTTTCCACAGAGTGTAGATGCATGTTTTGTTTCGTATTAAGCAATAATTGTCATATGAATCTTTATGACTGTGTTTTGTTTTTATGTTTTTGTTTCGTTTTGTATATTTCTTTGGTCAATCTGATTTGGTGAAGCCAATTCAGATGAACACGATGTTTAATCTTAAACATTCTGCCAAGGGCGGCCAAATGCGACGTTTTCGATTTTATTTTTATAGTTAATTGTCTTATACAAATTTTTATTAATATTATAATTAATAAGATAACTATTGTTAAAGAAGCATGAAAAGTTAAATGATGGACGCTTAAAACCCTATCATTCTGATGTTCCTTTACCGATTGTATTTATATTTGGCATATTACTAATATCGCCCAATGCATAACAATTTTTGTTTCGGGATATCTAACCACTGCTGATGTGCATTACTATGTTGACGTCTAGCCTTTTTATATGGTGGAATATTTAAAAAATAACTACTTTTACTTTTCGACTTGTTCCAATCTGATCTTAGCTCCACTTTTTTTAAATATTGCTGATAGCTTAAGTTTGATTGTTATTTTGTTTATTCTTAGATGTTGTCCTTTTATAAATATTTTGCCTTGTCTGCCCTTTTTGTAATGCTGATTCTGACAATTTATTACCGGAATCTATTTTGACATTATTTTTTTGATATTTATTATTTAATTCAACCATTGCCACCTGAATATTCTTATTTTGTACTGGGATATCCACTTTTTCTTCCCCAGTTTTCACTGTACCTCCAAAGTGAGGTCCTGCCGGGGGGCATACATTTATTTTTTTTATTACTTTGAAACATTGTTTCTTTTACCTCAGCTTTTATCTTACCTCCCAGGTGAGGTGCTGCTGGAGGTGTCAAATGATGACTTAATTCTTGAATTTTGTTGTTGAGTTTGTTTTGAATTGTATTGGATTTATTTTCACGTTTACCTTTGTTCTTCTCCCAATGCTGTTGCATACGTGTGACA
>JAEIFP010000879.1:0-32316 GCA_018903935.1 Drosophila insularis
TTTAAACTCAAAATGGCGGCCGTACAATGGAGAATGCAACTTGTGGAAATGGTCTAAAAATTTTGGCGGCTTTAAACTCAAAATGGCGGCCGTACAATGGAGAATGCAACTTGTGGAAATGGTCTAAAAATTTTGGCGGCTTTTAAACTCAAAATGGCGGCCGTACAATGGAGAAAGCAACTTGTGGAAATGGTCTTAAAATTTTGGCGGCTTTCCAACTCAAAATGGCGGCCGTACAATGGAGAATGCAACTTGTGGAAATGGTCTAAAAATTTTGGCGGCTTTTAAACTCAAAATGGCGGCCGTACAATTGAGAATGCAACTTGTGGAAAGGGTCTAAAAATTTTGGCGGCTTTTAAACTCAAAATGGCGGCCGCACAATTGAGAATGCAACTTGTGGAAATGGTCTAAAAATTTTGGCGGCTTTTAAACTCAAAATGGCGGCCGTACAATGGAGAATGCAACTTGTGGAAATGGTCTAAAAATTTTGGCGGCTTTTAAACTCAAAATGGCGGCCGTACAATGGAGAATGCAACTTGTGGAAATGGTCTAAAAATTTTGGCGGCTTTTAAACTCAAAATGGCGGCCGTACAATGGAGAATGCAACTTGTGGAAATGGTCTAAAAATTTTGGCGGCTTTTAAACTCAAAATGGCGGCCGTACAATGGAGAATGCAACTTGTGGAAATGGTCTAAAAATTTTGGCGGCTTTTAAACTCAAAATGGCGGCCGTACAATGGAGAATGCAACTTGTGGAAATGGTCTAAAAATTTTGGCGGCTTTTCAACTCAAAATGGCGGCCGTACAATGGAGAATGCAACTTGTGGAAATGGTCTAAAAATTTTGGCGGCTTTTAAACTCAAAATGGCGGCCGTACAATGGAGAATGCAACTTGTGGAAATGGTCTAAAAATTTTGGCGGCTTTTAAACTCAAAATGGCGGCCGTACAATGGAGAAAGCAACTTGTGGAAATGGTCTTAAAATTTTAGCGGCTTTCCAACTCAAAATGGCGGCCGTACAATGGAGAATGCAACTTGTGGAAATGGTCTAAAAATTTTGGCGGCGTTTAAACTCAAAATGGCGGCCGTACAATGGAGAATGCAACTTGTGGAAATGGTCTAAAAATTTTGGCGGCTTTTAAACTCAAAATGGCGGCCGTACAATGGAGAATGCAACTTGTGGAAATGGTCTAAAAATTTTGGCGGCTTTTAAACTCAAAATGGCGGCCGTACAATGGAGAATGCAACTTGTGGAAATGGTCTAAAAATTTTGGCGGCTTTTCAACTCAAAATGGCGGCCGTACAATGGAGAATGCAACTTGTGGAAATGGTCTAAAAATTTTGGCGGCTTTTAAACTCAAAATGGCGGCCGTACAATGGAGAATGCAACTTGTGGAAATGGTCTAAAAATTTTGGCGGCTTTTAAACTCAAAATGGCGGCCGTACAATGGAGAATGCAACTTGTGGAAATGGTCTAAAAATTTTGGCGGCTTTTAAACTCAAAATGGCGGCCGTACAATGGAGAATGCAACTTGTGGAAATGGTCTAAAAATTTTGGCGGCTTTTAAACTCAAAATGGCGGCCGTACAATTGAGAATGCAACTTGTGGAAATGGTCTAAAAATTTTGGCGGCTTTTAAACTCAAAATGGCGGCCGTACAATGGAGAATGCAACTTGTGGAAATGGTCTAAAAATTTTGGCGGCTTTTAAACTCAAAATGGCGGCCGTACAATGGAGAATGCAACTTGTGGAAATGGTCTAAAAATTTTGGCGGCTTTTAAACTCAAAATGGCGGCCGTACAATGGAGAATGCAACTTGTGGAAATGGTCTAAAAATTTTGGCGGCTTTTAAACTCAAAATGGCGGCCGTACAATGGAGAATGCAACTTGTGGAAATGGTCTAAAAATTTTGGCGGCTTTTAAACTCAAAATGGCGGCCGTACAATGGAGAATGCAACTTGTGGAAATGGTCTAAAAATTTTGGCGGCTTTTAAACTCAAAATGGCGGCCGTACAATGGAGAATGCAACTTGTGGAAATGGTCTAAAAATTTTGGCGGCTTTTAAACTCAAAATGGCGGCCGTACAATGAAGAATGCAACTTGTGGAAATGGTCTAAAAATTTTGGCGGCTTTTAAACTCAAAATGGCGGCCGTACAATGGAGAATGCAACTTGTGGAAATGGTCTAAAAATTTTGGCGGCTTTTAAACTCAAAATGGCGGCCGTACAATGGAGAATGCAACTTGTGGAAATGGTCTAAAAATTTTGGCGGCTTTTAAACTCAAAATGGCGGCCGTACAATGGAGAATGCAACTTGTGGAAATGGTCCAAAAATTTTGGCGGCTTTCAAACTCAAAATGACGGCCATACAATGGAGAATGCAACTTGTGGGAATGGTCTAAAAATTTTGGCGGCTTTTAAACTCAAAATGGCGGCCGTACAATGAAGAATGCAACTTGTGGAAATGGTCTAAAAATTTTGGCGGCTTTTAAACTCAAAATGGCGGCCGTACAATGGAGAATGCAACTTGTGGAAATGGTCTAAAAAATTTTGGCGGCTTTTAAACTCAAAATGGCGGCCGTACAATGGAGAATGCAACTTGTGGAAATGGTCTAAAAATTTTGGCGGCTTTTAAACTCAAAATGGCGGCCGTACAATGGAGAATGCAACTTGTGGAAATGGTCTAAAAATTTTGGCGGCTTTTAAACTCAAAATGGCGGCCGTACAATGGAGAATGCAACTTGTGGAAATGGTCTAAAAATTTTGGCGGCTTTTAAACTCAAAATGGCGGCCGCACAATGGAGAATGCAACTTGTGGAAATGGTCTAAAAATTTTGGCGGCTTTTAAACTCAAAATGGCGGCCGTACAATGGAGAATGCAACTTGTGGAAATGGTCTAAAAATTTTGGCGGCTTTTAAACTCAAGAATGGAGACGCAACTTGTGGAAATGGTCTAAAAATTTTGGCGGCTTTTAAACTCAAAATGGCGGCCGCACAATGGAGAATGCAACTTGTGGAAATGGTCTAAAAATTTTGGCGGCTTTTAAACTCAAAATGGCGGCCGTACAATTGAGAATGCAGCTTGTGGAAATGGTCTAAAAATTTTGGCGGCTTTTAAACTCAAAATGGCGGCCGCACAATGGAGAATGCAACTTGTGGAAATGGTCTAAAAATTTTGGCGGCTTTTAAACTCAAAATGGCGGCCGTACAATGGAGAATGCAACTTGTGGAAATGGTCTAAAAATTTTGGCGGCTTTTAAACTCAAAATGGCGGCCGTACAATGGAGAATGCAACTTGTGGAAATGGTCTAAAAATTTTGGCGGCTTTTAAACTCAAAATGGCGGCCGTACAATGGAGAATGCAACTTGTGGAAATGGTCTAAAAAATTTGGCGGCTTTTAAACTCAAAATGGCGGCCGTACAATGGAGAATGCAACTTGTGGAAATGGTCTAAAAATTTTGGCGGCTTTTAAACTCAAAATGGCGGCCGTACAATGGAGAATGCAACTTGTGGAAATGGTCTAAAAATTTTGGCGGCTTTTCAACTCAAAATGGCGGCCGTACAATGGAGAATGCAACTTGTGGAAATGGTCTAAAAATTTTGGCGGCTTTTAAACTCAAAATGGCGGCCGTACAATGGAGAATGCAACTTGTGGAAATGGTCTAAAAATTTTGGCGGCTTTTAAACTCAAAATGGCGGCCGCACAATTGAGAATGCAACTTGTGGAAATGGTCTAAAAATTTTGGCGGCTTTTAAACTCAAAATGGCGGCCGTACAATGGAGAATGCAACTTGTGGAAATGGTCTAAAAATTTTGGCGGCTTTTAAACTCAAAATGGCGGCCGTACAATGGAGAATGCAACTTGTGGAAATGGTCTAAAAATTTTGGCGGCTTTTAAACTCAAAATGGCGGCCGTACAATTGAGAATGCAACTTGTGGAAATGGTCTAAAAATTTTGGCGGCTTTTAAACTCAAAATGGCGGCCGTACAATGGAGAATGCAACTTGTGGAAATGGTCTAAAAATTTTGGCGGCTTTTAAACTCAAAATGGCGGCCGTACAATGGAGAATGCAACTTGTGGAAATGGTCTAAAAATTTTGGCGGCTTTTAAACTCAAAATGGCGGCCGTACAATGGAGAATGCAACTTGTGGAAATGGTCTAAAAATTTTGGCGGCTTTTAAACTCAAAATGGCGGCCGTACAATTGAGAATGCAACTTGTGGAAATGGTCTAAAAATTTTGGCGGCTTTTAAACTCAAAATGGCGGCCGCACAATGGAGAATGCAACTTGTGGAAATGGTCTAAAAATTTTGGCGGCTTTTAAACTCAAAATGGCGGCCGTACAATGGAGAATGCAACTTGTGGAAATGGTCTTAAAATTTTGGCGGCTTTTAAACTCAAAATGGCGGCCGTACAATGGAGAATGCAACTTGTGGAAATGGTCTAAAAATTTTGGCGGCTTTTAAACTCAAAATGGCGGCCGTACAATGGAGAATGCAACTTGTGGAAATGGTCTAAAAATTTTGGCGGCTTTTAAACTCAAAATGGCGGCCGTACAATGGAGAATGCAACTTGTGGAAATGGTCTAAAAATTTTGGCGGCTTTTAAACTCAAAATGGCGGCCGTACAATGGAGAATGCAACTTGTGGAAATGGTCTAAAAATTTTGGCGGCTTTTAAACTCAAAATGGCGGCCGTACAATGGAGAATGCAACTTGTGGAAATGGTCTAAAAATTTTGGCGGCTTTTAAACTCAAAATGGCGGCCGTACAATGGAGAATGCAACTTGTGGAAATGGTCTAAAAATTTTGGCGGCTTTTAAACTCAAAATGGCGGCCGTACAATGGAGAATGCAACTTGTGGAAATGGTCTAAAAATTTTGGCGGCTTTTAAACTCAAAATGGCGGCCGTACAATTGAGAATGCAACTTGTGGAAATGGTCTAAAAATTTTGGCGGCTTTTAAACTCAAAATGGCGGCCGTACAATTGAGAATGCAACTTGTGGAAATGGTCTAAAAATTTTGGCGGCTTTTAAACTCAAAATGGCGGCCGCACAATTGAGAATGCAACTTGTGGAAATGGTCTAAAAATTTTGGCGGCTTTTAAACTCAAAATGGCGGCCGTACAATGGAGAATGCAACTTGTGGAAATGGTCTAAAAATTTTGGCGGCTTTTAAACTCAAAATGGCGGCCGTACAATGGAGAATGCAACTTGTGGAAATGGTCTAAAAATTTTGGCGGCTTTTAAACTCAAAATGGCGGCCGTACAATGGAGAATGCAACTTGTGGAAATGGTCTAAAAATTTTGGCGGCTTTTAAACTCAAAATGGCGGCCGTACAATGGAGAATGCAACTTGTGGAAATGGTCTAAAAATTTTGGCGGCTTTTAAACTCAAAATGGCGGCCGTACAATGGAGAATGCAACTTGTGGAAATGGTCTAAAAATTTTGGCGGCTTTTAAACTCAAAATGGCGGCCGTACAATGGAGAATGCAACTTGTGGAAATGGTCTAAAAATTTTGGCGGCTTTTAAACTCAAAATGGCGGCCGTACAATGGAGAATGCAACTTGTGGAAATGGTCTAAAAATTTTGGCGGCTTTTAAACTCAAAATGGCGGCCGTACAATGGAGAATGCAACTTGTGGAAATGGTCTAAAAATTTTGGCGGCTTTTAAACTCAAAATGGCGGCCGTACAATGGAGAATGCAACTTGTGGAAATGGTCTAAAAATTTTGGCGGCTTTTAAACTCAAAATGGCGGCCGTACAATGGAGAATGCAACTTGTGGAAATGGTCTAAAAATTTTGGCGGCTTTTAAACTCAAAATGGCGGCCGTACAATGGAGAATGCAACTTGTGGAAATGGTCTAAAAATTTTGGCGGCTTTTAAACTCAAAATGGCGGCCGTACAATGGAGAATGCAACTTGTGGAAATGGTCTAAAAATTTTGGCGGCTTTTAAACTCAAAATGGCGGCCGTACAATGGAGAATGCAACTTGTGGAAATGGTCTAAAAATTTTGGCGGCTTTTAAACTCAAAATGGCGGCCGTACAATGGAGAATGCAACTTGTGGAAATGGTCTAAAAATTTTGGCGGCTTTTAAACTCAAAATGGCGGCCGTACAATTGAGAATGCAACTTGTGGAAATGGTCTAAAAATTTTGGCGGCTTTTAAACTCAAAATGGCGGCCGTACAATGGAGAATGCAACTTGTGGAAATGGTCTAAAAATTTTTGGCGGCTTTTAAACTCAAAATGGCGGCCGTACAATGGAGAATGCAACTTGTGGAAATGGTCTAAAAATTTTGGCGGCTTTTAAACTCAAAATGGCGGCCGTACAATGGAGAATGCAACTTGTGGAAATGGTCTAAAAATTTTGGCGGCTTTTAAACTCAAAATGGCGGCCGTACAATGGAGAATGCAACTTGTGGAAATGGTCTAAAAATTTTGGCGGCTTTTAAACTCAAAATGGCGGCCGTACAATGGAGAATGCAACTTGTGGAAATGGTCTAAAAATTTTGGCGGCTTTTAAACTCAAAATGGCGGCCGTACAATGGAGAATGCAACTTGTGGAAATGGTCTAAAAATTTTGGCGGCTTTTTAAACTCAAAATGGCGGCCGTACAATGGAGAATGCAACTTGTGGAAATGGTCTTAAAAATTTTGGCGGCTTTTAAACTCAAAATGGCGGCCGTACAATGGAGAATGCAACTTGTGGAAATGGTCTAAAAATTTTGGCGGCTTTTAAACTCAAAATGGCGGCCGTACAATGGAGAATGCAACTTGTGGAAATGGTCTAAAAATTTTGGCGGCTTTTAAACTCAAAATGGCGGCCGTACAATGGAGAATGCAACTTGTGGAAATGGTCTAAAAATTTTGGCGGCTTTTAAACTCAAAATGGCGGCCGTACAATGGAGAATGCAACTTGTGGAAATGGTCTAAAAATTTTGGCGGCTTTTAAACTCAAAATGGCGGCCGTACAATGGAGAATGCAACTTGTGGAAATGGTCTAAAAATTTTGGCGGCTTTTAAACTCAAAATGGCGGCCGTACAATGGAGAATGCAACTTGTGGAAATGGTCTAAAAATTTTGGCGGCTTTTAAACTCAAAATGGCGGCCGTACAATGGAGAATGCAACTTGTGGAAATGGTCTAAAAATTTTGGCGGCTTTTAAACTCAAAATGGCGGCCGTACAATGGAGAATGCAACTTGTGGAAATGGTCTAAAAATTTTGGCGGCTTTTAAACTCAAAATGGCGGCCGTACAATGGAGAATGCAACTTGTGGAAATGGTCTAAAAATTTTGGCGGCTTTTAAACTCAAAATGGCGGCCGTACAATGGAGAATGCAACTTGTGGAAATGGTCTAAAAATTTTGGCGGCTTTTAAACTCAAAATGGCGGCCGTACAATGGAGAATGCAACTTGTGGAAATGGTCTAAAAATTTTGGCGGCTTTTAAACTCAAAATGGCGGCCGTACAATGGAGAATGCAACTTGTGGAAATGGTCTAAAAATTTTGGCGGCTTTTAAACTCAAAATGGCGGCCGTACAATGGAGAATGCAACTTGTGGAAATGGTCTAAAAATTTTGGCGGCTTTTAAACTCAAAATGGCGGCCGTACAATTGAGAATGCAACTTGTGGAAATGGTCTAAAAATTTTGGCGGCTTTTTAAACTCAAAATGGGCGGCCGACAAATGCAGACTTGTGGAAATGGTCTAAAAATTTTGGCGGTTTTTAAACTCAAAATGGCGGCCGTACAATGGAGAATGCAACTTGTGGAAATGGTCTAAAAATTTTGGCGGCTTTTAAACTCAAAATGGCGGCCGTACAATGGAGAATGCAACTTGTGGAAATGGTCTAAAAATTTTGGCGGCTTTTAAACTCAAAATGGCGGCCGTACAATGGAGAATGCAACTTGTGGAAATGGTCTAAAAATTTTGGCGGCTTTTAAACTCAAAATGGCGGCCGTACAATGGAGAATGCAACTTGTGGAAATGGTCTAAAAATTTTGGCGGCTTTTAAACTCAAAATGGCGGCCGTACAATTGAGAATGCAGCTTGTGGAAATGGTCTAAAAATTTTGGCGGCTTTTAAACTCAAAATGGCGGCCGTACAATTGAGAATGCAACTTGTGGAAATGGTCTAAAAATTTTGGCGGCTTTTAAACTCAAAATGGCGGCCGTACAATGGAGAATGCAACTTGTGGAAATGGTCTAAAAATTTTGGCGGCTTTTAAACTCAAAATGGCGGCCGTACAATTGAGAATGCAACTTGTGGAAATGGTCTAAAAATTTTGGCGGCTTTTAAACTCAAAATGGCGGCCGTACAATGGAGAATGCAACTTGTGGAAATGGTCTAAAAATTTTGGCGGCTTTTAAACTCAAAATGGCGGCCGTACAATGGAGAATGCAACTTGTGGAAATGGTCTAAAAATTTTGGCGGCTTTTAAACTCAAAATGGCGGCCGTACAATGGAGAATGCAACTTGTGGAAATGGTCTAAAAATTTTGGCGGCTTTTAAACTCAAAATGGCGGCCGTACAATGGAGAATGCAACTTGTGGAAATGGTCTAAAAATTTTGGCGGCTTTTAAACTCAAAATGGCGGCCGTACAATTGAGAATGCAACTTGTGGAAATGGTCTAAAAATTTTGGCGGCTTTTAAACTCAAAATGGCGGCCGTACAATGGAGAATGCAACTTGTGGAAATGGTCTAAAAATTTTGGCGGCTTTTAAACTCAAAATGGCGGCCGTACAATGGAGAATGCAACTTGTGGAAATGGTCTAAAAATTTTGGCGGCTTTTAAACTCAAAATGGCGGCCGTACAATGGAGAATGCAACTTGTGGAAATGGTCTAAAAATTTTGGCGGCTTTTAAACTCAAAATGGCGGCCGTACAATGGAGAATGCAACTTGTGGAAATGGTCTAAAAATTTTGGCGGCTTTTAAACTCAAAATGGCGGCCGTACAATTGAGAATGCAACTTGTGGAAATGGTCTAAAAATTTTGGCGGCTTTTAAACTCAAAATGGCGGCCGTACAATGGAGAATGCAACTTGTGGAAATGGTCTAAAAATTTTGGCGGCTTTTAAACTCAAAATGGCGGCCGTACAATGGAGAATGCAACTTGTGGAAATGGTCTAAAAATTTTGGCGGCTTTTAAACTCAAAATGGCGGCCGTACAATGGAGAATGCAACTTGTGGAAATGGTCTAAAAATTTTGGCGGCTTTTAAACTCAAAATGGCGGCCGTACAATGGAGAATGCAACTTGTGGAAATGGTCTAAAAATTTTGGCGGCTTTTAAACTCAAAATGGCGGCCGTACAATGGAGAATGCAACTTGTGGAAATGGTCTAAAAATTTTGGCGGCTTTTAAACTCAAAATGGCGGCCGTACAATGGAGAATGCAACTTGTGGAAATGGTCTAAAAATTTTGGCGGCTTTTAAACTCAAAATGGCGGCCGTACAATGGAGAATGCAACTTGTGGAAATGGTCTAAAAATTTTGGCGGCTTTTAAACTCAAAATGGCGGCCGTACAATGGAGAATGCAACTTGTGGAAATGGTCTAAAAATTTTGGCGGCTTTTAAACTCAAAATGGCGGCCGTACAATGGAGAATGCAACTTGTGGAAATGGTCTAAAAATTTTGGCGGCTTTTAAACTCAAAATGGCGGCCGTACAATGGAGAATGCAGCTTGTGGAAATGGTCTAAAAATTTTGGCGGCTTTTAAACTCAAAATGGCGGCCGTACAATGGAGAATGCAACTTGTGGAAATGGTCTAAAAATTTTGGCGGCTTTTAAACTCAAAATGGCGGCCGTACAATGGAGAATGCAACTTGTGGAAATGGTCTAAAAATTTTGGCGGCTTTTAAACTCAAAATGGCGGCCGTACAATGGAGAATGCAACTTGTGGAAATGGTCTAAAAATTTTGGCGGCTTTTAAACTCAAAATGGCGGCCGTACAATGGAGAATGCAACTTGTGGAAATGGTCTAAAAATTTTGGCGGCTTTTAAACTCAAAATGGCGGCCGTACAATGGAGAATGCAACTTGTGGAAATGGTCTAAAAAATTTGGCGGCTTTTAAACTCAAAATGGCGGCCGTACAATGGAGAATGCAACTTGTGGAAATGGTCTAAAAATTTTGGCGGCTTTTAAACTCAAAATGGCGGCCGTACAATGGAGAATGCAACTTGTGGAAATGGTCTAAAAATTTTGGCGGCTTTTAAACTCAAAATGGCGGCCGTACAATGGAGAATGCAACTTGTGGAAATGGTCTAAAAATTTTGGCGGCTTTTAAACTCAAAATGGCGGCCGTACAATTGAGAATGCAACTTGTGGAAATGGTCTAAAAATTTTGGCGGCTTTTAAACTCAAAATGGCGGCCGTACAATGGAGAATGCAACTTGTGGAAATGGTCTAAAAATTTTGGCGGCTTTTAAACTCAAAATGGCGGCCGTACAATTGAGAATGCAACTTGTGGAAATGGTCTAAAAATTTTGGCGGCTTTTAAACTCAAAATGGCGGCCGTACAATGGAGAATGCAACTTGTGGAAATGGTCTAAAAATTTTGGCGGCTTTTAAACTCAAAATGGCGGCCGTACAATGGAGAATGCAACTTGTGGAAATGGTCTAAAAATTTTGGCGGCTTTTAAACTCAAAATGGCGGCCGTACAATGGAGAATGCAACTTGTGGAAATGGTCTAAAAATTTTGGCGGCTTTTAAACTCAAAATGGCGGCCGTACAATGGAGAATGCAACTTGTGGAAATGGTCTAAAAATTTTGGCGGCTTTTAAACTCAAAATGGCGGCCGTACAATTGAGAATGCAACTTGTGGAAATGGTCTAAAAATTTTGGCGGCTTTTAAACTCAAAATGGCGGCCGTACAATGGAGAATGCAACTTGTGGAAATGGTCTAAAAATTTTGGCGGCTTTTAAACTCAAAATGGCGGCCGTACAATGGAGAATGCAACTTGTGGAAATGGTCTAAAAATTTTGGCGGCTTTTAAACTCAAAATGGCGGCCGTACAATGGAGAATGCAACTTGTGGAAATGGTCTAAAAATTTTGGCGGCTTTTAAACTCAAAATGGCGGCCGTACAATGGAGAATGCAACTTGTGGAAATGGTCTAAAAATTTTGGCGGCTTTTAAACTCAAAATGGCGGCCGTACAATGGAGAATGCAACTTGTGGAAATGGTCTAAAAATTTTGGCGGCTTTTAAACTCAAAATGGCGGCCGTACAATGGAGAATGCAACTTGTGGAAATGGTCTAAAAATTTTGGCGGCTTTTAAACTCAAAATGGCGGCCGTACAATGGAGAATGCAACTTGTGGAAATGGTCTAAAAATTTTGGCGGCTTTTAAACTCAAAATGGCGGCCGTACACAATGAGAGAATGCAACTTGTGGAAATGGTCTAAAAATTTTGGCGGCTTTTAAACTCAAAATGGCGGCCGTACAATGGAGAATGCAACTTGTGGAAATGGTCTAAAAATTTTGGCGGCTTTTAAACTCAAAATGGCGGCCGTACAATGGAGAATGCAACTTGTGGAAATGGTCTAAAAATTTTGGCGGCTTTTAAACTCAAAATGGCGGCCGTACAATGGAGAATGCAACTTGTGGAAATGGTCTAAAAATTTTGGCGGCTTTTAAACTCAAAATGGCGGCCGTACAATGGAGAATGCAACTTGTGGAAATGGTCTAAAAATTTTGGCGGCTTTTTAAACTCAAAATGGCGGCCGTACAATGGAGAATGCAACTTGTGGAAATGGTCTAAAAATTTTGGCGGCTTTTAAACTCAAAATGGCGGCCGTACAATGGAGAATGCAACTTGTGGAAATGGTCTAAAAATTTTGGCGGCTTTTAAACTCAAAATGGCGGCCGTACAATGGAGAATGCAACTTGTGGAAATGGTCTAAAAATTTTGGCGGCTTTTAAACTCAAAATGGCGGCCGTACAATGGAGAATGCAACTTGTGGAAATGGTCTAAAAAATTTTGGCGGCTTTTAAACTCAAAATGGCGGCCGTACAATGGAGAATGCAACTTGTGGAAATGGTCTAAAAATTTTGGCGGCTTTTAAACTCAAAATGGCGGCCGTACAATGGAGAATGCAACTTGTGGAAATGGTCTAAAAATTTTGGCGGCTTTTAAACTCAAAATGGCGGCCGTACAATGGAGAATGCAACTTGTGGAAATGGTCTAAAAATTTTGGCGGCTTTTAAACTCAAAATGGCGGCCGTACAATGGAGAATGCAACTTGTGGAAATGGTCTAAAAATTTTGGCGGCTTTTAAACTCAAAATGGCGGCCGTACAATGGAGAATGCAACTTGTGGAAATGGTCTAAAAATTTTGGCGGCTTTTAAACTCAAAATGGCGGCCGTACAATGGAGAATGCAACTTGTGGAAATGGTCTAAAAATTTTGGCGGCTTTTAAACTCAAAATGGCGGCCGTACAATGGAGAATGCAACTTGTGGAAATGGTCTAAAAATTTTGGCGGCTTTTAAACTCAAAATGGCGGCCGTACAATGGAGAATGCAACTTGTGGAAATGGTCTAAAAATTTTGGCGGCTTTTAAACTCAAAATGGCGGCCGTACAATGGAGAATGCAACTTGTGGAAATGGTCTAAAAATTTTGGCGGCTTTTAAACTCAAAATGGCGGCCGTACAATGGAGAATGCAACTTGTGGAAATGGTCTAAAAATTTTGGCGGCTTTTAAACTCAAAATGGCGGCCGTACAATGGAGAATGCAACTTGTGGAAATGGTCTAAAAATTTTGGCGGCTTTTAAACTCAAAATGGCGGCCGTACAATGGAGAATGCAACTTGTGGAAATGGTCTAAAAATTTTGGCGGCTTTTAAACTCAAAATGGCGGCCGTACAATGGAGAATGCAACTTGTGGAAATGGTCTAAAAATTTTGGCGGCTTTTAAACTCAAAATGGCGGCCGTACAATGGAGAATGCAACTTGTGGAAATGGTCTAAAAATTTTGGCGGCTTTTAAACTCAAAATGGCGGCCGTACAATGGAGAATGCAACTTGTGGAAATGGTCTAAAAATTTTGGCGGCTTTTAAACTCAAAATGGCGGCCGTACAATGGAGAATGCAACTTGTGGAAATGGTCTAAAAATTTTGGCGGCTTTTAAACTCAAAATGGCGGCCGTACAATGGAGAATGCAACTTGTGGAAATGGTCTAAAAATTTTGGCGGCTTTTAAACTCAAAATGGCGGCCGTACAATGGAGAATGCAACTTGTGGAAATGGTCTAAAAATTTTGGCGGCTTTTAAACTCAAAATGGCGGCCGTACAATGGAGAATGCAACTTGTGGAAATGGTCTAAAAATTTTGGCGGCTTTTAAACTCAAAATGGCGGCCGTACAATGGAGAATGCAACTTGTGGAAATGGTCTAAAAATTTTGGCGGCTTTTAAACTCAAAATGGCGGCCGTACAATGGAGAATGCAACTTGTGGAAATGGTCTAAAAATTTTGGCGGCTTTTAAACTCAAAATGGCGGCCGTACAATGGAGAATGCAACTTGTGGAAATGGTCTAAAAATTTTGGCGGCTTTTAAACTCAAAATGGCGGCCGTACAATGGAGAATGCAACTTGTGGAAATGGTCTAAAAATTTTGGCGGCTTTTAAACTCAAAATGGCGGCCGTACAATGGAGAATGCAACTTGTGGAAATGGTCTAAAAATTTTGGCGGCTTTTAAACTCAAAATGGCGGCCGTACAATGGAGAATGCAACTTGTGGAAATGGTCTAAAAATTTTGGCGGCTTTTAAACTCAAAATGGCGGCCGTACAATGGAGAATGCAACTTGTGGAAATGGTCTAAAAATTTTGGCGGCTTTTAAACTCAAAATGGCGGCCGTACAATGGAGAATGCAACTTGTGGAAATGGTCTAAAAATTTTGGCGGCTTTTAAACTCAAAATGGCGGCCGTACAATGGAGAATGCAACTTGTGGAAATGGTCTAAAAATTTTGGCGGCTTTTAAACTCAAAATGGCGGCCGTACAATGGAGAATGCAACTTGTGGAAATGGTCTAAAAATTTTGGCGGCTTTTAAACTCAAAATGGCGGCCGTACAATGGAGAATGCAACTTGTGGAAATGGTCTAAAAATTTTGGCGGCTTTTAAACTCAAAATGGCGGCCGTACAATGGAGAATGCAACTTGTGGAAATGGTCTAAAAATTTTGGCGGCTTTTAAACTCAAAATGGCGGCCGTACAATGGAGAATGCAACTTGTGGAAATGGTCTAAAAATTTTGGCGGCTTTTAAACTCAAAATGGCGGCCGTACAATGGAGAATGCAACTTGTGGAAATGGTCTAAAAATTTTGGCGGCTTTTAAACTCAAAATGGCGGCCGTACAATGGAGAATGCAACTTGTGGAAATGGTCTAAAAATTTTGGCGGCTTTTAAACTCAAAATGGCGGCCGTACAATGGAGAATGCAACTTGTGGAAATGGTCTAAAAATTTTGGCGGCTTTTAAACTCAAAATGGCGGCCGTACAATGGAGAATGCAACTTGTGGAAATGGTCTAAAAATTTTGGCGGCTTTTAAACTCAAAATGGCGGCCGTACAATGGAGAATGCAACTTGTGGAAATGGTCTAAAAATTTTGGCGGCTTTTAAACTCAAAATGGCGGCCGTACAATGGAGAATGCAACTTGTGGAAATGGTCTAAAAATTTTGGCGGCTTTTAAACTCAAAATGGCGGGCCGTACAATGGAGAATGCAACTTGTGGAAATGGTCTAAAAATTTTGGCGGCTTTTAAACTCAAAATGGCGGCCGTACAATGGAGAATGCAACTTGTGGAAATGGTCTAAAAATTTTGGCGGCTTTTAAACTCAAAATGGCGGCCGTACAATGGAGAATGCAACTTGTGGAAATGGTCTAAAAATTTTGGCGGCTTTTAAACTCAAAATGGCGGCCGTACAATGGAGAATGCAACTTGTGGAAATGGTCTAAAAATTTTGGCGGCTTTTAAACTCAAAATGGCGGCCGTACAATGGAGAATGCAACTTGTGGAAATGGTCTAAAAATTTTGGCGGCTTTTAAACTCAAAATGGCGGCCGTACAATGGAGAATGCAACTTGTGGAAATGGTCTAAAAATTTTGGCGGCTTTTAAACTCAAAATGGCGGCCGTACAATGGAGAATGCAACTTGTGGAAATGGTCTAAAAATTTTGGCGGCTTTTAAACTCAAAATGGCGGCCGTACAATGGAGAATGCAACTTGTGGAAATGGTCTAAAAATTTTGGCGGCTTTTAAACTCAAAATGGCGGCCGTACAATGGAGAATGCAACTTGTGGAAATGGTCTAAAAATTTTGGCGGCTTTTAAACTCAAAATGGCGGCCGTACAATGGAGAATGCAACTTGTGGAAATGGTCTAAAAATTTTGGCGGCTTTTAAACTCAAAATGGGGGCCGTACAATGGAGAATGCAACTTGTGGAAATGGTCTAAAAATTTTGGCGGCTTTTAAACTCAAAATGGCGGCCGTACAATGGAGAATGCAACTTGTGGAAATGGTCTAAAAATTTTGGCGGCTTTTAAACTCAAAATGGCGGCCGTACAATGGAGAATGCAACTTGTGGAAATGGTCTAAAAATTTTGGCGGCTTTTAAACTCAAAATGGCGGCCGTACAATGGAGAATGCAACTTGTGGAAATGGTCTAAAAATTTTGGCGGCTTTTAAATCAAAATGGCGCCATGGAGTTTTGGAAATTCTAAATCTTTAAACTCAAAATGGCGGCCGTACAATGGAGAATGCAACTTGTGGAAATGGTCTAAAAATTTTGGCGGCTTTTAAACTCAAAATGGCGGCCGTACAATTGAGAATGCAACTTGTGGAAATGGTCTAAAAATTTTGGCGGCTTTTAAACTCAAAATGGCGGCCGTACAATGGAGAATGCAACTTGTGGAAATGGTCTAAAAATTTTGGCGGCTTTTAAACTCAAAATGGCGGCCGTACAATGGAGAATGCAACTTGTGGAAATGGTCTAAAAATTTTTGCGGCTTTTAAACTCAAAATGGCGGCCGTACAATGGAGAATGCAACTTGTGGAAATGGTCTAAAAATTTTGGCGGCTTTTAAACTCAAAATGGCGGCCGTACAATGGAGAATGCAACTTGTGGAAATGGTCTAAAAATTTTGGCGGCTTTTAAACTCAAAATGGCGGCCGTACAATGGAGAATGCAACTTGTGGAAATGGTCTAAAAATTTTGGCGGCTTTTAAACTCAAAATGGCGGCCGTACAATGGAGAATGCAACTTGTGGAAATGGTCTAAAAATTTTGGCGGCTTTTAAACTCAAAATGGCGGCCGTACAATGGAGAATGCAACTTGTGGAAATGGTCTAAAAATTTTGGCGGCTTTTAAACTCAAAATGGCGGCCGTACAATGGAGAATGCAACTTGTGGAAATGGTCTAAAAATTTTGGCGGCTTTTAAACTCAAAATGGCGGCCGTACAATGGAGAATGCAACTTGTGGAAATGGTCTAAAAATTTTGGCGGCTTTTAAACTCAAAATGGCGGCCGTACAATGGAGAATGCAACTTGTGGAAATGGTCTAAAAATTTTGGCGGCTTTTAAACTCAAAATGGCGGCCGTACAATGGAGAATGCAACTTGTGGAAATGGTCTAAAAATTTTGGCGGCTTTTAAACTCAAAATGGCGGCCGTACAATGGAGAATGCAACTTGTGGAAATGGTCTAAAAATTTTGGCGGCTTTTAAACTCAAAATGGCGGCCGTACAATGGAGAATGCAACTTGTGGAAATGGTCTAAAAATTTTGGCGGCTTTTAAACTCAAAATGGCGGCCGTACAATGGAGAATGCAACTTGTGGAAATGGTCTTAAAATTTTGGCGGCTTTTAAACTCAAAATGGCGGCCGTACAATGGAGAATGCAACTTGTGGAAATGGTCTAAAAATTTTGGCGGCTTTTAAACTCAAAATGGCGGCCGTACAATGGAGAATGCAACTTGTGGAAATGGTCTAAAAATTTTGGCGGCTTTTAAACTCAAAATGGCGGCCGTACAATGGAGAATGCAACTTGTGGAAATGGTCTAAAAATTTTGGCGGCTTTTAAACTCAAAATGGCGGCCGTACAATGGAGAATGCAACTTGTGGAAATGGTCTAAAAATTTTGGCGGCTTTTAAACTCAAAATGGCGGCCGTACAATGGAGAATGCAACTTGTGGAAATGGTCTAAAAATTTTGGCGGCTTTTAAACTCAAAATGGCGGCCGTACAATGGAGAATGCAACTTGTGGAAATGGTCTAAAAATTTTGGCGGCTTTTAAACTCAAAATGGCGGCCGTACAATGGAGAATGCAACTTGTGGAAATGGTCTAAAAATTTTGGCGGCTTTTAAACTCAAAATGGCGGCCGCACAATGGAGAATGCAACTTGTGGAAATGGTCTAAAAATTTTGGCGGCTTTTAAACTCAAAATGGCGGCCGTACAATGGAGAATGCAACTTGTGGAAATGGTCTAAAAATTTTGGCGGCTTTTAAACTCAAAATGGCGGCCGTACAATGGAGAATGCAACTTGTGGAAATGGTCTAAAAATTTTGGCGGCTTTTAAACTCAAAATGGCGGCCGTACAATGGAGAATGCAACTTGTGGAAATGGTCTAAAAATTTTGGCGGCTTTTAAACTCAAAATGGCGGCCGTACAATGGAGAATGCAACTTGTGGAAATGGTCTAAAAATTTTGGCGGCTTTTAAACTCAAAATGGCGGCCGTACAATGGAGAATGCAACTTGTGGAAATGGTCTAAAAATTTTGGCGGCTTTTAAACTCAAAATGGCGGCCGTACAATGGAGAATGCAACTTGTGGAAATGGTCTAAAAATTTTGGCGGCTTTTAAACTCAAAATGGCGGCCGTACAATGGAGAATGCAACTTGTGGAAATGGTCTAAAAATTTTGGCGGCTTTTAAACTCAAAATGGCGGCCGTACAATGGAGAATGCAACTTGTGGAAATGGTCTAAAAATTTTGGCGGCTTTTAAACTCAAAATGGCGGCCGTACAATGGAGAATGCAACTTGTGGAAATGGTCTAAAAATTTTGGCGGCTTTTAAACTCAAAATGGCGGCCGTACAATGGAGAATGCAACTTGTGGAAATGGTCTAAAAATTTTGGCGGCTTTTAAACTCAAAATGGCGGCCGTACAATGGAGAATGCAACTTGTGGAAATGGTCTAAAAATTTTGGCGGCTTTTAAACTCAAAATGGCGGCCGTACAATGGAGAATGCAACTTGTGGAAATGGTCTAAAAATTTTGGCGGCTTTTAAACTCAAAATGGCGGCCGTACAATGGAGAATGCAACTTGTGGAAATGGTCTAAAAATTTTGGCGGCTTTTAAACTCAAAATGGCGGCCGTACAATGGAGAATGCAACTTGTGGAAATGGTCTAAAAATTTTGGCGGCTTTTAAACTCAAAATGGCGGCCGTACAATGGAGAATGCAACTTGTGGAAATGGTCTAAAAATTTTGGCGGCTTTTAAACTCAAAATGGCGGCCGTACAATGGAGAATGCAACTTGTTTTGGAAATGGTCTAAAAATTTTGGCGGCTTTTAAACTCAAAATGGCGGCCGTACAATGGAGAATGCAACTTGTGGAAATGGTCTAAAAATTTTGGCGGCTTTTAAACTCAAAATGGCGGCCGTACAATGGAGAATGCAACTTGTGGAAATGGTCTAAAAATTTTGGCGGCTTTTAAACTCAAAATGGCGGCCGTACAATGGAGAATGCAACTTGTGGAAATGGTCTAAAAATTTTGGCGGCTTTTAAACTCAAAATGGCGGCCGTACAATGGAGAATGCAACTTGTGGAAATGGTCTAAAAATTTTGGCGGCTTTTAAACTCAAAATGGCGGCCGTACAATGGAGAATGCAACTTGTGGAAATGGTCTAAAAATTTTGGCGGCTTTTAAACTCAAAATGGCGGCCGTACAATGGAGAATGCAACTTGTGGAAATGGTCTAAAAATTTTGGCGGCTTTTAAACTCAAAATGGCGGCCGTACAATGGAGAATGCAACTTGTGGAAATGGTCTAAAAATTTTGGCGGCTTTTAAACTCAAAATGGCGGCCGTACAATGGAGAATGCAACTTGTGGAAATGGTCTAAAAATTTTGGCGGCTTTTAAACTCAAAATGGCGGCCGTACAATGGAGAATGCAACTTGTGGAAATGGTCTAAAAATTTTGGCGGCTTTTAAACTCAAAATGGCGGCCGTACAATGGAGAATGCAACTTGTGGAAATGGTCTAAAAATTTTGGCGGCTTTTAAACTCAAAATGGCGGCCGTACAATGGAGAATGCAACTTGTGGAAATGGTCTAAAAATTTTGGCGGCTTTTAAACTCAAAATGGCGGCCGTACAATGGAGAATGCAACTTGTGGAAATGGTCTAAAAATTTTGGCGGCTTTTAAACTCAAAATGGCGGCCGTACAATGGAGAATGCAACTTGTGGAAATGGTCTAAAAATTTTGGCGGCTTTTAAACTCAAAATGGCGGCCGTACAATGGAGAATGCAACTTGTGGAAATGGTCTAAAAATTTTGGCGGCTTTTAAACTCAAAATGGCGGCCGTACAATGGAGAATGCAACTTGTGGAAATGGTCTAAAAATTTTGGCGGCTTTTAAACTCAAAATGGCGGCCGTACAATGGAGAATGCAGCTTGTGGAAATGGTCTAAAAATTTTGGCGGCTTTTAAACTCAAAATGGCGGCCGTACAATGGAGAATGCAACTTGTGGAAATGGTCTAAAAATTTTGGCGGCTTTTAAACTCAAAATGGCGGCCGTACAATGGAGAATGCAACTTGTGGAAATGGTCTAAAAATTTTGGCGGCTTTTAAACTCAAAATGGCGGCCGTACAATTGAGAATGCAACTTGTGGAAATGGTCTAAAAATTTTGGCGGCTTTTAAACTCAAAATGGCGGCCGTACAATGGAGAATGCAACTTGTGGAAATGGTCTAAAAATTTTGGCGGCTTTTAAACTCAAAATGGCGGCCGTACAATTGAGAATGCAACTTGTGGAAATGGTCTAAAAATTTTGGCGGCTTTTAAACTCAAAATGGCGGCCGTACAATGGAGAATGCAACTTGTGGAAATGGTCTAAAAATTTTGGCGGCTTTTAAACTCAAAATGGCGGCCGTACAATGGAGAATGCAACTTGTGGAAATGGTCTAAAAATTTTGGCGGCTTTTAAACTCAAAATGGCGGCCGTACAATGGAGAATGCAACTTGTGGAAATGGTCTAAAAATTTTGGCGGCTTTTAAACTCAAAATGGCGGCCGTACAATGGAGAATGCAACTTGTGGAAATGGTCTAAAAATTTTGGCGGCTTTTAAACTCAAAATGGCGGCCGTACAATGGAGAATGCAACTTGTGGAAATGGTCTAAAAATTTTGGCGGCTTTTAAACTCAAAATGGCGGCCGTACAATGGAGAATGCAACTTGTGGAAATGGTCTAAAAATTTTGGCGGCTTTTAAACTCAAAATGGCGGCCGTACAATGGAGAATGCAACTTGTGGAAATGGTCTAAAAATTTTGGCGGCTTTTAAACTCAAAATGGCGGCCGTACAATGGAGAATGCAACTTGTGGAAATGGTCTAAAAATTTTGGCGGCTTTTAAACTCAAAATGGCGGCCGTACAATGGAGAATGCAACTTGTGGAAATGGTCTAAAAATTTTGGCGGCTTTTAAACTCAAAATGGCGGCCGTACAATGGAGAATGCAACTTGTGGAAATGGTCTAAAAATTTTGGCGGCTTTTAAACTCAAAATGGCGGCCGTACAATGGAGAATGCAACTTGTGGAAATGGTCTAAAAATTTTGGCGGCTTTTAAACTCAAAATGGCGGCCGTACAATGGAGAATGCAACTTGTGGAAATGGTCTAAAAATTTTGGCGGCTTTTAAACTCAAAATGGCGGCCGTACAATGGAGAATGCAACTTGTGGAAATGGTCTAAAAATTTTGGCGGCTTTTAAACTCAAAATGGCGGCCGTACAATGGAGAATGCAACTTGTGGAAATGGTCTAAAAATTTTGGCGGCTTTTAAACTCAAAATGGCGGCCGTACAATGGAGAATGCAACTTGTGGAAATGGTCTAAAAATTTTGGCGGCTTTTAAACTCAAAATGGCGGCCGTACAATGGAGAATGCAACTTGTGGAAATGGTCTAAAAATTTTGGCGGCTTTTAAACTCAAAATTTTGGCGGCTTTTAAACTCATAATGGCGGCTGTACAATGAAAAATGCAACTTGTGGAAATGGTCTAAAAATTTGACCAATTGAGAGTGCAACTTGTGGAAATGGTCTAAAAATTTTGGCGGCTTTTAAACTCAAAATGGCGGCCGTACAATGGAGAATGCAACTTGTGGAAATGGTCTAAAAATTTTGGCGGCTTTTAAACTCAAAATGGCGGCCGTACAATGGAGAATGCAACTTGTGGAAATGGTCTAAAAATTTTGGCGGCTTTTAAACTCAAAATGGCGGCCGTACAATGGAGAATGCAACTTGTGGAAATGGTCTAAAAATTTTGGCGGCTTTTAAACTCAAAATGGCGGCCGTACAATGGAGAATGCAACTTGTGGAAATGGTCTAAAAATTTTGGCGGCTTTTAAACTCAAAATGGCGGCCGTACAATGGAGAATGCAACTTGTGGAAATGGTCTAAAAATTTTGGCGGCTTTTAAACTCAAAATGGCGGCCGTACAATGGAGAATGCAACTTGTGGAAATGGTCTAAAAATTTTGGCGGCTTTTAAACTCAAAATGGCGGCCGTACAATGGAGAATGCAACTTGTGGAAATGGTCTAAAAATTTTGGCGGCTTTTAAACTCAAAATGGCGGCCGTACAATGGAGAATGCAACTTGTGGAAATGGTCTAAAAATTTTGGCGGCTTTTAAACTCAAAATGGCGGCCGTACAATGGAGAATGCAACTTGTGGAAATGGTCTAAAAATTTTGGCGGCTTTTAAACTCAAAATGGCGGCCGTACAATGGAGAATGCAACTTGTGGAAATGGTCTAAAAATTTTGGCGGCTTTTAAACTCAAAATGGCGGCCGTACAATGGAGAATGCAACTTGTGGAAATGGTCTAAAAATTTTGGCGGCTTTTAAACTCAAAATGGGGGCCGTACAATGGAGAATGCAGCTTGTGGAAATGGTCTAAAATTTTTGCGGCTTTCCAACTCAAAATGGCGGCCGTACAATGGAGAATGCAACTTGTGGAAATGGTCTAAAAATTTTGGCGGCTTTTAAACTCAAAATGGCGGCCGTACAATGGAGAATGCAACTTGTGGAAATGGTCTAAAAATTTTGGCGGCTTTTAAACTCAAAATGGCGGCCGTACAATTGAGAATGCAACTTGTGGAAATGGTCTAAAAATTTTGGCGGCTTTTAAACTCAAAATGGCGGCCGTACAATGGAGAATGCAACTTGTGGAAATGGTCTAAAAATTTTGGCGGCTTTTAAACTCAAAATGGCGGCCGTACAATGGAGAATGCAACTTGTGGAAATGGTCTAAAAATTTTGGCGGCTTTTAAACTCAAAATGGCGGCCGTACAATGGAGAATGCAACTTGTGGAAATGGTCTAAAATTTTTGCGGCTTTTAAACTCAAAATGGCGGCCGTACAATGGAGAATGCAACTTGTGGAAATGGTCTAAAAATTTTGGCGGCTTTTAAACTCAAAATGGCGGCCGTACAATTGAGAATGCAGCTTGTGGAAATGGTCTAAAAATTTTGGCGGCTTTTAAACTCAAAATGGCGGCCGTACAATTGAGAATGCAACTTGTGGAAATGGTCTAAAAATTTTGGCGGCTTTTAAACTCAAAATGGCGGCCGTACAATGGAGAATGCAACTTGTGGAAATGGTCTAAAAATTTTGGCGGCTTTTAAACTCAAAATGGCGGCCGTACAATGGAGAATGCAACTTGTGGAAATGGTCTAAAAATTTTGGCGGCTTTTAAACTCAAAATGGCGGCCGTACAATGGAGAATGCAACTTGTGGAAATGGTCTAAAAATTTTGGCGGCTTTTAAACTCAAAATGGCGGCCGTACAATGGAGAATGCAACTTGTGGAAATGGTCTAAAAATTTTGGCGGCTTTTAAACTCAAAAGCCCAATTGAGAATGCAACTTGTGGAAATGGTCTAAAAATTTTGGCGGCTTTTAAACTCAAAATGGCGGCCGTACAATGGAGAATGCAACTTGTGGAAATGGTCTAAAAATTTTGGCGGCTTTTAAACTCAAAATGGCGGCCGTACAATGGAGAATGCAACTTGTGGAAATGGTCTAAAAATTTTGGCGGCTTTTAAACTCAAAATGGCGGCCGTACAATGGAGAATGCAACTTGTGGAAATGGTCTAAAAATTTTGGCGGCTTTTAAACTCAAAATGGCGGCCGTACAATGGAGAATGCAACTTGTGGAAATGGTCTAAAAATTTTGGCGGCTTTTAAACTCAAAATGGCGGCCGTACAATGGAGAATGCAACTTGTGGAAATGGTCTAAAAATTTTGGCGGCTTTTAAACTCAAAATGGCGGCCGTACAATGGAGAATGCAACTTGTGGAAATGGTCTAAAAATTTTGGCGGCTTTTAAACTCAAAATGGCGGCCGTACAATGGAGAATGCAACTTGTGGAAATGGTCTAAAAATTTTGGCGGCTTTTAAACTCAAAATGGCGGCCGTACAATGGAGAATGCAACTTGTGGAAATGGTCTAAAAATTTTGGCGGCTTTTAAACTCAAAATGGCGGCCGTACAATGGAGAATGCAACTTGTGGAAATGGTCTAAAAATTTTGGCGGCTTTTAAACTCAAAATGGCGGCCGTACAATGGAGAATGCAACTTGTGGAAATGGTCTAAAAATTTTGGCGGCTTTTAAACTCAAAATGGCGGCCGTACAATGGAGAATGCAACTTGTGGAAATGGTCTAAAAATTTTGGCGGCTTTTAAACTCAAAATGGCGGCCGTACAATTGAGAATGCAACTTGTGGAAATGGTCTAAAAATTTTGGCGGCTTTTAAACTCAAAATGGCGGCCGTACAATGGAGAATGCAACTTGTGGAAATGGTCTAAAAATTTTGGCGGCTTTTAAACTCAAAATGGCGGCCGTACAATTGAGAATGCAACTTGTGGAAATGGTCTAAAAATTTTGGCGGCTTTTAAACTCAAAATGGCGGCCGTACAATGGAGAATGCAACTTGTGGAAATGGTCTAAAAATTTTGGCGGCTTTTAAACTCAAAATGGCGGCCGTACAATGGAGAATGCAACTTGTGGAAATGGTCTAAAAATTTTGGCGGCTTTTAAACTCAAAATGGCGGCCGTACAATGGAGAATGCAACTTGTGGAAATGGTCTAAAAATTTTGGCGGCTTTTAAACTCAAAATGGCGGCCGTACAATGGAGAATGCAACTTGTGGAAATGGTCTAAAAATTTTGGCGGCTTTTAAACTCAAAATGGCGGCCGTACAATGGAGAATGCAACTTGTGGAAATGGTCTAAAAATTTTGGCGGCTTTTAAACTCAAAATGGCGGCCGTACAATGGAGAATGCAACTTGTGGAAATGGTCTAAAAATTTTGGCGGCTTTTAAACTCAAAATGGCGGCCGTACAATGGAGAATGCAACTTGTGGAAATGGTCTAAAAATTTTGGCGGCTTTTAAACTCAAAATGGCGGCCGTACAATGGAGAATGCAACTTGTGGAAATGGTCTAAAAATTTTGGCGGCTTTTAAACTCAAAATGGCGGCCGTACAATGGAGAATGCAACTTGTGGAAATGGTCTAAAAATTTTGGCGGCTTTTAAACTCAAAATGGCGGCCGTACAATTGAGAATGCAACTTGTGGAAATGGTCTAAAAATTTTGGCGGCTTTTAAACTCAAAATGGCGGCCGTACAATGGAGAATGCAACTTGTGGAAATGGTCTAAAAATTTTGGCGGCTTTTAAACTCAAAATGGCGGCCGTACAATGGAGAATGCAACTTGTGGAAATGGTCTAAAAATTTTGGCGGCTTTTAAACTCAAAATGGCGGCCGTACAATGGAGAATGCAACTTGTGGAAATGGTCTAAAAATTTTGGCGGCTTTTAAACTCAAAATGGCGGCCGTACAATGGAGAATGCAACTTGTGGAAATGGTCTAAAAATTTTGGCGGCTTTTAAACTCAAAATGGCGGCCGTACAATGGAGAATGCAACTTGTGGAAATGGTCTAAAAATTTTGGCGGCTTTTAAACTCAAAATGGCGGCCGTACAATGGAGAATGCAACTTGTGGAAATGGTCTAAAAATTTTGGCGGCTTTTAAACTCAAAATGGCGGCCGTACAATGGAGAATGCAACTTGTGGAAATGGTCTAAAAATTTTGGCGGCTTTTAAACTCAAAATGGCGGCCGTACAATGGAGAATGCAACTTGTGGAAATGGTCTAAAAATTTTGGCGGCTTTTAAACTCAAAATGGCGGCCGTACAATGGAGAATGCAACTTGTGGAAATGGTCTAAAAATTTTGGCGGCTTTTAAACTCAAAATGGCGGCCGTACAATGGAGAATGCAACTTGTGGAAATGGTCTAAAAATTTTGGCGGCTTTTAAACTCAAAATGGCGGCCGTACAATGGAGAATGCAACTTGTGGAAATGGTCTAAAAATTTTGGCGGCTTTTAAACTCAAAATGGCGGCCGTACAATGGAGAATGCAACTTGTGGAAATGGTCTAAAAATTTTGGCGGCTTTTAAACTCAAAATGGCGGCCGTACAATGGAGAATGCAACTTGTGGAAATGGTCTAAAAATTTTGGCGGCTTTTAAACTCAAAATGGCGGCCGTACAATGGAGAATGCAACTTGTGGAAATGGTCTAAAAATTTTGGCGGCTTTTAAACTCAAAATGGCGGCCGTACAATGGAGAATGCAACTTGTGGAAATGGTCTAAAAATTTTGGCGGCTTTTAAACTCAAAATGGCGGCCGTACAATGGAGAATGCAACTTGTGGAAATGGTCTAAAAATTTTGGCGGCTTTTAAACTCAAAATGGCGGCCGTACAATGGAGAATGCAACTTGTGGAAATGGTCTAAAAATTTTGGCGGCTTTTAAACTCAAAATGGCGGCCGTACAATGGAGAATGCAACTTGTGGAAATGGTCTAAAAATTTTGGCGGCTTTTAAACTCAAAATGGCGGCCGTACAATGGAGAATGCAACTTGTGGAAATGGTCTAAAAATTTTGGCGGCTTTTAAACTCAAAATGGCGGCCGTACAATGGAGAATGCAACTTGTGGAAATGGTCTAAAAATTTTGGCGGCTTTTAAACTCAAAATGGCGGCCGTACAATGGAGAATGCAACTTGTGGAAATGGTCTAAAAATTTTGGCGGCTTTTAAACTCAAAATGGCGGCCGTACAATGGAGAATGCAACTTGTGGAAATGGTCTAAAAATTTTGGCGGCTTTTAAACTCAAAATGGCGGCCGTACAATGGAGAATGCAACTTGTGGAAATGGTCTAAAAATTTTGGCGGCTTTTAAACTCAAAATGGCGGCCGTACAATGGAGAATGCAACTTGTGGAAATGGTCTAAAAATTTTGGCGGCTTTTAAACTCAAAATGGCGGCCGTACAATGGAGAATGCAACTTGTGGAAATGGTCTAAAAATTTTGGCGGCTTTTAAACTCAAAATGGCGGCCGTACAATGGAGAATGCAACTTGTGGAAATGGTCTAAAAATTTTGGCGGCTTTTAAACTCAAAATGGCGGCCGTACAATGGAGAATGCAACTTGTGGAAATGGTCTAAAAATTTTGGCGGCTTTTAAACTCAAAATGGCGGCCGTACAATGGAGAATGCAACTTGTGGAAATGGTCTAAAAATTTTGGCGGCTTTTAAACTCAAAATGGCGGCCGTACAATGGAGAATGCAACTTGTGGAAATGGTCTAAAAATTTTGGCGGCTTTTAAACTCAAAATGGCGGCCGTACAATGGAGAATGCAACTTGTGGAAATGGTCTAAAAATTTTGGCGGCTTTTAAACTCAAAATGGCGGCCGTACAATGGAGAATGCAACTTGTGGAAATGGTCTAAAATACAATGTTGGTCTAAAAATTTTGGCGGCTTTTAAACTCAAAATGGCGGCCGTACAATGGAGAATGCAACTTGTGGAAATGGTCTAAAAATTTTGGCGGCTTTTAAACTCAAAATGGCGGCCGTACAATGGAGAATGCAACTTGTGGAAATGGTCTAAAAATTTTGGCGGCTTTTAAACTCAAAATGGCGGCCGTACAATGGAGAATGCAACTTGTGGAAATGGTCTAAAAATTTTGGCGGCTTTTAAACTCAAAATGGCGGCCGTACAATGGAGAATGCAACTTGTGGAAATGGTCTAAAAATTTTGGCGGCTTTTAAACTCAAAATGGCGGCCGTACAATGGAGAATGCAACTTGTGGAAATGGTCTAAAAATTTTGGCGGCTTTTAAACTCAAAATGGCGGCCGTACAATGGAGAATGCAACTTGTGGAAATGGTCTAAAAATTTTGGCGGCTTTTAAACTCAAAATGGCGGCCGTACAATGGAGAATGCAACTTGTGGAAATGGTCTAAAAATTTTGGCGGCTTTTAAACTCAAAATGGCGGCCGTACAATGGAGAATGCAACTTGTGGAAATGGTCTAAAAATTTTGGCGGCTTTTAAACTCAAAATGGCGGCCGTACAATGGAGAATGCAACTTGTGGAAATGGTCTAAAAATTTTGGCGGCTTTTAAACTCAAAATGGCGGCCGTACAATGGAGAATGCAACTTGTGGAAATGGTCTAAAAATTTTGGCGGCTTTTAAACTCAAAATGGCGGCCGTACAATGGAGAATGCAACTTGTGGAAATGGTCTAAAAATTTTGGCGGCTTTTAAACTCAAAATGGCGGCCGTACAATGGAGAATGCAACTTGTGGAAATGGTCTAAAAATTTTGGCGGCTTTTAAACTCAAAATGGCGGCCGTACAATGGAGAATGCAACTTGTGGAAATGGTCTAAAAATTTTGGCGGCTTTTAAACTCAAAATGGCGGCCGTACAATGGAGAATGCAGCTTGTGGAAATGGTCTAAAAATTTTGGCGGCTTTTAAACTCAAAATGGCGGCCGTACAATGGAGAATGCAACTTGTGGAAATGGTCTAAAAATTTTGGCGGCTTTTAAACTCAAAATGGCGGCCGTACAATGGGGAATGCAACTTGTGGAAATGGTCTAAAAATTTTGGCGGCTTTTAAACTCAAAATGGCGGCCGTACAATGGAGAATGCAACTTGTGGAAATGGTCTAAAAATTTTGGCGGCTTTTAAACTCAAAATGGCGGCCGTACAATGGAGAATGCAACTTGTGGAAATGGTCTAAAAATTTTGGCGGCTTTTAAACTCAAAATGGCGGCCGTACAATGGAGAATGCAACTTGTGGAAATGGTCTAAAAATTTTGGCGGCTTTTAAACTCAAAATGGCGGCCGTACAATGGAGAATGCAGCTTGTGGAAATGGTCTAAAAATTTTGGCGGCTTTTAAACTCAAAATGGCGGCCGTACAATGGAGAATGCAACTTGTGGAAATGGTCTAAAAATTTTGGCGGCTTTTAAACTCAAAATGGCGGCCGTACAATGGAGAATGCAACTTGTGGAAATGGTCTAAAAATTTTGGCGGCTTTTAAACTCAAAATGGCGGCCGTACAATGGAGAATGCAACTTGTGGAAATGGTCTAAAAATTTTGGCGGCTTTTAAACTCAAAATGGCGGCCGTACAATGGAGAATGCAACTTGTGGAAATGGTCTAAAAATTTTGGCGGCTTTTAAACTCAAAATGGCGGCCGTACAATGGAGAATGCAACTTGTGGAAATGGTCTAAAAATTTTGGCGGCTTTTAAACTCAAAATGGCGGCCGTACAATGGAGAATGCAACTTGTGGAAATGGTCTAAAAATTTTGGCGGCTTTTAAACTCAAAATGGCGGCCGTACAATGGAGAATGCAACTTGTGGAAATGGTCTAAAAATTTTGGCGGCTTTTAAACTCAAAATGGCGGCCGTACAATGGAGAATGCAACTTGTGGAAATGGTCTAAAAATTTTGGCGGCTTTTAAACTCAAAATGGCGGCCGTACAATTGAGAATGCAACTTGTGGAAATGGTCTAAAAATTTTGGCGGCTTTTAAACTCAAAATGGCGGCCGTACAATGGAGAATGCAACTTGTGGAAATGGTCTAAAAATTTTGGCGGCTTTTAAACTCAAAATGGCGGCCGTACAATGGAGAATGCAACTTGTGGAAATGGTCTAAAAATTTTGGCGGCTTTTAAACTCAAAATGGCGGCCGTACAATGGAGAATGCAACTTGTGGAAATGGTCTAAAAATTTTGGCGGCTTTTAAACTCAAAATGGCGGCCGTACAATGGAGAATGCAACTTGTGGAAATGGTCTAAAAATTTTGGCGGCTTTTAAACTCAAAATGGCGGCCGTACAATGGAGAATGCAACTTGTGGAAATGGTCTAAAAATTTTGGCGGCTTTTAAACTCAAAATGGCGGCCGTACAATGGAGAATGCAACTTGTGGAAATGGTCTAAAAATTTTGGCGGCTTTTAAACTCAAAATGGCGGCCGTACAATGGAGAATGCAACTTGTGGAAATGGTCTAAAAATTTTGGCGGCTTTTAAACTCAAAATGGCGGCCGTACAATGGAGAATGCAACTTGTGGAAATGGTCTAAAAATTTTGGCGGCTTTTAAACTCAAAATGGCGGCCGTACAATGGAGAATGCAACTTGTGGAAATGGTCTAAAAATTTTTGGCAAGCTTTAAAACTAAAGGCCGTACAATGGAGAATGCAACTTGTGGAAATGGTCTAAAAATTTTGGCGGCTTTTAAACTCAAAATGGCGGCCGTACAATGGAGAATGCAACTTGTGGAAATGGTCTAAAAATTTTGGCGGCTTTTAAACTCAAAATGGCGGCCGTACAATGGAGAATGCAACTTGTGGAAATGGTCTAAAAATTTTGGCGGCTTTTAAACTCAAAATGGCGGCCGTACAATGGAGAATGCAACTTGTGGAAATGGTCTAAAAATTTTGGCGGCTTTTAAACTCAAAATGGCGGCCGTACAATGGAGAATGCAACTTGTGGAAATGGTCTAAAAATTTTGGCGGCTTTTAAACTCAAATGATGGCGGCCGTACAATTGAGAATGCAACTTGTGGAAATGGTCTAAAAATTTTGGCGGCTTTTAAACTCAAAATGGCGGCCGTACAATGGAGAATGCAACTTGTGGAAATGGTCTAAAAATTTTGGCGGCTTTTAAACTCAAAATGGCGGCCGTACAATGGAGAATGCAACTTGTGGAAATGGTCTAAAAATTTTGGCGGCTTTTAAACTCAAAATGGCGGCCGTACAATGGAGAATGCAACTTGTGGAAATGGTCTAAAAATTTTGGCGGCTTTTAAACTCAAAATGGCGGCCGTACAATGGAGAATGCAGCTTGTGGAAATGGTCTAAAAATTTTGGCGGCTTTTAAACTCAAAATGGCGGCCGTACAATGGAGAATGCAACTTGTGGAAATGGTCTAAAAATTTTGGCGGCTTTTAAACTCAAAATGGCGGCCGTACAATGGAGAATGCAACTTGTGGAAATGGTCTAAAAATTTTGGCGGCTTTTAAACTCAAAATGGCGGCCGTACAATGGAGAATGCAACTTGTGGAAATGGTCTAAAAATTTTGGCGGCTTTTAAACTCAAAATGGCGGCCGTACAATGGAGAATGCAACTTGTGGAAATGGTCTAAAAATTTTGGCGGCTTTTAAACTCAAAATGGCGGCCGTACAATGGAGAATGCAACTTGTGGAAATGGTCTAAAAATTTTGGCGGCTTTTAAACTCAAAATGGCGGCCGTACAATTGGAGAATGCAACTTGTGGAAATGGTCTAAAAATTTTGGCGGCTTTTAAACTCAAAATGGCGGCCGTACAATGGAGAATGCAACTTGTGGAAATGGTCTAAAAATTTTGGCGGCTTTTAAACTCAAAATGGCGGCCGTACAATGGAGAATGCAACTTGTGGAAATGGTCTAAAAATTTTGGCGGCTTTTAAACTCAAAATGGCGGCCGTACAATTGAGAATGCAACTTGTGGAAATGGTCTAAAAATTTTGGCGGCTTTTAAACTCAAAATGGCGGCCGTACAATGGAGAATGCAACTTGTGGAAATGGTCTAAAAATTTTGGCGGCTTTTAAACTCAAAATTGGGGCCGTACAATGGAGAATGCAGCTTGTGGAAATGGTCTAAAATTTTTGCGGCTTTTAAACTCAAAATGGCGGCCGCACAATTGAGAATGCAACTTGTGGAAATGGTCTAAAAATTTTGGCGGCTTTTAAACTCAAAATGGCGGCCGTACAATGGAGAATGCAACTTGTGGAAATGGTCTAAAAATTTTGGCGGCTTTTAAACTCAAAATGGCGGCCGTACAATTGAGAATGCAACTTGTGGAAATGGTCTAAAAATTTTGGCGGCTTTTAAACTCAAAATGGCGGCCGTACAATGGAGAATGCAACTTGTGGAAATGGTCTTAAAATTTTGGCGGCTTTCCAACTCAAAATGGCGGCCGTACAATGGAGAATGCAACTTGTGGAAATGGTCTTAAAATTTTAGCGGCTTTCCAACTCAAAATGGCGGCCGTACAATGGAGAATGCAACTTGTGGAAATGGTCTAAAAATTTTGGCGGCTTTTAAACTCAAAATGGCGGCCGAGGGCAATGTGGAGAATGCAACTTGTGGAAATGGTCTAAAAATTTTGGCGGCTTTTAAACTCAAAATGGCGGCCGTACAATGGAGAATGCAACTTGTGGAAATGGTCTTAAAATTTTGGCGGCTTTTAAACTCAAAATGGCGGCCGTACAATGGAGAATGCAACTTGTGGAAATGGTCTAAAAATTTTGGCGGCTTTTAAACTCAAAATGGCGGCCGTACAATGGAGAATGCAACTTGTGGAAATGGTCTAAAAATTTTGGCGGCTTTTAAACTCAAAATGGCGGCCGTACAATGGAAAATGCAACTTGTGGAAATGGTCCAAAAATTTTGGCGGCTTTTAAACTCAAAATGGCGGCCGTACAATGAAGAATGCATCTTGTGGAAATGGTCTAAAAATTTTGGCGGCTTTTAAACTCAAAATGGCGGCCGTACAATTGAGAATGCAACTTGTGGAAATGGTCTAAAAATTTTGGCGGCTTTTAAACTCAAAATGGCGGCCGTACAATGGAGAATGCAACTTGTGGAAATGGTCTAAAAATTTTGGCGGCTTTTAAACTCAAAATGGCGGCCGTACAATGGAGAATGCAAC
>JAEIFP010000886.1:0-242226 GCA_018903935.1 Drosophila insularis
ATGGAAACAGTTGGAAAGGACTGTGATGAAGAGACGGGTGAAACAGACCGTATGGAAACAGTTGGAAAGGACTGTGATAAAGAGACGGGTGAAACAGACCGTATGGACTAGTGAATGAGGCACTAGGGGAATGATGTTTTTAGAAAGAGTGATGTTGTCGATGCTACGTGGTGGTACCTTGCCGTTGATTCTTAAACTTAAATGAGAACATAAAGAAAAGAGAATGTTTGTAAAACTAAAAGCGAAAATGTTGTTTGATAAGAATGAAAATGTGGAGGTTATAAAATAAGAAAATATTGAAAACATTGTAATGTTTAATGAATGTTGAAATAGGCAAGTAGAAAAATATGAAATAAGAATTTTAAGTTACGAAATTGTAACATTAAACTGGATTTTTCAAACTGAATGTTTTTTGTTCAGTTAGTTAAAACAAAGGTGTGAAAATGATGTTTGTAAAAGTGGTTTATATTCCTGATAAACGAGGACGTGTAATTTGTCAGGATGACCGTGTCGGAGATTGCAAAGGTGGTTTATTTTCCTGCTACACGAGGACGTGTAATTTGTCAGGATGATTAATTTAGGCATTTTTAATAATTTGAATTGTGTGCCTACTTTTAAGGCGTATTGATCAGTGTTAAGTAATGAATATCATGACAGCAATATATTTATTTTATTTATATTCTCCTTCCATATATTTATTTATATCATATATGTATATATTTTATCCATGTATTGTTTTTATACGTACTTCCATCGATACTTATAAATCTATCTAAATTTTTGTAGTCAATCCGCTTTGCTTACGTATACATTTTGAGAAATTTCTCCTCAATCCTGCGGTTCACAGTGAGAAAATTCTCTCGCACAGTCCACTTCTCTTTTTTTTTGTTGTTTTTCCAAAACAAAGGGCACGCAAACTCGGAACTGTCCAAGGAGCCGTCCAATACTGCGCCGAAGTCTAAAAGTCTCTCGTCTCCCTCTTCGGCCTCCGAAGACTCGGGTGACCGCGAAGCGAACGGACAATCCGTGCAAGACCCCGTCTGCTCGCAGCCTCAGCGAATCTCCAAAGTCTCCGACCTCGTCCAGCCTTCCTAAGGTCGGCAGATCCTCGGTTAAAGGTTCGAGTGAACACAAAGGTCGTTCCAAGTATTCGACCCAGTCTCAGATCCCGCACGTTAATGTGACGCACTGTTCTGACGTCGCCGTCACCAGATACGTATCCCAACAGCGTAGAGAACAATCCATAATGTCCCTCTCCGATTGCGCTCTGGCGTGCGACGCGTTAACTATGTTTGAAGCTCGTGAGAGAAGCTCTTGCTTCCGAAGTGCACTTATTTTCCATTAAAATTAATTAGAGCAGCTCAAACCCCTTTGGTCAACCATCGAGACGGAATATTCCCGTTGTCACAAGGCCTTGACGGCCCAAAAAGACGAAGAAAGCCTAGCGAACATAAGCCACATCAAGGCGATGGACGAATATGCTTACGCAGTGTATGTGCGATGTGGGACTTTGTTCGGAGAACGCATCGAACAGCTCTCGGCACCGACGGCGAGTCTTCTGCGTCAGCCAACCGCTCCGTCGGGGCCTCCGGGTAGCCTCGAAGGTGCTCGAAACTTTCTGGACGCCACCATGAATTCATTTCCCCAGCATATTTTATCCTGGCACTTCATTCCGCCAAGCGCCCACCATATGGGAGGACTGTGGGGGGCCGGAGTCAAAAGTCTTAAAACCTTATTTTACAAGTCCACGTCTAATGTCAAGTACACGTTCGAGGAACTCTCCACTCTCCTGTGTAGGATCGAAGCGTGCCTAAACTCCAGGCCAATTTCTCCCATGGGCGAGGACCCAGAGGATCTGCTGGCCCTAAGCCCGGGGCATTTCCTGATTGGAGGACCACTCTTATCCATTGCGGAACCGGAAATTCTGGTTGAGCCTATGTCGCTGATCAACCGATGGCAGCGACTGAAGGCAATCCAGCAGGCTTTCTGCCGCCGATGGAAGAGTGAGTACCTCAAGGAGCTCCACAAACGGAATAAGTGGAAATTACCGACTCGCAGACTCCAGACCGGCGACCTCGTAGTCGTGTCCGAAGATAATCTCCCCTCCAACGAGTGGCGCTTAGGGCGAATTGAGCGCACTCTGCCCGGGGCTGATGGTCTCGTCCGAGTGGCGGATGTCAACACAGCGGTGGGTCTATCCGAAGACCCGTTGCGAAGCTCATCCTGTTGCAAGACCACAGTGGTTCTGAGCCTAAAACGACATAATGCCTCCACAATCCTTTCTGTACCTTCCAAATGTCCTCGTCTCCGTGTATGCAGTGTTCGTCCCCTTGAATCGACTAATCCACTTTCCCCTTCGTAATTTCTTTTCGTTTCAGTCTTTTATATCGTCTTTCCACAGCGACATGGCCCCCACGCATTTGCCGCACCGTAGCAGCCATCGGTCCGGTCCGCACGGGATAAACTCCTACCGATGCCGGGTCTGCCGCGGAGTCCATGCTCTTCGGCATTGTCAACGCTTCCCAAACGTCCGGGTGATTCTCATCAACAAATACTGCCCTAATTGCTTGGCACACGAGCAGAATCATCACACGCTGCTCCATATGGTCGACCAACCACCAAGGCGACGCTCCCTAGCCCGACATCGCAGCCAGTCATCGTCCCCCATCTCCACAACCACGGTCACGGTCCCCCTCCAACCGCTCCGCTGAGAGCCGTATTAACGCCTCGTTTGTCCGGTCCCTGGGGCTGACAGTGACCAAGGTCGGTGTCGACCAAGCTTGTGTGGTCCGAAGTCCGATGCTGCGTTCCGTCATCTTTTTCCGAGTAGAGGAGGTTCTGCTCATCCGCACTCCCATCCGGGAAGTGTCGGAGTCGGTTCGCGGTAAACTCTCCATTTTGCCCGATCCCAATTTTTATCGGTCGGCGTTGATGTCCGTTGTGCTCGGGGCGGACCTCTATCCTTTGGTCATCCAACCACGCTGTGTAGCCGGTCATAGCGGTACTCCCGCAGCCCAAAGTACCGTGTTCGGATGGGTCGTCTCCGGCTCCTGTGGGATCTAGGCGCTCCAGGACGTTGCCGGGACGGCAATTGCAACATGTTGCAAGTGCAGCGGTATGTTCACGCCACCGGGTGAACAGCAGTGAGCGGCGAAGAACAGTAAGGAGGGTTTTTTGATCCTAGGCGGATACGGTCAAACCAAGGAGGGTGACTGAACTTCTGATGGAAATCGCCATTACTAATACAGTTCGAGAATTGCCCGACACACAAGCGTTTGTGCTTTGTGTAACTTTTATTATACCATACACCCATAGGGTGAAACGGTATATTAAAGTCGCCAAAATGTATGTAACAGGCAGAAGGAAGCTTTTCCGACCCATAAAGTATATATATTCTTGATCAGCATCAACAGCCGAGACGATCTAGCCATGTCCGTCTGTCCGTCCGTCCGTCCGTCTGTATGAACACCTAGATCTCGGAGACTATAAGAGCTAGAGCCACCAAATTTGGTATGTAGACTCGTGTCATATGTACGCTTATCGAGTTTGTTTCAAATGTTTGCCACGCCCCCTACCGCCCCCGCAAATGATATAAAACCGATTTTCTTAAACACCATAGCAACTAGAGACACAAAATTTGGTACGTATATTTGCTTAGTAAACGCGCACATTTTGTATTTATAAAAATTTTGCCACGCCCCCTACCGCCCCCGCAAATCAAATAAAACCAATTTTCTCAAAACCTATTTTAGCTAGAGACACCATAGTTGGTATAAATATTTGCAAAGTAATTGCGCAGTTTTGATGTGTAAAGATTTTGACACGCCCCCCTCCGCCCCCGTAATTTGAAAAAACTCGATTATCTCCCGTAATTTTCTACCTTGTGCAATCAATCAATCAATGGCCGGAAGTGGCCGTTCGCTGGTGGGGGCGCTAGGGTGCTCGAATGCTTGAGTGAGCGAAATACTAAGATATGCTTCTAAATTTTTCTTCTTCTAATTTTTTTAAAAATACGAAAATGCATTGGTTATTATAAATTTAAAATATTTGTTTTACTGGTGTATGGTATATCCAAGTCGGCGAGACGACTTACTTCATTTTTTTTATGTTTCCTACATCGAAGTTTTTCGTATTTGAAAAGTACTCTTTGAATAAAACATAATATTTAAGCGAAGTCTAGCGCATTTGTTAATTACTTATCAACTCACCATACCCGAAGTCATCGGCACCCGCCAACTGGCTGTATTTCCATCGGGATCCTTCCTCCCCTCCACGAACAGCGTGCTAACTTGTGTATAAGCGACCGTTACCGATACTGATACTTGATCGCAACTTCTTGTGCAAAAGAAAACATCGAAACTCAATGTTCTAAACAAAATCTAATCCAAGATAACACTGGAATTATGTGAATCTCACCTGAAACAGGCACTCACCATGGTTAGACAGTTGCCTACTTTCGATGGTAACGCTTCGACATTGAGCACGTTCATATGGAGAGTTGACTGTATTCTACAACTCTATCCGACGAGGGGCGTCCGCCAACATAGTTTGATGTACCGCACCATAGAGAAGCAGCTTACTGGCGAGGCCCAGCAGACTTCACAACTAGCACACGCCAACAATTGGAGTGAATTACGGATCGCCCTAATCAGCGAATATATGGTGTAAACGCCTTATGAAGAATTAAAACGACGGCTATACCACACTTTGTGTTTTTGTGAGGGTGAGCGAGATATCATGTGATATGAGGCATATTTAATACATTTTCGAAAATTAAAATATTTTTCCACCTGGTCCATGGTATAACGAAGTCGGCCAGACGATCTACTTACTTCATTTTTCTGTTCTTTTTTAATAAAATAATACGGTAATCGTAGGCAGATAAAGTTTGAAAATCTTAAGGATCGGACCGCTCTATCATATATATAGCAGTTGGAGAACCTAGAGTTGGAGTATCGCTATGAAAATTACTAATGTGATAGTAATAGTAATGAAGTAAGTAAGTCGTCTCGCCGACTTGGGTATACCATACACCAGTAAAACAAATATATATTTATAATAACCAATGCATTTTCGTATTTAAAAAAAAAAAAACTGTTCACATGCTTTTCACAAGCATATCTTAGTATTTCGCTCACTCAAGCCACTTCCGGCCATATGGAAAAACGTTTATATGCATAACTTGACTATTTATACCATACACCCATAGGGTGAAATGGTATATTAAAGTCGCCAAAATGTATGTAACAGGCAGAAGAGCCACCAAATTTGGTATGTAGACTCGTGTAGTATGTACACTGATCAAGTTTATTTCAAATTTCTGCCACGCCCCCTACCGCACCCGCAAATTATATAAAACCGATTTTCTCAAACACTATAGCAACTAGAGACACAAAATTTGGTATGTATATTTGCTAAGTAAATGCGCACATTTGGAATTTGTAAAAATTTTGCCACGCCCCCTACCGCCCCCGCAAATTAAATAAAACCGATTTTCTCAAAAACTATTCTAGCTAGAGACACCATAGTTGATAGGAATATTTGCTTGGTAATTGCGCACATTTTTTATGTGTAAAAATTTTGCCACGCCCCTTTTCGCCCCCGTAATTTGAAAAAACTCGATTATCTCTCGTAATTTAGTACCTTGTGCAATCAAATTTAGTACACTTAAATTTGATACTAATGTTCAGCAAAACACCAAATTTGATCAAAATCGGACTAAAAATAGCCAAGTTATGCATATAAACGTTTTTCCATATGGCCGGAGTTGGCCGTTGGCTGGTGGGGGCGCTAGGGTGCTCGTATGCTTGAGTGAGCGAAATACTAAGATATGCTTGTAAAAAGCATGCAAACCGATTTTTTTAAAAATACGAAAATGCATTTGTTATTATAAATTTGAAATATTTGTTTTATTGGTGTATGGTATACCCAAGTCGGCGAGACGACTTACTTACTTCATTACACAAAGCAAAAACGCTTGTGTGTCGGGCAATTCTCGAACTGTATGAGTAATGGCGATATATATACTTTAATTGGTCGGAAACGTCTCTTTCTGTGCGTTACAAACATCTGACCTATTTTATAATACCCTCTACAAGGGTATAAAAATATTATATTAATATTTATATATACGCAATGCTGCATCCGCATACTGAATGTATAAATATATATGACAAGAGCACGATCAGGAAACAAAATAGAGCCCTGGCTAATTATTTAATATTAAACCTTAATCATGGATAGAGAAAAGCTAATTCTTAAACTCCGTGAAAGTACGGAAACCTTTAAAAAATCATACAAATGAGTAAGCCAAAATAGGAAAATACAAAAAGAAACATTAAATAAACATGCAAAGAATATTATGCATTAAAATAGGGAAAAGATAGAGAAAACGAACTGGTCAAAAATATCAAAATGATCGAACTGTGAGCTGTGTATAAGTAAAATCAAAGTGCAAAATGCTGCTTTCGTCGACTTCCGAACTTTGCCAATAGCAACAGTCGGAACAGTTCCTAGTATTAAAATGTATAATTTGGCTGTTGCTATTAAAGCAATTTGTTTCGAGTTTTTGCTATTTCTGTTTCGGTTATTTGCTGCTTTTGCTGGCAGATTTTCGGATTTCTCTTTTTTCAGAAGCAAAAGCAACACAAAGTATTCGTTTTCAAATTTGCTAAACAGTCACAGCAATGAATAGCACAAAATTCATGACTAAACACTGGTTAATTTACATACAGTACATGTACATGAGTACATGTACTTGAGTACATGTAAATGCCTCCAGCATCCGTACCCATACTCATTGGCTTCCCTTGATTTTCCTAATTGAAAAATTAATTTCTGAGTTTAATTCGTTTTTTTTTTTCTCTTCAAAAGAGAGAATATTTGATCCCAAATTTTTATACATATATACGAGTCCAGTATATAAGGCGCCATATTTGTTCGCCTACTTCGCAAGGGTATAAATATACGAATGTGCTATGTAGTTGAATGAAATATCAATGGAAAACACATTTATGTAACAAATTATGTAACGAAACTAGAACCTTATATCCAAAATAAAAAAAATAATTTCCGAATAACAAAATATTCAAAATCATAACTACTACAACGTTTATAATTACATTAATAAGTTTAACCCTATATCATAACTATAAATTTAAGTCAATATCAAAAAAAATATCAAAGAAGCTATTATCGGCTGTGCCGAAGTTCTTATACTCTTGCCATAATATTTTTACATGTTCCAAACTCTTTTTCTGAAACTCAATTCATTAATGCACAGAACCTTTCAAATATCATTTCCATTTCTTTTTCTTCTTCATCTTTCCCATCCCCTTTTACATGCATACACATATAGCGTTGCGTCTGTGTGTGTCAGCGTGTGCAGCGCTGCAGGCAGTGGTTGTGTTCTATTTATCCGATCAGATTGAAATTGGGATCTGATGTTTTATTATACCATACACCCATAGGGTGAAATGGTATATTAAAGTCGCCAAAATGTATGTAACAGGCAAAAGGAAGCTTTTCCGACCCATAAAGTATATATATTCTTGATCAGCATCAACAGCCGAGACGATCTAGCCATGTCCGTCCGTCTGTATGAACACCTAGATCTCGGAGACTATAAGAGCTAGAGCCACAAAATTTGGTATGTAGACTCGTGTAGTATGTACACTGATCAAGTTTATTTCAAATTTCTGCCACGTTCCCTACCGCCCCCGCAAATTATATAAAACCGATTTGCTTAAACACTATAGCAACTAGAGACACAAAATTTGGTAAGTATATTTACTTAGTAAACGCGCACATTTGGAATTTGTAAAAATTTTACCACGCCCCCTACCGCCCCCGCAAATTAAATAAAACCGATTTTCTCAAAAACTATTCTAGCTAGAGACACCATAGTTGGTAGGAATATTTGCTTGGTAATTGAGCACATTTTTTATGTGTAAAAATTTTGCCACGCCCCTTTTCGCCCCCGTAATTTGAAAAAACTCGATTATCTCTCGTAATTTTGTACCTTGTGCAATCAAATTTAGTACACTTAAATTTGATACTAATGTTCAGCAAAATACCAAATTTGATCAAAATCGGACTAAAAATAGCCAAGGTATGCATATAAACGTTTTTCCATATGGCCGGAGTTGGCCGTTGGCTGGTGGGGGCGCTAGTGTGCTCGTATGCTTGAGTGAGCGAAATACTAAGATATGCTTGTAAAAAGCATGCAAACCGATTATTTTAAAAATACGAAAATGCATTTGTTATTATAAATTTGAAATATTTGTTTTATTGGTGTATGGTATACCCAAGTCGGCGAGACGACTTACTACTTCATTATACCCTTGAAGAGGGTATTATAAAATTGGTCAGATGTTTGTAACGCACAGAAGGAGACGTTTCCGACCCTATAAAGTATATATATTCTTGATCAGCATAAGAAGCTGAGTTGATATAGCCATGTCCGTCTGTCCGTCCGTCTGTGCGTATGCGTTTTACTCAGCCATCTTAAGAGCTATCGGGATGAAATTTTTTTGCGGGCTTTTTATTACCTGGGAAAAATAAAGTATGAAAATCGGCAGAATAGGACCACTATATTATAAAGGTCTTGAGGAAACATTTTTGCAAAAATTTGAGTATCGCCATGAAATTTACCAATATGATAGTATTATATATAAAATCTCAGATCCCAAAATTTGCATCTGATCGGATAAATAGAACACAAGTTACAGCCGATATAAATCGGTTCCGCTTGTTGCCTACTACGTCATCATCAAATCAACAGAGCACATGCATGCACACATACAGACGCAACGCTACATAAACTATATGTGTATGCGTGCGAATCGCAGCATGCGTGTAAAAGGGGATGGGGAAGAAGAAGAAGAAATTGAAATGATATTTGAAAGGTTCTGTGCATTAATGAATTGAGATACAGAAAAAGAGTTTGGAACATGTAAAAATATTATGGCCATGGACTGCAAGGGTATATAAACTTCGGCACAGCCAAAGTTAGCTTCTTTGATATTTTTTTATACCCTTGCAGAGCGGTATTATAAAATTGGTCAGATGTTTGTAACGCACAGAAGGAGACGTTTCCGACCCTATAAAGTATATATATTCTTGATCAGCATGAGAAGCTGAGTTGATTTAGCCATGTCCCTATGTCCGTCTGTCCGACCGTCTGTGCGTATGCGTTTTACTCAGCCATCTTAAGAGCTATCGGGATGAAATTTTGTTGGGTGCTTTTTATTACCTGGGAAAAATAAAGTATGAAAATTGGCAGAATCGGACAACTATATCATAAAGCTCTGGAGGAAACATTTTTGCAAAAATTGCAAAAATTAGAGTATCCCCATGAAATAGACCGATATGATAGTATTATATAAAAAATCACAGATCCCAAAATTTGAATCTGATCGGATAAATAGAACACAAGTTACAGCCGATATAAATCGGTTCCGCTTGCTGCCTACTACGTCATCATCAAATCAACAGAGCACATGCATGCACACATACAGACGCAACGCTACATAAACTATATGTGTATGCGTGCGAATCGCAGCATGCGTGTAAAAGGGGATGGGGAAGAAGAAGAAGAAAGTGAAATGATATTTGAAAGGTTCTGTGCATTAATGATTGGATTTCGACCTTAATGAAGTTTATCAAAACTGGGTTTCACCCGGCTTCAAGTCAATATATCTTAGTGATTTATAAGATTTTAAATCAGAATTAGTGTAAAGGGCTTCGCCTTAACCTACGGTTAGTTGGTACAGTTGCGCACAAATATTTTTGTAATAGTATATTGTACTATATAAAAATAGGGCTTACAGCAAGTGTAAAACCAACATGTGGATTTATAAATTTTTCATAAATTTATTTTAAATACCCTGTTAAAAAGAATCAAATATATATGATAATTTTTATACCATTGCAGAGGGAATTATAAAATTTGTCAGATGTTTGTAACGCACAGAAGAAGTTGCTGAGACGATATAGCCGTGTCTGTCGTTCCGTCCGTTCGTCCGTCTATAGGATCAGACGACTATATAGTGTAAGTGTATGGGTGCCGTGATTTGCTTATGGAATAAAGTAAGAAGAAAAAATATTGATATATAAGTTCCATTGTTTTAGGTACAAGCCTAACTACAGTGAAGTTTCTAGTTAACATTCTTCATTGTACTTCCGGTTTTGAACCCAGACTTAGACTGATTTATCTCCGGAGTTTGGGCCATTGATCGGACTGAGGCCGCCCTTGAAAGTAGGTAACACTTCCGGTGAAGTTTGCAACGACGGCTTCATTTCAAATGAAGTACGTAAGTCGTCTCGCCGACTTGGGTATACCATACACCAATAAAACAAATATTTTAAATTTATAATAACAAATGCATTTTCGTATTTTTAAAAAAATCGGTTTGCATGCTTTTTACAAGCATATCTATAGTATTTCGCTCACTCAAGCATACGAGCACCCTAGCGCCCCCACCAGCCAACGGCCAACTCCGGCCATATGGAAAAACGTTGGCTATTTTTAGTCCGATTTTGATCAAATTTGGTATTTTGCTGAACATTAGCATCAAATTTGTGTGTGCTAAATTTGATTGCACAAGGTAGAAAATTACGGGAGATAATCGAGTTTTTTCAAATTACGGGGGCGAAAAGGGGCGTGGCAAAATTTTTACACATAAAAAATCTGCGCAATTACCAAGCAAATATTCCTACCAACTATGGTGTCTCTAGCTAGAATAGGTTTTGAGAAAATCGGGTTTATCTAATTTGCGGGGGCGGTAGGGGGCGTGGCAAAATTTTTACAAATACAAAATGTGCGCATTTACTTAGCAAATATACATACCAAATCTTGTGTCTCTAGTTGCTATAGTGTTTCAGAAAATCGGTTTTATATAATTTGCGGGGGCGGTAGTGGGCGTGGCAGAAATTTGAAATAAACTTGATCAGTGTACATACTACACTAGTCTATACCATACCAAATTTGGTGGCTCTAGCTTTTATAGTCTAGGTGTTCATACAGACGGACGGACGGACGGTCAGATCGTCTCGGCTGTTGATGCTGATCAAGAATATATATACTTTATGGGGTCGGAAAAGCTTCCTTCTGCCTGTTACATACATTTTGGCGACTTTAATATACCATTTCACCCTATGGGTGTATGGTATAAAAATGCTTCCGCATAGGAAGTCAATAATGGAACAGTTGGCTAGTTTGGATAGATATGGGTCACAATATACTTAAGCTAATATGAGGTGTTTATTGAACTCCTACAGCCGCTTCCGATATAGCGTTCCAGTTGCATCTGCCTGCACTGTAGTTGGTGTAGGGCATTGTCCTACTTGCTCTGTAGGAGGCGGCTTATCGTGTAGAAACGCGTGCGTATTGAGTCAGTACTGAAAATAGAATGGCTCATAATTCGAACCAAACAAATTTTTGTGGTATCGACCAACATCTGCTGGTAAAGAGCCAAGAGAGCCAAAAATTCATTATCGGATAATATGGTATTTAATTTTCCTTATTCCGTAAGTTCAGATGAAAGACATAGAAGGTCTATTTGTTTATGAAACTCTCAATTGTTAATTTAATGAAGTAAGTAAGTCGCCTCGCCGACTTAGGTATACCATACACCTGTAAAACTAATACATATTTCACATGCTTTTTACTAGCATATCTTAGTATTTCGCTCACTTAATCATAACAGCACCCTAGCGCCCCCATCAGCCAAGGGCTAACTTCGTCCATTTGGAAAAACGCAATAATAATGTACCACACAACAAACAAGCTATAAGAAAGGAAAACATATTCCAGCGCACTATGATAAGCCAGATACAAGATACAGTCGAGACACGAACCGGTGGAGCTACGATATACGACCGAACATAACGCTAATCGATCAAACCGAATCGTGGCAACGATTTACGATCAAACATGGCCGATCGAACCACATGCAACCCTTGGCGATTTCGTACAAGCGGGAAGATGCGTCGGAGGAGGATCATGAGAAATCGGCTGCATGAGAGCAAGTGAAACGAAATCAAGTGATGGCTATGCTTGTAAATCGGGTAGTAGGGGGGAAAGAATAAATGTAAGAAACGATAACGGCTTATGGACTTGTGAGGGGAATATAGAAGCCGAAGAGGGAGGGATGAGTAATGGGGAAGCCCTCTATCCAATGGATAAAATGGGCCCAATGTATTCAGATACATATAAATTCAGCCACTAATATTTATTAATTATTACAAAGTAATATATTAAGTTAAATATTATAATTCTAAGCCAACATAGCAACTGTGTCGCTATGCAACTGTGTTGCTATGCAGGCAAGGGAGAAAGACAAGGACAAGAAACGGATGGGCGCGCAACCACAAAGAAAGTGGACGTCTGCGCCAAGGATTTACGGGACTTTTAAGACGCATAGCAACAAGTAGATGCGTAGGTGAAAGCAGAGTGCCGATGGAAAAGTACCAGCTGTAGAGCGGTACTACACCAGTCAATTCCTGCGACCATAGGAGCGGCCTATATAAAGGCGCACAGTCATGATCAGATCAACAAGTCGGGATTAAGTCATCAAGTCAAAAGGTCGTGATCAACCAGGAGGAGAAGTACCTTACGAGTAAATTATCAGGCAACAAACAAGTCCTTTGAATAGGACCAGAACACCGTGTTCAAGTTCAAGACTTCGTCGGAGAAATTAGTCATACCCAGCCGAGCCGAAAAATATTAAAAATAAATACCTGCTTTAAAACCATTAATCAAACATTACCAGCTGTATAGCGGTAAAGTACCATCACGTCAGAAAGTCGTTATCAACCAAGGGAGTTCAAGGCCTTTTGAGTCCCCTTAGAAGCTCAAGCTAGCGAGAACAAATCCTGTGAAAAAGGAGTAGTAGTAACCTCTCAAGTTACCAGGAGAGAAGTCAAACGGCTCCAGGACGATCCATAGCACATTGGAAGGCACGAGGATATATCCTACTGCTGAAATTCCAGGATCTATATATCCTGACGAATACCAATCGCTGAAGAAAAATCATGCGGCACAGCAAACGGCCACGGGATTTATCCTGGAGGCCACAAGCACGCAAAGACCATCTTAAAAACACGGCTGAAGGCACTGAGGTGGAAGCAACATCCCTAGAAGAGCAGGATAAGCCAGGAACGTGAAAGAAAGGCCATAGGATCTATCCTAAGGCCAATCCGCGTTCCAGAGATATTCTGAAGAGGGAGATACCAGTCAAAGTCTACATTGCGAGTCTGAAATATGAATCAGCGGAGACACAAGGATCAAGAGACGGACTGGAGCAAGCAGCAAAGGACCCAAACCACAATCAACGCTGTCCAAGTTCGAGACTTCTCCTGAAAAATTAGTCATACCCAGCCGAGCCCAAAAAATATTATAAATAAATACCAGATTTAAAACCATTAATCAAACAAACGAGTTTTAATTTCACCAGGGCAAAATAAATTTTGTTGTGCCGAACCTAGTCCAAGAGATATTGGCAATATCCCAAGGGACGAGAAAGGATCGTTACAGTGTGCTAAATTTGATTGCACAAGTTAGAAAATGACGGGAGATAAACGGAAAGGGGCGTGGCAAAATCTCTACACATAAAAAATGTGCGCATTTACCAAGCAAATACGCATAACAAGAATGGTGTAGAGACACCATAGCTCTCTAGCTAGAGAGCTAGAATAGTTTTTGAATGATAAGCACAACGAGACGGATTCATTTAGCCATGTCCAAACGTTCCTTTCAAAAAAAAAAGCGACAGACTTCAGTAGAAGTCATAGTAAGGCATAGGCACCCTAGCGCCCCCACCAGCCAACGGCCAACTCCGGCAATATAGAAAAACGTTTATATGCATAACTTGGCTAATTTTAGTCCGATTTTGATCAAACTTGGTATTTTGCTGAACATTAGTATCAAATTTAAGTGTGCTAAATTTGATTGCACAAGGTAGAAAATTACGGGAGATAATCGAGTTTTTTGAAATTACGGGGCCGGAAAGGGGCGTGGCAAAATCTTTACACATAAAAATCTGCGCAATTACTAAGCAAATATTTATACCCTTATGGTGTCTCTAGCTAGAATAGTTTTTGAGAAAATCGGTTTTATTTAATTTGCAGGGGAGGTAGGGGGCGTGGCAAGTTTTATAAATACAAAATGTGCGCATTTACTAAGCAAATATACATACCAAATTTTGTGTCTCCAGTTGCTATAGTGTTTGAGAAAATCGGTTTTATATAATTTGCGGGGGCGGTAGGGGGCGTGGCAGAAATTTGAAATAAACTTGATCAGTGTACATACTACACGAGTCTACATACCAAATTTGGTGGCTCTAGCTTTTATAGTCTCCGAGATCTAGGTGTTCATACAGACGGACGGACGGACGGACGGACGGACGGACGGACATGGCTAGATCGTCTCGGCTGTTGATGCTGATCAAGAATATATATACTTTATGGGGTCGGAAAAGCTTCCTTCTGACTGTTACATACATTTTGGCGACTTTAATATATCATTTCACCCTATGGGTGTATGGTATAATTAACCAAAAACAAATATCATTTCGAAATTAAATTAAAAGTTGATAATTCAAAAAAATTTCTTAGTAAGAAAAAAAATTAATCGCAAAAAAAATTCAATTTTAGCTAAATTTTAAAAAGCATTTAACAAGTTAACAAGACAAAAAGTTTTTTTTTTAATTTGAAAACTTACCATAAGTATGTTCAAGAATAGCATAAGCAAATTTAAACAAATTTGTTAAAAACTCTGACAGAATCAGACATAAAAGTAATAGATTTATAGATTGCAAAAAAAAAAATACAAAACAAAAATAATCAAAACTGGGTTTCGGCTTCAGTTTTGATTAACTTCAAAAAGGTCGAAATCTAGATAAATACCAAAAACGGAAGGCCCACCGTATTACGCATTTTGTTTTTACACTTGCTGAAAACCCTCTTGGTTCATACAGCTTTACGGACTATACTTACGGACTATACTTTTTTGCAGTCAACGGTCCATTCGAATTTTACATCTTTTTTATATAATCTTGGTATGTGAAGAGAATATCCGAAAAATTCTTTATGAATCTTCTGTAATAGTTGCAAAATGCAACTATTCTATATTCGTCTTATTTATAAACCAATCGTTTGTGTTGTTGTTGTTCTTGTTCAAGAGAACGCTGTTCCGTTGTTTTCGTAGTCTCTCATGTTTGGATTCATGATGTCTCTTCAAAGTTGTTGATAATTTTTCGGCTATCGTGCTCTCACTCTTCATGAGTGTTTTAAAATCATTTTCGTCCAGCTGTTCTTGTAACTTTTTTGTTGCTTTTTCCTTTTAGACAATTTGGAATCAAACTCCAAACCTTTAGATTATTGGAAGGTTGTATTTTACATGTTGATTCCAGTGTTTACATATATTTAAGACTTAAATTTTATTATTACAGATCTCATCAGATAAAACATTTGCAAAATTGCTGCAAAAAATATTTTTGCGTTCCAGCAAAGTCGACTAAAAGCGAACGTATGTTCAGTAAGGCTGGAATCATAATAAGCGAGAAGAGAAGTTCCCTTAAGATTAAGCATGTTGACATGCTTCTGTTTATAAATTCTAACAAGTTGATCTCTGATTAGCAATGATTGTTTTATAGTATTAAGTTGAAACGTTGAATTTCTGTTTTATAGTGTTAAGTTGAAACATTGTATTTCTGTTTTATAGTATTAAGTTGAAACATTGAATTTCTGTTTTGTAGTATTAAGTTTGAAAAAAATTAAATTTCTGTTTTATAGTTTTTAGTTTGGAAAAAGGATGTTATTTTTAATAAAGATTTATATATATACATATATATATATAGAAAAACAAAAAATGTACCATATTACTTCGATGTAGTATCGATGCTTAAGCTAAGTTTACATATATATTCTTATGCTGCGACTTATGCGACAGCTACAAAAGAGAGGGAGAGTGTCAGTACATACATACATATTGTTGGAGCGCATGCATCAAAGTGCTTGGTCAGCGTTCCCACGCTGGCCTGGCTCTAGCTCATGTTACGCTTGTGCATACATTGCTTATGTGAATATATGTATGTGCATATACAATTGCACATACATATATGATCATGCTTAGCTGTAGATTTATGCGAATATGTTTATGTACATCAATGTATATATATAGCTACAAAAGAAAGGAAGAGTGTCAGTACATACATACATATTGTTGGAGCGCATGCATCAAAGTGCTTGGTCAGCGTTCCCACGCTGGCCTGGCTCTAGCTCATGTTACGCTTGTGCATACATTGCTTATGTGAATATATGTATGTGCATATACAATTGCACATACATATATGATCATGCTTAGCTGTAGATTTATGTGAATATGTTTATGTACATCAATGTATATATATACATATTCAAGTGCACAATTATATTTTAATGCGTATATGTTTAATTGTTTATACTTGCAACAGGGTGTTACAAGTTGAGCTTATTGTACTGAATGATTATTTGTATATACTACACCTCCCCTTTTTAAAGAATAACGTAATATTATGGAGTTATTAATAATCATTAGATAGTTAATTAAAGGTAAAAGGGTAAGGTAAATGTGTATATAAGGGAAAAAAAAATTTTTTTTTTTTGTGTCTTAGTTTGTGTCTGCTCAGACAAATTCTCTTTCTCTCTTTCTTTTCGAAATCATATGAATATATTTTCAATAATAGATGAATCCATAAAAAAAATTTTATATATATTTGTTTTTTCGTTTTCACTTTTTGATATTATATATTTATTTATTTTTTAAAAAAAAAAAAAAAAAAAAGATATCTATATATATATTCTTATTAAATTTTTTTTTTTTTTTTTTTTTATATATATATATGTTTTTTATGTTTTATTTGTTATTCCTTTTTAGTCTATCCTTATGAACTTTTTGTTCCCTATTTTTCCTATTCTTTATAACTACATTATTATTTTTCTCTATACTAATGACCTCAAGCGGTCCTATATAAGAAGATTCTAATTTATGACCTGTTTCATTTTTGAGATAAACTTGGTCTCCTATTTCTATTTTAAAATCTAATACTTTGCTATCATTTATTTCTTTTTGCTTAATTTTATTATTTTCTAAAAGAATTCGAGCTCTCTTACACGCGTTTTCTAATCTAAACTTAACTTCCTTAGAATAGTCTTCTATATTATATATTGGATCTATAGTATTAACGCTATTAAATTGAATTAGTAGGTTACTTTGTCTACCAAATACAAGTTCATATGGACAATAATTATGTGTTACTGATGGTGTTGTGTTAAAACAATACACGAAATACTGTAACCATATGTCCCAATCAGTTTTATCTACTGAAATATATGAACGAATGTACTCGTTGAAGGTCCTATGACTTCTTTCAACGGTACCTAATGTCTGGTGGTTGTGTGCTGTAGACGTTATGTTGTCTATTTTTAAATACTTGCACAAGTCATGTATAATGGAATTTTTATATTCTGTTCCCATGTCCGTAATGAACGTCTTTATTGGACCGTACTTCAGAATAAAAGATTCGACTATGGCTTTTGCCAAAGTTGTTGCACTTTTGTTTGCCACAGGAATTGCTACTAAATACTTTGTCAGGTCACATATTAATGTGATTGCGTATTCATTCCCATTTTCCGAACGTGGTAGTGGACCAATTGTGTCCACTATCACTCTGTCAAAAGAATATTTTGGAATAAAGAATCAATCTGAAAACTAGAATCAACGGACACTGACGTGTCCGTCCTCAATAATATAATTTCTTCTTAAACGGAACCCGGTCATTACATGGCGACCGTGACAGGACACTAAAGGACCTACAAGGACTCTCCATGCTAACAACAGCAACAAAAAAAAAAAAAAAAAAAACCCAAGAAAAGTTCAACAAAACAAACAAAAAAAAAAAGCATAAAACAATGTCTCACAATGTGTTGCAACTACTTTAGTGATAGAGAGCAGCATTAGCAGCAGCAGCAAGCAGTCTGGCAACTGGCAACAACAAATTCCCGCCCCCCGTCAAGTATCCATCTTTTCGGCAGTGGCGTTCGAAATCGACCAATCAACCAACAAGGAGCACGAATGAACAGTGAAGATATTCCCTTTGCGGAATCTGCTCCTATCGAGCAAAGGGATGCACCGACGCTAGAGGAAGCGTTAGAGCTGTATCCCAACGATGGACCGCGCCCACTCACAATAGCTGAGTACCGGGCCCGCAACACAAAATCTACAAAGCCAGAGCCAAAGAAGACCAAAAGAGGAGATACTCCAGCAGAAGAGGCTGGAAGTAGACTTACTGGCCACTCTGAAGACGGAGGAAGACCGACAACGCTGCATAGAGCGTATTGACATCCTGAAAGCTGAACTTCGCCAAAGAGCGAAGAAACGCAAGGGGGCCGCAGAAATGCGCAAGCCTTAACTTGCCTTTAATTTAATAATTCTAATTATAAGCTTAATAGCAAGTTGGAGCACGAAAGTGCAATTTGCGAACTACTAACTCACTGCTAGGCTATTACTAACAATGTGCTCTATGTAAAATGTACTCTATAATTTTTCCACGTCTCCGGCTCGCTGTGCAAGACACAGTTGAGATAAATTTTATTTCTCTCTTATTTTTTTCTCTTCAAAAAAAAAAATTTAAATAAAAAAAAAAATATGCATGAATCCATAACAATTTTATTAATAAAATTAAAGTAATTGCTTAACAAAAGTTTTTAACCTGTCTTTATGAACTTTATTTCATATTTTGCACACTTGTAATAAATAAAAAAAAAAAATCCCATACGTATGTTCGATAATAGCATAAGTAAATTTGATGACATATCCGATATACCCACAATGGGGTTAATCGAAACAAAATCAGTGGACTCCACTGCGAATGTCATAAATAAAATTGAATCATCAAATGCTGATATGAGATTAACGAACATACTACTATTAATAATTGTCATAATATTGTGCGCATATGTATTATATAAGGCTTACCTATTACACAATAAATGTGTAACAAAAAAAGCTCTACACAATAAATGTGTAACAAAAAGAGCTCTAAGCCAGGCCAATGATAAATCAAAACCTTTTTAACAAAAGATAAAATATATATATAATAAAAAAAATTAAAAAAAAAAAAATGACCCATTGTGACAGGTACTTTGAAAAAATAAACAACAGGCACCCTAGCATAGTCCAAGACTTAATTGAGGTTTTTAAAAGCGAGGGAAGTACCTCACCTCAACGCTCCATAAACTTAGTACAAATTAGGTTAGCTTACCTTGATATAACGGGCGAAGATTTCCCAGTCAAAGGAGGCACTAGGGTACAGATGTGTTTCATTCTCACGGTACCATATGTATGCTGTTTTTCAAACGCAGCAGGCACACTGCGTTTCTACCTAATGGAGGAACCGAAGCAGTAAAGAACTAAATACATCCATAATCAGTTAAATAGGCTTAGGCAGTTAGTGTAGAATATGGATAAAGCAGAAACAAAAAAGCTCCAAAAATATTTACCTTTCCTTGATTTCCTGATACAATCAGGTGAAACAAATCACAAATACAAGGAAATAAGGTATTGGATAGCGCACAACTACAAATTTCGAAAAAACATTGTAGATCTTATGGAAAAATCCATAAAAGTAGCTTATAGTAGATTATTACCTAAGACCCTTTTTTTTGTTTAGTAAAATGGGTTCTCAAGAATCCAAAATAGAAATAGAAATTAATCTTAACAAAATATGGTTACTTGGGATGATATAATAGAAAAAGCTAGAATACACGCACAAGAATTAACTAAAACTTGTAAGTGTCTCTCGCAGAATAGAGAAACATCCCAAGACACAGTAACCAAACACACGAAGATAATAACCGAGAATCTTCAAGCTATTAGAGCGGTATTAACTGAACACTATAGCAAACGAAAGACATGGCAAAAAACAGCCGCAAATGCGTTCTACAGTGATTGCAAACAAAAAGCAATAACTGTGCTAAACAGACACAATATTGAATTCAAACAAACATCTGATTTGGAAACTTCAATAGTACTGGAAGAAAAAACGCAACTAATGGCTGATGAAAAAATAAGTCAAGAAGAACCATCAGTGATAAGTCGTAACAAATCAACAATTCCCAAAGAAAACAACAAAATGGCACAAACGAGGGTAGAATTCATAAATACTGCCACCAAGCTGATACCATACTTCGATGGTGATAGTAAAAGTCTACCAGGTTTCATTGGAGCGCTTCGCGTTCTTGATACCATAAAAGAACCGCACGAAGCGGTAGCTATCCAACTGATAAAATCAAAATTAAAAGGTCAAGCGGCTAATAGCCTAAGCTCAGAAGATTGATGAAGTTATACAAAGACTATCAACAATCTTCAAGGGTGACTCAGTAGATCTTTTAACAGCAAAAATTAAAAATCTGCAGAGAAACCCAAATAACTGTGTTTCATACACAAACGAAATTACTGAGTTGACCGATGCCCTTAAAGGCGCTTATATTTCGGATGGTCTTCCAACTGAACAAGCAATAAAATACACCACCAAAGTGGCGGTAAATGCTATGGTAGGTCATACCAAAAGTCCAAGAGTCCAATTATTAATGGAATCAGGACACTTTCAATCAGCCAAAGAAGCAATCACCAGATTGATTTACCACTCTTTCAGTAGAGTCGGGTTCCACCGGATGTTTCCAAAATAATACCATTTTTTATGCCCAGCATAATGACCGCGGCAGACGCCGCTATAACAATAATGGTAACTGGAGAAACAACTCGAATTGGAACAATAACAACTCGAATTGGAGAAATAATGATGCCCACAGAGCCCAACGAGGCCGAAATTATTCACGCCACCAAAGAGGCGGCCGTGGAGGTGGACGCAATAATAATAGACAAAATACAAATAACCAACCGAATGGTTACAACAACACAAATGTCCGAATTACCCAAAGCGACCAGGGAAACGGACAAGATCCTCCAAATGCTCAAAATTACATGTGGCCAAACATCGATGTTTCAACAGCTCTAACGCACATATGTATGTGCATATCCCTCTACACATAATTCATTTCCATTTATCAAAAAATAGTAATTAAAGTGTTCACAGCGATTTCTTGTGTGTTCGAATTATTTCAATTGCCGAATTAATTTCCTCACGCGAGTTACCTACCCGGTCACCACACCAACGAATTCACCTTCAACTACACAATAATAATAAAAATAATCATTGTGTGTTGAACGTCAAACAAGACGGAGGTTTTATTTTATAGGAAAACTAAAGATGTTAATTGGCGCAGCCTAACGACTTAAGGGACGGGAAAAAGTGCCCCGAAAGAATTGACGTTCATGCATAAGTATAAAAAAACAAACATTTCAAAGCAACAAGTATATAAACAATGATCATAAATATTTCATTGGTAAAAAAAAAAAATAAAAATTTTTTTTATAATAATGCATAAATTATTGCGTAATCGTGCTAGTTTGAGTTTCGCTCGAATTTAAAATATTACATAATCTTTTTCAAATTTTTGCTTCGGGTGTATTTGTTCCCACGAATTCAGCAATTCCCGTTAAGCACATACACACATGTACATATTTGGGTACAAGCTCCGTAACAGGCGACATTGTCTTTTGCTACATTTTACAAAGTTGCTTCGCGACAAGCGTCTCTATTTCATCATCTCTGACCGCGTTGCGAGTCGCACATTTTGGTGGCTTTACGTGTTCCGTTAGAGCAGAACGACAGCAATGTCGCGACAGTCAGAATTGTTCGACGAGTTGCGTCGCAAATTTTGGAGTGCGTTTTTTAGCTTCCTAACCTTCTGGGCAGCGAGACATTTAAATTTCAGTCGCCTTGCAATAGAGATGGCATACTATCGATGGTACTATCGAGGTATCGAATATTTACGTTTCTGCGTCACCATCGATATTTTTTATCCACTATCGATAGTGAACAAATATAACGCGATGCGTTTTTATTCACATCACTTGTTCTGCGGAATGAAAACTAAAATTTGGGTAAGTGGAATTTGTTAAAATAAATACATGTATAATAACCTTTATAATTTAGTAATTCTTTCATTGGTATTTGAGGTGGTTTTGGAATGGACAAGTTTCGGATTGACAGTAACAAGAGTGAGTATTATATTTCATTTTCTTCTTAGAAACGTAAAACTAATTTTTTATATACATACATATATGTATATAGATGGCGGCATCTGCAGTGTGGAAGATGAAATTGGCCAAAAAAACATTGGCAAGTCTAAAGTTTGGCAATTCTTTACAAGAATTAACGATGGCAAATTGGCAAAGTATCATTGGCAAAGTATCATTTCGGATTGACAGTAACAAGGGTGAGTATTATATTTCATTTTCTTCTTAGAAACGTAAAACTAATTTTTTATATACATACATATATGTATATAGATGGCGGCATCTGCAGTGTGGAAGATGAAATTGGCCAAAAAAACATTGGCAAGTCTAAAGTTTGGCAATTCTTTACAAGAATTAACGATGGCAAATTGGCAAAGTATCATTCATGTGGTAAGCTATATAAGACAAGTGGAAATACCGCCAATTTGTTTGACCACCTTAATCGTATACATCCAACACTGCAAATAAATGAATTGCCAACAACGGATAACTAAGTCGATAGCTATGTAAGCGCGACTTATGATTCTTGAAACAAGCAGAAAAAGGAGCTTGACATGGCGGTTATGCAGTATATTTCATCAGATATGCGACCATTATCCGTTGTTCAAGATGAAGGATTCATTAATTTTATAAATCTCCTAGACCCACGTTATAAGTTACCATCAAGGAATACATTAAAAAATGTGATGATGGTTGAGCTGTACGAAAAAAGGAAATCAAAGTTGCAAGACTATTTACGCAAATGCAAATATTGTGCCATAACCACTGACATATGGACTTCTGTATCCAATGATGCATACTTAACTGTAACTTGCACGTTTTTGACAGACGAATTTAGTTTACGCTCCGTTGTTTTCTCTACAAAGAAATTGGTTGATTCAACAAATCACACAGCATCAAATATTGCGGAATCTCTTCGAGCTATCTGCTGTGAGTGGGGCATAATTAATAAAATTACAGCTATACACAGACAATGCGAATACCATGGTAAAAGCATGTGAACTGCTCCAAAAGAGGCACATACCATGCTTTGCTCATTCGCTTAATTTAGTGGTGCAAGATTGCCTAAAGATTGATTGTCTTTCTGCAATATTGAAAAAATGCAAGAGCAATGTAGCGTATTTTGAAAGCAGTACGATTGCGTACCAAAAATTAAAGGACTGTCAACATACTGAAACAAAATATGGCCTTCTTGCTTAAGTTCCAACAAGGTGGAATAGTGCCTATATAATGGTTAAGATAATTTTGCTAGTATATGAAACAATCAATAGTGCTTTACTCAATTTGTCAAAAGCAACTCAACATCTTACGCAACAACAAAGTTTCTTCCAACACGAGAGGAACCATATCATTAAACTTTAAACCAACACATAAGTTGTTAACCAAATTTCTTTGTGTTCGTATCGCGCTAGAAGGTTATATGTGCCCACAATTTTGTGTGTATGTGTAACCGGAACCTGCTGTATTGGACAGAGCAAGAAAAAAAAAAACAACAAAATAAAAAAAAAAAAAAATTTAACTTTTAACCTTACATCAATTTTGAAACAACAATAAAGATGTTGAATATACATAAAAGCTTGTTTATTCAAAAAAAATAATAATTTTTTTTTATTAACAAGGTGTGTCATAGCTTAATCTGGTGAAATTCACGGCTGATGACTGTCCGCCCTTAGTTGGGAATACTGCAACGAGCAACAATCTCCGCTAGCTTCAGCACAACCGCGAAATAAACCAACAAATATTTAAACACATCATTTCATCGCTTGCCACACGGAGGGACAACTATTCGTGCGTCTAATTACATATTACATAACTAATTACATACAATAAAACATTAGTAAGAAAGATATATTAAGCTACGATTAAGTTAAAAAGTAAGAAATACGATCTAAGAGACTAGATAGTAACAAAAACAAATTCAAAAAAGAAAAAGAAGTTTTCGAATTATCAATGCCTTTAGATCAGGAGATTCCTCCAGCTTAACCCACTGGCCCCCAAACACAGGAGCCATTGGGTGGGCTTAAGATATCAGATTTATTACAATTGATTCAGTCTATGCCTGTATATGAGGGAAATAAAGAGGGATTAAAAGAATTCATTACCAATGTTGAGGAGTTTTTAATGCTTATTAAAGGAGCAGACCTGCAGGGGTCATGATTTTGAGAGCAATCAGGAATCAGGAACCAAAATCCAGGTAAAGCTCATGAAGTCTTGTATCAATCAAATGTGCAACTTAATTGGGACGAAATTAAAGATACCTTAATTAAACACTTTGTCGATAAAAGAACCGAGTATAATCTAATAGCCGAACTTGGAATATTAACACTGCAAAGCCATCCGGTAGAGGTATTATGCGAAAAAATCACAAATATTTAAATAGCCCTACTAAACACGGGGTCTACTTTTTCTTTAATTTGTTCCAAGACAACAACATATTAAACTAACCGAGCCAAGAATTATAAAAACAATTATAAATACACATGCACTATATTCAGCATGTTTACTTAGACATGTTTAATGAATTTAACCAAAATGGTACACTAAAATTTTTATTATTTAAATTCCATTCATTTTTCGATGGCCTTATAGGAGTCGATTTACTAAAAACATTGAAAGCAAAAGTAGACTTAGAAAATTTCGTGTTGATCACACAAAATGCTAAACTCCCAATACTCACAAAAGAAAATTTAGCAAATTCAACCAGAAAACTAATAAAGATCCCTGTTGACCTTAAAGAAGGCACCTTTCTTTGTCAGGAAATACAACTAGATAATGACCTTTTTATTTCAAACGGATTATATTCAGCAGAAAATAACTTCAGTTGGGTCGAAATAACAAATTACTCCGATTCACATAAAAGTATATGTTTTGACCAACCACTTAAAGTAAATTCATATTCCAAAGGTCAGCATATAGAAGTAAACATCGCTTTCCGAAATGATAATAAAACACACCTGGAACCTGTTACCATGCATATTTGGATGACATCATTGTTTTCTCGCCATCCTTACAGGAACATATCCAACATTTAAAAAAAGTCTTCAAGAAAATTAGAAATGCAAATTTACAATTACAACCGGATAAGTCTGAATTCCTGAAAAGGGAAATCGAATATCTGGGTCACATTGTTACCCCTGAAGGGGTAAAGCCAAACCCGACAAAGATTGAGACAATAAAGAAATTCCCTTTGCCTACTACACAGAAACAAATTAAATCACTCTTAGGTGTCATGGGTTATTATAGAAAGTTTATTAAAGATTTTGCTAAAATAACAAAACCACTAACTAAACAACTGAAGGGAAAATCAAAGGTTACTGTGGACGAGGGCTTTATAAAAACTTTCGAATATTGTAAAACCATGTTATGTAATGACCCGGTCCTAATATACCCTGATTTCGATAAACCGTTTATACTTACTACTGATGCAAGTAATGTCGCTTTAGGGGCTCTTTTATCTCAGACTGTTAGAGTACGATTACGAAGTTATATACAAAAAGGGGTCTCAAAACGTGATTGCTGACGCTTTGAGCATAACAACACTTGATATCAACTTAATTGACCATGAATCAGTCGAGGCGACATGTGGGGAAACCGTACATTCAGGCCTAGAGAACATTTCACAGCTTATAGCAATTTCGGAAAAATGTTTTAACGATTTTAATATCCAAATTATCCTTAAAAAAGAGATCCAGTTTCTAACATCAAAATCGAAAACCCGTTCAAAAACAAACTTCGCAGCATTATATCAGAACCCATTTTAAAAACTATTCTAAAACCAAATAAAACTTGTGCAATTTTTACCACCGACACAATATTCAAAATAGTACAAGAGGTTTTTTCACAGTTTTTCTTAAACAGTATACTCTATTAACTTGTTAGATGCACAGAGTTTTTGGAAGAACGTACCACACAGGATGAACAAGAAAAAGAAATTAGAGACTATCACTATTATAATAATCACAGGGGAATTGATGAAACTTTAGCAGGAAACTGACGAGACAGTGGCGAGACGAGCAATAAATTGACTCCTCGCTTTTCAAAACCTATTGTCACTAAAGATAAGGTGGTCACGCTTATTACAAAGAAAAAGCAAAAAATTCACAAGTCAAAAATAAAACGATTGACAAGAAAGCCTTAGCAAAAAAATAAAAACCAGGAACATAGATATATAAGATAAAATACAAAAACACAAGCAAACAAAAAATTATTAAATAAGATGTTTCATACATACATACCTAATTTTTGTAAACAAAAAAAATTTAAAAAAAAGAAGAAAGGAATTTAGGGAAATTTCAAGAGAGCATGAACAAATGAATAAACAATATCAATCATGAATTAAACGTTTATAATAAAATAATTATAAGATTTTCAAACATAACCGATCATACTCATAACAAACAGAATATTTTGAGTAATTAAAAAAAAAAAAAATAAAAAAAAAACTATAAAAATAAGATCTATAAGGAATTAAACACTGAACACAACGAAACCCATGTTGTTCAATATTTAAATAGAATTCGCCTTAGCATTGATGTTATGTATAAATAATACTTTATTTACTTTAAATAATACTTTATTTTTTGCTTAAAATTATCCCAAAATTTATTTTATCAACTAAAGAAATAGAATAATTTTAGCAAGACGACATGTCACAATTTCATCGCAAGAACATTTATGTATATAGATTACTTGAAATAGATACAATGTAATATTTTACATAAAAATTCCAATATTCAGAATTAAAGACTATAAATTCATTCACCTTATACCAATGCCAATGACAAGACTAAATATCTGAAAATACCTAAACATGTTATTTAACTTGTTTAGGTATCATCAATGGAGATAACAACCGGAAATTCTGGAACCAGAAAGGGAGTTCGTTTTTTTGGTGTTAAATAGACTTAAAACCTAGCATAGACAACCTCACCTACGATGATAATATCATAACCAGGATACCACTGTTCACCGTGGCAAAATCTTTATACATCAAAAATGTGCGCAATTAGCTATAATAGTTTTTGAGAAAATCGGTTTTATTTAATTTGCAGGGGCGGTAGGGGGCGTGGCAAAATTTTTATAAATACAAAATGTGCGCATTTACATAGCAAATATACCTACCAAATGTTGTGTCTCTAGTTGCTATAGTGTTTAAGAAAATCGGTTTTATATAATTTGCGGGGGCGGTAGGGGGCGTGGCAAAATTTTTATAAATACAAAGTGTGCGCATTTACTAAGCAAATATACATACCAAATCTAGGTGTTCATACAGACGGACGGACGGACGGACGGACAGACGGACATGGCTAGATCGTCTTGGCTGTTAATGCTGATCAAGAATATATATACTTTATGGGGTCGGAAAAGCTTCCTTCTGCCTGTTACATACATTTTGGCGACTTTAATATACCATTTCACCCTATGGGTGTATGGTATAATAAAAACATGTTAGAAATTTGAATTAACATTGAAATAAAGATTTCAGCCAACCGATTTGCCCCACAAATTGTACAACTGAATATAGCGCAAACAACACAAAACAGGCGTTTAATTGTTTGGTTAGAGGGCTCGGGACATACATACATATGTTCGATCTCGCGAACTTTTTTGGAGCTGGCCTACGTCACAAACTGAACATTTCTACATCCTGAAATATTTATTTGTTTGGCTACAGAGATATTACCAGGGTCTGAATTGGAGTGGAATCTTCCAGAAGCTTCCTTCGTGAGAGCGACCGCGGCAAATGATTACATGACGGGTCGCTGAGAGAGGAAAAGAGAGGGAGATAGTGAACGTGGAATCTTCCAGAAGTTTGCCAACAGGCAAACATAACCTCATTGTTACGCAACATACGCAATGACCAATATTGATAGAGTACCAGTTCACCTTGGCGCTGAGAGTCAAGAAGACGGCGCTGAGGCGACTGAGAATGGAGCGGTCTCTAGTGACAGAGAATCTGATACAGCAACGATGTCAACGCCATCAAGAGGCGACGGTTTGTCAGTGCAACAAACGATCCTTAATGGAATGTTCGAGGGCAAGCAGGAAACGGTACGGCAATTAAACGGCCCAGTAAAATTGATCCATCTCCGTGGTCCGTACCTGCGTTGGTGCAATCGACTATTCAAGGAGTCAGTCTACCGATTCTGGCCAATACAGATAACCTTCATAACGGATTGTGGTTGTTGTTTATAAAACGCTACGTACAATCTACTGAAAAATGTGTAATAAGTAACGAAGAGAATCTTATTCGACTCCAAAAGTGCTTAAAAGGAGCGGCTTGGGATGCCGTTTGAGGAAAGCTAATGTGTCTAGAGACGGTGCCGTATGCAATCGGTACGTTACGGATGCTATACGGAAGACCGGAGATTAATCACTCGAGCCTACAAAGGAAACTAAGAGAAGAACCAGCGGCATTCAGCTAGGTTATTCAGCTAGCCTTGGCAGTGCAGAACTATTGCACGACACTGGTCGCAATTGGGCTTAAAGAGTATTTGCACGATCCAGCTTTACTAGGCGAGCTCGTCGAGAAGTTGCCGGGAGACTTGAGACTCAATTGGGGAAGACACCGAATGATTCTAATTGGATGTGTCGCTACCTTGTCTATCCTTGACAATTGGTTGTTTGGCATTGCAATGTGTGCCTCAATGGTTACGCCGTATACAGTTCCAGCTAAGAATGGAGCAAAGAGAACCAAAGATCGAATCTTTCTGCAAAACTAATTGCAGAGTGGATCTAGTCAGAAATCGAAAACGCAGGAATTACGCATCCGGTTGTGTCCCAAATGTGCAGGGAGTCATAACCTAGCAGACTGTCGCCTCTTTCGAGAAATGAGCATAAAGCGGAGAAAGGAATTCGTGCGGTAAAAGAGGCTTTGCTATTATTGTTTTGATCAGCACGTGATACGGAATTGCAAAAGTAAAAGAAGTTGTGGTGTCGATGGGTACATCGGACTATAAGGAAACCAAATCGCAGATGGTATACCAGTTCGTCCACCAATTAAATTCCATGGAGATTTAACAAGCAAGGCTTTATTCAGATATATGCCTATCATGTTATACGGAAGGAAGCGAACTTTAGCGACATATGCCTTACTGGACGAGGAAGCCGCTTGCTCTTTGATTGAAGAAACTCTGGCAGAAGAGTTAGGACTAGATGGCCCGGCCGAGAACTGTCCTTAAAGTGCACCAGTCAAGTCACTCAAACGGAAAGGTGCGAACTGGTAACCTCGAGAAACCATCTACAGTATTTACCAAATTTAAGATACTGTGACTTAAAGCAAGCATAATTATTGGTCTGGATAATTTGAAAGTTTGTGTGCCTTTGGAGATAAGGGACGTGGTTGCGGCGCGCTGTAGACTGGGCTGGTCTGTATAGGGCCGGCACAGCGACGCCGCTCCAGCGTCCTCACACATATTGCACTTGTCAATGAAAGAATACTTCGCTATGGAGTCTTCGGGAACACGTGTGGTAAGCAAGTTATTAAGATCGAAAGACGACGAGCGCGCGTCGCAGACTATGTAGGCGACCACAAGTTATTGCCCGATTGACAAACGTTGGCAAACTGGACTGTTATGGAGGTTCGACAAAGTAGATCTACCTGATTCATACTCAATGGCCATGAGGCGTCTTCAGTGTTTAGAAGCGAAAATGGCCAAGGACATCAATCTTAAAATCTTTATGTTGGACACTATGCAAAGCTATGAAGAAAAGGGATACATCCGGAGATTAACCGAAAGTGAGCTAAATAAGGGTAAAAGTTCATGGTTTCTTCCTATATTTACAGTCACTAACCCAAAGAAGAACAAGACGAGGCTGGTCTGGGATGCAGCTACGAAAGTCAAAAGGCCCGGACATACTGGCATCTCTAGTTGGCGTGCTAATACATTTTCGGGAGCGACCAATAGCAGTGGCTGGTGAGATAAGTGAGATGTTTCACCAAGTAAGAGTGCGCCCAGAGGACCAGACGGCTCAGAAGTTTCTATGGCGCAGTGTAAACTCGGCTAAAGCGGCAGAAACGTACGTGATGCTGGTTATGATATTCGGGGCTTCCTGCTCGCCGGCCTTAGCTAATTACATAAAGAATCGCAACGCAGAGCGGTTCAGAAAAGAATCTCCAAGAGCTGTTGCGGCCATTTGTAGAAACACGTTTGTCAACGACTGGCTCGAGTCGACAAACACCGACGACGAGATGACGGAGTTGGCAATGGAGGTGCAGAGTATTCACTTGGAGTGTGGATTCAACTTGAGGCGCTGGACCTCGAATTCTGCGAGCTTAGTGAGAGCGCTCAATAATCAGTTAGAAGACGTGCCTAGGGAGGTTGGATTCCTTGAAAAAACGCAAGATAAGGTTTTAGGCATCTGGTAGCTGCCCTTGACAGATCAAATTACGTACGTGTATGTAGTCAAGCCGGATTTGCTTGAAAGAGCATCGAAAGACTATCCGACCAAAAGAACAGTTGGATTGCTTGGCGTTTTCACTGTTCGTGCTAAAATTATTTTGCAGAATATCTGGCGAGCAGGAACGGATTAGGATGAGTCTCTTCAGAAAAAGGACCAAGAAGGCTGAAAAATTTGGGTGAAGCTGTTACCCAAAATCAACGAAGTGAGGATTTCAAGGTGCATGCCGAAGGTTTTTGTGCAAGACGAGAACAACTTCAACCCCTTGAAGCCAGTCTCAATACCACGGGATTGAACTGATGGCTGCTGTTTTAGGTTTACGGCTGACGAAATTCATAGAACCAGAACACTCAGTAACAGTATGTCAGCGTATTTTCTGGAAGGATTCAAAGGACGTCTTATGCTGGATTAGATCAGATGCACGCAAATACAATTAATTTGTGGCATTGCGTGTTGGAGAAATTCTGGAAGACTCTGAGGTACTATCGATGGCGATGGACAAAGATGCCAGACACGACCGGGAATTCAAGGTGGTTTGTTGGCCCGAGATTCTTGTATGAACAAAAGACACAATGGCCTAGCATGGAGCAGAGCCCGAGCAATACCAGTGAAAGTATCTTGCACCACCTGATCCGGAACGATTCGGAACGTTGGAAAAGCTACGGGCGGTACAAAAGCGAATTCTAAACATTTTGCAAGGCATATGTAAGAGGCCTTGCGGAGAACAACTGTGCGGTACTGGATAACCGGCTTACGGGCTTTAGTGAGAAAACGCCAGAGTAGCGTGCTGTGAGACGTTATCGCCGCACACACAACCATTCACCTTTACTGGAGTGGACTGCTTCGGCCCATTTGAAGACTCAGTGAGCCGCAGGCACGAGAAGAGATGGGGCGTATTATTCAAATGCCTTACGACCCGAGCGGTACACATAGAAATTGCTGCATCACTGTCAACCGACTGATTTCTCTGCGTATTGAAGGCGTTTATAGCCAGAAGAGGGGTGCCGCGTAGCATACTATCGGACAATGGTACAAATTTTAAAGGAGTCAGCCGCGTATTGAAGGAGCACATAGAACGGATATCAAGGTGTTAAGAGGAGCGATTGCTGAAGTAGAGCAAATTTTGAATTCAAGGCCTCTGACCTATGTGCCTTTAGAAAGCGCCGAATCGGAAGCATTAAGGCCAAAACATTTTCTAAAAGGCAGTTCTAGTGGCCTACGTGAGAGCGGTTCACTGGAACAGTCTGGTCCGCAACTCGCAAAAGGATATCGTGTTGCTAGCCAAATTGCCGACGGTTTCTGGAAGAGGGGTCTAAGAGAATATCTACCTAAATCACAAGGTGCACGAAATGGTTCCAACCGCACCTCAAGCCGATAACAGTAGGGGACGTGGTGATAATAGTAGACGATGCCGCTGAACTTAATACTTGGCCGAAGGGAAGAGTGATCGACGTTCATCGTGGGAAAGACGGACAGGTGCGAAGCGCAGTCGTTCGCACAGTAGATGGACTTGTGACGCGACCAACAGTGAAGCTGGCCGTACTGAATTTGGAAGTAATCCATCGCACGAAGACGCTGTTGAATTACGGGGTGGGGAATGTTGCGGTACAGGCATAATTGTCGTCCACGGCAGTAGAAAGGCTTACCCAACGCGCCCCTGGGTTTTATTCTCTCTCATTCGAAGAAGGAGGAAAGGAGAAAAGGAGAGAAAAACACAAACGTAAGATAAAATAAAAACATGTGAGAAATTTGAATTAACATTGAAATAAAGATTTCAGCCAACCGATCTAACCGATCGATTTGCCCACAAATTGTGCATCTGAATATAGCGCAAACAACACAAAACAGGCGTTTAATTGTTTGGTTAGAGGGCTCGGGATATATGTTCGACTCGCAAACCTTTTTGGAGCTGGCCTACGTCACAACCTGAACATTTCTACAGATGGTATTAAAATGCTACGAATCGCCTAAAACTTATGCATCTGGCTGCATTTGTGTCCTATAAAAGTCTATTTTTACATAAGGTAAGTTTTCCGGAACATCCTATAACCATAATTTGTTGGACTTTGGAGCGAGAATACAAAGGTATAGATGTGGGCCAAAGACACAGCGATGCTCACAGATTTATGCATTTCTTTTAAAGTAAAAATAGAGAGCTTACATAGTTCGACAAAGTTTTAGGAAAGCAAAATGCGTTTTTATTGGTTGGTTAATCACAGAAAATTAATTAATTAGGTCTTTGTTGCTAACTGATAACCATATCAGGAATACTTATGACTGATGAGCCATAGAGCTATTGTTGACGACCTTGACGGATGTCTGCTCTTGACCATTAAGCCTTGTGGTTTGGTAGCATCTCTTTTTTCCAAATGCCATCAAATGAATCAATGGTATTTTTAGTGCCACATATGAGTCGATACTAATGATCAGCCGCCGGGCTGGACTCTGCTGGCAAGCTGCTATGCTTAGTTCATATTTTTTTGTTTCAATGTTTCTTAGCTCATCGAATCTCAGTTTCAACTTAGCTGTTGCTTGCCCTGGCTTTGTTTTTTTTGGCCGATGCACACATCCTGTTTATTTTACGCCTGGACCGCACATCCACGTGTTCTTCTTTGGATTGCGTCCGAGCAAAAATGGACAGAAAAATTTTTGTTAACACTTCCTGCGCTCAAATTCCATTATTAACTTGAGACTGTGTCTTCTCTCCTCCGGTCAAAAGTCAGACTTTGCGTGTCTACCACTCGGGTTTAATTTGCAACACACGTGTTGTGCCAGTCCCTAGTAGGAACAGCTTCGTTAGCTATACGTCAAATAATTATATATATATTTACCGTATGGAGAGCGACACCACATTCTCACAGTATTATCGCAAATGCACTATAGGATACTACGCCATAATTACGTTCTTGGTTTTATTGGCTAATCCTATAAACGTTGCAATCTAAAGTATTCTTTTTTTTCTTCCACCATACACGCTTTGGTGTAGCGAAGAGTGCAGCACCACCGTCTCCTTGGGCAGTTGGGTTAAAGATCGAGCCATGAGTATTTATCCGTTTCGCCAATTATCTTTTCTAATACTAAATAATCATGTAGAAAAACGGCAGTTATAAATATTTTCCATTGGTTAATTGAAATTTGAACGACAAGCGTATGTTACAAACCGAATCAATCACAACAAATTATTTATATAAACTAGATCTAAGATTGAAAGTTAATAATCCAATATACATCAAAAACTATAAATATGACTATTAGTTTTTGACTACTCTTAAATAAAAAATTATTGTCCGATACATTTCCGCACATATATATATATATGGTATGTATGCATAGGCAGAAGGCACATGCGCTGCTACACAACGCGTCAAAAATATCTGCCCAATCTGGGCACAAGTTTTCCTGCAGGGACTTAATTTGTCAAAGATCGATTTTTTATGACTTTCGATGGCATGGGTGTGCTTTGTTGATTTGATGATGACGTAGTAGGCAGCAAGCCGAACCGATTTATATCGGCTGTAACTTGTGTTCTATATATCCGATCAGATTCAAATTTTGGGATCTGAGATTTTAAATATAATACTATCATATTGGTAAATTTCATGGCGATACTCCAATTTTTGCAAAAATGTTTCCTCCAGACCTTTATGATATAGTGGTCCGATTCTGCCAATTTTCATACTTTATTTTTCCCAGGTAATAAAAAGCCGCCAAAAAAATTTCATCCCGATAGCTCTTAAGATGGATGAGTAAAACGCATACGCACAGACGGACGGACAGACGGACATGGCTATATCAAATCAGCTTATTATGCTGATCAAGAATATATATACTTTATAGGGTCGGAAACGTCTCCTTCTGTGCGTTACAAACATCTGACCAATTTTATAATACCCTCTGCAAGGGTATAAAAAAGTATCTTACAATACGTAGTAAAAAAAAAAGAAAAAAAATTCTTTTTAAATTTGAATGTTTGACAATAAAATTAGCAAGTTTGATGAAATATTTGACGAATTCAAAATGGGATTAATTGACACAAAGACAGTGGATTCCACTGCTAATGTAATTAACAAAATATTAAAAAGTAAATGTACTTTTATCAATAATTGTAGTAATAATGATCGCATATTTATTGTACAAAGCATATAAACTACACACTAGATGTGTAGCAAAAAGAACCTTAAGCCATGCTAATGATATTGACAATATCTAAATAATATATGCATCAATTATTGTAGAAGTGCATGTCAAAAGTTATCAAAAAAAAATTTTTTCTTTGTCTCAATTTACAAATAAATATCAAAGAAGCTAACATCGGCTGTGCCGAAGTTTATGTACCCTTGCAGTCCATGGCCATAATATTTTTACATGTTCCAAACTCTTTTTCTGTTTCTCAATTCATTAATGCACAGTACCTTTCAAATATCATTTTAATTTCTTCTTCTTCTTCCCCATCCCCTTTTACACGCATGCCGCGATTCGCACGCATACACATATAGTTGCGTCTGTATGTGTGCATGCGTGTGCTCTATTGATTTAATGATGACGTAGTAGGCAGCATGCCGAACCAATTTATATCGGCTGTAACTTGTGTTCTATATATCCGATCAGATTCAAATTTTGGGATCTGAGATTTTAAATATAATACTATCATATTGGTAAATTTCATGGCGATACTCCAATTTTTGCAAAAATGTTTCCTCCAGAGCTATATGATATAGTGGTCCGATTCTGCCGATTTTCATACTTTATTTTTCCCAGGTAATAAAAAGCCCCCAAAAAAATTTCATCCCAGTAGCTCTTAAGATGGCTGAGTAAAACGCATACGCACAGACGGACGGACAGACGAACATGGCTATATCAACTCAGCTTCTCATGCTGATCAAGAATATATAGACTTTATAGGGTCGGAAACGTCTCCTTCTGTGCGTTAATAATAAAAAGCCCCCAAAAAAATTTCATATGTACAAACATTCATATATATTTAGTAATATATCGGCCACTCCATTCACAAATAAAATCCATAAACAAATTTGTCCCCCAAAATCTTCCAAGCGTGAGAACGCTTAGTAAGGAAAAATCAATTATCCAACAAAAACCAAGATCTCTAGTCACCAGATAAAAAGCTCTCACTACTAATATCAAAAATCTGTATGATATTATCTCGGTTCGTAAAGCATTTTTTACAAATAAAGACCAATACGTTCTCGAGTCTCAATTATCAATTTTTTTAACTGATGAAAGAAATGGATTTACAACTGGCGCAGTCGAAAGGATAAAACAAAATAACTGAGCCAAAAGGTCTTGGTACAAAAGTACAAAACTAGTTTCAAGCGATTGCAAAAATCATAGCGTCTAAACCAATAAAGCGATTTCAAAAATTTAAAAAAATGAATGTTTGTCAAAAGTGCTGGGTGTTCGTGGTGCTGTAATATTCAAGGTCGAAGTCAGAAAATATTTCAAAGCATGTTTTTTCTTTAAAAATGGATCGAAATCCGGTTTTTTTCAATCCTAAATGGAATTTTTCATTGTTTTAGACGACTATGTAATGTTTTAATTTTTACATAATTACAAAAAGAAAAAAACATTTTTTTAAAAGTGTTTTTTAGGTTAATTTTGAAAATTTGCTATTGATGGGTGATTTTCTTCAAAATAATTTTCAATATTTACATCAGTATCTAATAAACTCAACATTTCGGGACTATAGTTGCTATTTTCCAATTCCTTTCGTGATCGCACGTGTCTCAGTGATGCAAAAAGTGGGTCCGAAGAGGCTGCTAGCATCTTAAAAAGAGAAGTCTAACACGAGAAGTTTTTAATGTATTAGTGTATCTGAACCTTTTGTAGTCCTTGTTTTTACATTCCTGTGCTTCTTCGGATAGCTATCCAAGTGGTAAACACTGATGTTCTATTAAATCCTTTCCGTGAGCCAAAATCCTATGTACCGTTGGGGTAAGTTTTATTTAAGGTGTTTCCACTTATAAAGTTAAAAATAAACTGTCGCAAACGAGAGGAATAAGTAGCTCTTTATGTTATATTTTTTGAATTAACTAGGTAGAACGAAAAATCGGTATTACCCTCTTTATATTAATTAGGTAAACAACTTAATATTTACATCCAATTAGGAAAACGGAAATAAAAACGACCAACCCACAAATAGGACAAACTTTTCATCATCTTAAATAACATTTACCTGTCTTGTCATTTTTTCCAAAGCAGGTAATTAGCAATTTATCATTGTAGAAAGGCATATATGTAAACAGGTTGTATTTGCAAAACAGCATTACGCAATGTTATCATTTAAATACAAAGAATTCCATCAAAGTTCAAAATGCCAATATTTAGTACATTTTTTAACGCTTCAAGCTCAATAACTATTTAAGTAATTATTAAAATTTATGAAACATGCTATTAATAAAGAACATACTTTTTAGATAAAACCAAAAAATCCAAGATCGATTGTTGAAATCGCCCAATATTCAGTTTTAAAGTTGCGATTTTTTTTAAAAATTAGCATTTTTTCCTTTTTTACCAAAAATGTCTCAACTTTGGGCGCCTCTAGCACCCATGAATCTCAACCGATTTCAAAAATTTTTCGGATTCATAATCTCTGAAGTATTTCCTATCGATTGCATATATAATGCCAAACGCGATCATGAAAAAACGTATTTTTGCAACGCTATCCGAGCAGAGGCCCAACTGTGCGACCGTTACAGATATCGAATCTAACCTGACACTGGAATCCAAATGAACCACTTTCGATGGTAACGCGTCGACATTGAGCACGTTCATACGGAGAGTTGACTTTATTTTGATGCAGCTTAATGGGCAAGGCGAGCGGACATCACAACTAGCATACGACAACAATTGGAGTGAGCTAGAGACCGCCCTAAGGATAAGGACGCGGACCTATTGCCACAGCTATTGTTTAAATCACGTTTTGAGTTGACCACGTTCCGTTGAGTTGAACAGTTCCGAAGTCACCGCTTCCCTTAGTAAAAGCAACTCCGATAACAATTTCAGAAACAGAAAGATTCGATGCCCTTGGAATATAGAAGCCAACATGGAAGTTTAATATAATTTCGCTTCATAACAATTATCCAATTCGATGTAAGAGTGCTAAATGTACTTTACCTTTTAAGGCACATTGTTAATTTATTGAAGAGGTCTTTTTGTTTTCATTTTTCCAGAATATTATATTTTTATTGTTTATGGAAATCTGAAAATTAATCGGTTAATACTTACTCCTTCAATCGATTTAATTAAATTGTTTCCCAAGCTTAAAATGACAAGCTTTCCCAGAGCATCCAAATTTTCAATAGTTTCAATGCGATTATTAAACAAAGATAATATTTCCAGATTTATTAGAGTATTAAGATTTTCAATTTTTTCGATAAAATTGAAACTTAAGTTTAACTCCTTTAGAGAAGTTAGCATTCCAATATTCTCAATGACTTCAATTTTATTACAATTCAGACATAGCTTTGTCAGATTCGGCAAAATCCACATTAAGTCAATACGTAAAATATCTGAAAAAAATGTTTATTTGTTTTTTATTTTTTTTCATATCTATTTTAAAGAGACCGTAACTGTAATATCAAAAAAAAAAAAAAGTGTATGTATGTTGCAACTTATTCCATTTAACTCAAAAATAAACTATTATTTTTGAATTTTTAAATAAAACTCTAGAATAACTTTCATTCTGTCCATCAACGCATATCTGTTAAAAAAAATCATTTGTGATTTTTATAAAAATAAAAAATTTTACAAATTTTAAGTTTTCTTGCAAAAATACACCTCCAATCACAAAAAAAAAATTTCAAATCTTTAATTCCAATGTCTACTGTTTTTGGCTTGATAACAAAGGAATGGGTCGAACTTTGGTGCATAAAAATTGTTACAGTTGTGTTTCAAATAATGAATGCAGCAAACAGCTTCGCTTAATTTACTAACTTTCAAACTGGGCCCTACAAGAACCGTTAGTAACCAGATAGCCTAGGCTTACTTCGGCTGTGCCGAAGTATACACTTATACTCTTTCCTTACCAACAGGCGTCAAAGCAAAAAAAATTGTATCTAAAAAGTCGAGCAACCACGAACATTCTAAAATTTTTAAATTCAAGCTGCAAAAGTGCGACGCAATGAGCATGTTAATATTCCGCTTTTTTAACAGAATTTTCAGAATCAGATCGTATTTAATATAGTAATCCAATCAAATTTTTTCAGCTTTGTTAAGCTTATTATTTATTAAAATAATGAAGTAAGTAAGTCGTCTCGCCGACTTGGATATACCATACACCAGTAAAACAAATATTTTAAATTTATAATAACCAATGCATTTTCGTATTTTTAAAAAAATCTTTTTGCATGCTTTTTACAAGCATATCTTAGTATTTCGCTCACTCAAGCATACGAGCACCCTAGCGTTCCCACCAGCCAACGGCCAACTCCGGCCATATGGAAAAACGTTGGCTATTTTTAGTCCGATTTTGATCAAATTTGGTATTTTGCTGAACATTAGCATCAAATTTGTGTGTGCTAAATTTGATTGCACAAGGTAGAAAATTACGGGAGATAATCGAAAATTAAATAAAACCGATTTTCTCAAAAACTATTCTAGCTAGAGACACCATAGTTGGTATGAATATTTGCTTAGTAATTGCGCACATTTTTTATGTGTAAAGATTTTGCCACGCCCCTTTCCGCCCCCGTAATTTGAAAAAACTCGATTATCTCCCCTAATTTTCTACCTTGTGCAATCAAATTTAGCACACTTAAATTTGATACTAATATCAAGCAAAATACCAAATTTGATCAAAATCGGAATAAAAATAGTCAAGTTATGCATATAAACGTTTTTCCATATGGCCGGAAGTGGCCGTTTGCTGGTGGGGGCGCTAGGGTGCTCATATGCTTGAGTGAGCGAAATTCTAAGATATGCTTGTAAAAAGCATGCCAACAGATTTTTTTAAAAATACGAAATTGCATTGGTTATTATAACTTTAAAATATTTGTTTTACTGGTGTATGGTATATCCAAGTCGGCGAGACGACTTACTTTATTTTTATACCCTTGCAGAGGGTATTATAAAATTGGTCAGATGTTTGTAACGCACAGAAGGAGACGTTTCCGACCCTATAAAGTATATATATTCTTGATCAGCATGGGAAGCTGAGTTGATATAGCCACCATTAACATACATATTTTCTCTAAAAAATCCATCGTCAAAGCTAACTAGAATAAGGTTAGATTTAGAAGAGTTCGATTTTACTATAGAATACATCAGGGGACAAGAAAATTTCACAGCGGATGCTCTTTCCAGAATTGAATTTGAAAATATAAAAAACATAGAAACTAATAAAATACTTAAAGTAGCAACAAGATCAGAAACAAACAAATTAACATATAGAGAAAACAAAATTAACAACAACAGAATAGAAATACCAAGAATATATGAATAAATAAATCCTAACGAAGCCAAAAAATATGCGCAAATTAAATTCAAAAATGCAAATGTTTTTTTAGCGGACGTTGACGATACTATGCGCAATAACAGAATAGAAACACCAAGAATATATGAAATAATAAATCCTAACGAAGCCAAAAAATACGCCCAATTAAATTAAAAAAAAAAACAAATCTTTTATTACCAAAAATAAAGAAAAATTAATATCCTTCAACATAGGCGATTTGATCATTAGTGGAAGAATGGATCTATTTCGATTCCTTCCAAAGCTTGAAAAAGAAGCCGGTGCTCAAAGAATCTATAAACTAAAGATAGACATGTCAGAAAAACTATTAAGGTCACTTACACTTAATGAACTAAAACAAAAAGGAAAAGACACATTAAAACATTTAGAAATAGCAGTTCTACCTCAAGTAAAAGTAATAACAAATAAAGAAGAAATAAGAAATACTTTAAATAAATATCATAATGACCCAATAGAGGGAGGTCACTGCGGGGTAAACAGAACACTAGAAAAAATAAAAAGAGATTTCTTTTGGAAAAATATGTCTCGGGATGTTCCAACATACATCAAAAATTGCGAAAAGTGCAAACTAGCAAAAGTAACCAGACACAAACACTCCCCATTGATCATAACACCAACCCCTGCAACCACTTTTGAAATTAAAAAAGACGATTGGGATGAATATCTAGCATACTTCACATATTGCTTTAACACCACTCCATCCACCGTACATGGTTATACACCTTTTGAACTAGTCTTTGCAAAACATCCTAAAACTGTCCCATTCTCATCTGAAACTGTAGAACCCATTTACAACATTGATGACTTCAATAAAGAAATAAAATTTAAACTACAAATAGCACAAAATATTTATCTGCTTATCGAAAAATTTAAAGCATTACAAAAAGAAACATATGATAAAAACACCAAAAAAGTATCGCTAACTGAAGGACAAGAAATACTTTTAAAAAATGATACAGGACATAAATTAGAAAACAAATACACAGGCAAATATAAAATACAGAGCATAGGTCCTAACAATAATATAGTAAAACCTGATGATAAAAACAAAAAGCAAATAGTACACTAAGAATGAAATTACTATAAGAAAAATATAATATTTTTCTTTTTCAAAAAAAGGAGGTGTAGTATACTTTTAGGAATAACACATAGGCCACATACTTTTAGGAATAGATTATACGTAATTAGAATTTAAGCATAATGTTTAGCTTTAAGTACCGTTAAGGACACTAGCCATAAGACCAATGTAAATGTTCCCCTATAAATACCGGGTTTGGGGCCCCAATAAATCACTTTAAGTCAAACCTTGCCTTCGGCTACTTCAGGTGTTTTATATCAAAAACCATCACATTACATAGCTATACTCCAACGCCTTCAACTGTTTTTGGAATTTCACTATATAATGTATTGGTCCGATCCTATCGAATTTCATGCTTTTTTTTAGAAGGTACCTTACCTTCATTAAAAGCACAAAAAATTATCAAGAATATACATACATACATATGTATGTATATAATTTATGGAGACGGAAACGTCTCTATCTGTGCTTTACAAACATCTGACCATTTTTATTAAACTGGTATTATAAAATACATTTTATTGTATATATTGTAGTAATATTTAAGCTATAATAAGTATAACTGTTTAATACATAGATCATGAGTTAATACAAAGAGAGAGACAATCTAGAATCACGAGATAAATCAAATAAAGAGACAATCTATGAGTGGCTATTGATGTGAACAGACAAGTTTTAGTCGCCTTCCTAAATTTAGAAAGTTGGATAAAACCTAAAAATAAAAAAAATTTTTTCAACCACCCACAACTAAATAAATATAGCCATGAACGATAAAATTAACATTGGCAGCCTAAATTTGCCAGAATTGAAGTTAGTGTGTGAAAAACTTGGAATTTCAAGCTACGGATTCAAGCTGTTATTGCTGCTATTATTACGGCTTTACTATCCTCTTCTTACAAACATGCCTTATACTACGAGAATTCTTAAATGAAAAACAACAACCAAAGTACTGTCAGTTGTTAACATAGTTCGCAGATAACTGTTGACACACAATAAAGAAGATCCAGACAAAAACTGTTTTCGTCTTCTGTTCTCTGTTTTCGTTTCGCTCAAGTCAAACAGTGATCGTTTGTTAAATGTTAAATGTAGCAACTTGTCTTTTGGGTATGTATGGGTAAACACAAGCAATTGTTGCGTTCTTTTTGTTTGAATTATGTATGCACACGAAGGCAAAGATCATTTCTGTTGAGCTTTTCAGTCAATTTGTCTTTTGCTGAGACTTTTTGTGTTAGCAAAAATCTTATTAATCCTTATGCGACACTCATTTGAGAGTGGCAAACGAATGAGTCAATGCAAAATTACCAATTAGAAAATTACGGGAGATAATCGGTTTTTCAAATTACGGGGGCCGAAAGGGGCGTGCCAAAATCTTTAAACATAAATGAAGTAAGTAGGTCATCTCGCCGACATAGGTATACCATACACCAGTAAAACAAATATTTCAAATTTATTATAACAAATGCATTTTCGTATTTCTAAAAAAATCTGTTCACATGCTTTATAGCGGACGTTGACGATACTATGCGCAGTACGTTCAAGTGGCACCTACGACACCAGGACAAAGCCAGTTACACGCGAGCCCAAGCAGATAACTGCCCAGCTCCCACCCGACCGATCGCGTGGACAAATACACAAGTGAAAAAACAGACAAACAAATAATACTATAGTTATCTATTAACTAAATGGTTTAGGATAGATGTTTTAAGCATATTGATAGAAAACTCTGAGCTGATTACGGGGAATAGAAGGTTGTAATCAGAGCAGAGGACCCTAAAAGGTTCATGCATGGCATAGTTAGAAGAACAACGACTAAGGGATAAAGGTATCAAAGGATGTCTACTCCGTCTACATGGTAACGACAGATTTACCTGAGCTAATAACTTAGGCGAGTCGATATCACCAATTAGGAGCTTGTGCATGAAAATGACACCGAGCATAGTTCAACGGTTAGTTAAGGAAGGAAGGTTAATCAAGAGAAGTCTACTAGAATACGAAGGCAAATTGACATTGCGATCCCAGCTTAGGCCACGAAGAGCAAATAGCAAGAACTGCTTTTGAACGGATTCAAGTCTAATCTGGTGCGACTCATATTGAGGTGACCAAATGCAAGATCTTTAGTTGTATAGGGGTCATCGAATTCTTTTGACCATCTTTTAATGAAACCCAGGACACTCATGGCCTTTGAGACCGTGGTGGAAATATGGGTGTTAAAATTTAACTTATGGTCCATAAGTACGCCCAAATCATTCATATTATTTAGACGTTCTAAAGGGCTATTGTTTAGAAAATAGAAAAGTGACCAGTTGAGGAGAGTTACGAAAAAAAAGTCATTACCTTACATTTGGTAAGGTATTGGATTGAAAGTTTTTAAGATCAGCCGACTAAATGAATCTGTATCTTTATAAGTAAGGCAAAGCTTGACATCGTCAGCATACATAAGCACACGCGAATGAACAATGACTGATGGAAGATCTTTAATGAATAGTGTGAAAAGCAGAGGGCCAAGATGACTACCTTAAGGTACACCAGAAGTCACAGGAATGGAAACGGAAAAAGAAGACTTAAAAACTACCTTCTGTTTTCTATTTGTTAAATATTCTCGAACCCAAGATAGGAAAAGGGGTGGAAACCTAATGTCGCTCAGCTTAGAAAGTAATAGGGTATGATTAACGGAATCAAAGGCTTTGCTGAAGTCAGTGTATATGACATCAGTTTGTTTACCATTTTTTAACCCCTTGATAATTATTGATGTAAATTCTAAAAGGTTAGTGGTTGTAGATCTATGTTTCACAAACCCATGTTTGGATGGCGAAATAATAGAGCTCCAAAAATGTTGCAATTGAGAAGTTATAATTTGCTTAAAAGCTTTCGGAATAGCGGACAATTTTGAGATACCCCTATAGTTAGAGGCTTCGGACTTTTTGCCATTTTTATGCAGAGGAATGATATACGACTCCTTCCAAATAGATGGAAAAGAGGAAGATTCGACAGACAATAGAAACAATTTTAAAATGGGTTTACATAATGCGTTTGCACAGAACCTGAGTACACATCCAGGAAGACCATTTGGCCCCGGAGAATAAACGGGTTTAACTAATTTAAGTTCGCTAAGAATAGAACCTTCATCAATCACTGGATTGAAAATGCAATTAGCCTTTTCTAAATGATAAGGATACGGACTTGCTCGATATTCCGTTGAGGAATAAGACAAAAAAAGAAAAGAAAAAAAAGATGGGTGCACAGAGGTCTTACGTTTAGAATTAACAAAATTATAAAATTGTTTAGGGTCAGAAGAAAACTGAAGCTTACACCGCTGAAGATAATTCTTATAGCATTGTGTATAAGGCATCATGAATTTTGAACGAGCGACTTTATACAGAGTATAATCTGATGAACGACGTGTTTTTTGAAACTTCTTATAATATCGTGTCTTCACATTTTTCAAATTGCACAGCTCACGAGAGAACCAGGGAGGTTTGTTAAGCCGCTCCAGCCCACCAAGAGGCACACAAATATCAAAGAGTGAATTCAGAGTATCATAGAAAAAACGAACAGCTGAGTCCATATCTCTACAATTGTACAGATAAGACCAATCGGTAGTAGCAATGCTTTCATTAAGGCTGGCAAAGTCAGTCTTACGAAAGCACCTAGTTAGAGGTAACTCATTTGAACCAAGTAATGGTGAAAGCAAGGGCAGATCAATTTTTAAATTTAATGTAGGATGAAATTTGTCTTCTGGAAGAACAAATGGTTCGATCCTGGAAACCTCACAATAAGAAGAATCCAATACAAAAATAAGATCTAACGATTTTCCATTAGAATTTAAGACAGGATTGACTTGTGATAAAGATAAGCCTAGAAGGCCATCAATAAAGTAATGTGACAAAGAGGGCAGCAACATGGTACATTCATCTGTTGGTGACCATGCTAAAGCGGCTAAATTAAAATCACCTAAAACTATGAACATGTCTTGACTGGAAACCAAAGAGGAGACAAACTGAATTGCCTCTAAATGATTTAAGTAAACCACCATGTCTGACAATGGTGGAATATAGGAAGAAGTAATAAAAGCATTAAAAGATTTTAAATTTACTTTAACACCGACAAACTCAATCTCCTGGATACTAGAAAATTTAATCATTTCAGATGATAAAGCAGCATCAACAGCTATCAGAACGAGAATAAGAAAATTTAAACTTCTCCACCGCAATATTCGAGACGTTAACTTTCTTCCAAATATAGGCTATTACATCATCAGATGTGACAACAGGGTCTAGCCTATAAACAAATATTTGTTTCTTTGGTGGTATGCCAACGAGAGCCCGCGGTCCCGAAGCGTCAGCCGCAGCAGTAACGTTGGACAAGTCACCCACTGCAGCAGTCAACTTGTTTACGGGGCCCTCACACACGATACTTTTAGAACTATCAATTACCCATTGGATTGGGTAATTGCCCGGACATATCGGACACTACAATAGGCTTCGTTTTTAAGAGATCATTCACAGGTGATACCGGTACTTCCTTACTAATAGCATTCACAACCGGGCTCTTAAACGATATCAATTGCTGTACATTAGGAGTGGACGGTGCATGAGACCGGCCGGGGACGATAAGAGATGCTGGCGGATCTACAGATACAGAAACACCCCAAGGACTGGTCCTTTTACGTTTCGGAGCCTCATTCATAAGCGATAAACTTCTGAACTGCGTCTCCACCGCAGTAAACTCCGCTTGGAGTTTATTAAAACCTGCCCTTAAAGTGTCAAAACTATCTCTAGTCCGCCTCATGAAAGAGCGCATCTCATTCTAGACCTCCCGGCAAGCATCACATCCATATTTTAAGCCACCACCTTTAGCAATAGACTCCTTGATTCTGTCTGTGTAACCTGCACACTTAACAAAGAATATAATCATGGGAGTCAACTGCATTAGTGGCAACTATGCAATTATTTTTTGAGCAGACAACCATTTTATCAAAAAGTTTAATTTAATTAAAAAAGGAAATACAAAAAAATAAAAAATAGAAATTCTAAAGGTAAAAAATCTGTGAATAAGAATATACTGACCAGTTCTGACACAAGGGTTAATGTGCAGAGTAGAGCTGGCGAACTATCGATGGTACTATCGAGGTATCGAATATTTTCGTTTCTGCGTCACCATCGATATTTTTTATCCACTATCGATAGTGAACAAATATAACGCGATGCGTTTTTACTCACATCACTTGTTCTGGGGAAGGAAAACTAAAATTTGGGGGAAGTGGAACTTGTTAAAATAAATATATGTATAATAACCTTTATAATTTAGTAATTGTTTCATTGGTATTTGAGGTGGTTTTGGATTTACAAATTTTATTGCAACCTTTTGAGTGTGCAACATTGCAAACTTCTTCGCGAACGTTGGTCACGGTATCATTAATAATTCCTGTAACTTGTGGACTTTTGCATAATTTGCAATTGTTAAAAAATGACCTAAAGACAGACAAAGGTCGCGAAAGCTACGATTGCTTTTTAGAGGGCATAAGGACCAGGCTACTTCAATATGAAATTCACAATGTTCCTCGAGTGGCAACTTTGCTGAGGCTCAAAAACTCTTCGAAAACGACCTTTCTTCTTTCAACGCTCAAAAGTCTCGGCATTGCGCCGAACCACGCCTGCCAACATCAACCTCCACATCGCAGACATCCCTTCTTTTTCAATTTCTGGACAAAAACAAAAGTTTGAAACATAAAACTAATAGATTTGATTCCATGTTATCAATTTCTCAATATTTTAATCTAGACAATTTGGAATCAAACTCCAAACCTTTAGATTATTGGAAGGTTGTATTTTACATGTTGATTCCAGTGTTTACATATATTTAAGACTTAAATTTTATTATTACAGATCTCATCAGATAAAACATTTGCAAAATTGCTGCAAAAAATATTTTTGTTTTCCAGCAACGTCGACTGAAAGCGTACGTATGTTTAGTAAGGCTGGAATCATAATAAGCGAGAAGAGAAGTTCCCTTAAGATTAAGCATGTTGACATGCTTCTGTTTATAAATTCTAACAAGTGGATCTCTGATTAGCAATGATTGTTTTATAGTGTTAAGTTGAAACGTTGAATTTCTGTTTTATAGTATTAAGTTGAAACATTGTATTTCTGTTTTATAGTATTAAGTTGAAACATTGAATTTCTGTTTTCTAGTATTAAGTTTGAAAAAAATTAAATTTCTGTTTTATAGTTTTTAGTTTGGAAAAAGGATGTTATTTTTAATAAAGATTTATATATATACATACATATATATATATATAGAAAAACAAAAAATGTACCATATTACTTCGATGTAGTATCGATACATCGATGTTCTTTCCTGAAAAACATCGAAACATCTATGTGGCCATCGATGTTTCAACAGCTCTAACGCACATATGTATGTGCATATCCCTCTACACATAATTCATTTCCATTTATCAAAAAATAGTAATTAAAGTGTTCACAGCGATTTCTTGTGTGTTCGAATTATTTCAATTGCCCAATTAATTTCCTCACGCGAGTTACCTACCCGGTCACCACACCAACGAATTCACCTTCAACTACACAATAATAATAAAAATAATCATTGTGTGTTGAACGTCAAACAAGACGGAGGTTTTATTTTATAGGAAAACTAAAAGTAAATAAACACAGTGAAAAGTTACCCTTTCCTCGACCACGACTTGGCCAAGATGTTAATTGGCGCAGCCTAACGACTTAAGGGACGGGAAAAAGTGCCCCGAAGGAACTGACGTTCATGCATAAGTATAAAAAAACAAACATTTCAAAACAACAAGTATATAAACAATGAACATGAATATTTCATTGGTAAAAAAAAAAAAAATTTTTTTTTTATAATAATGCATAAATTATTGCGTAATCGTGCTAGAGATCGTTAAGTGCGCTAAACCAGTGCATTTAGCGATTGAACCAACTGTATCGGACAGAGCGATAAAGACAACAAAACATGTATGTATGTATGTATGTATATACATACATGTTTTGTTGTCTTGATGTTGGTGTTGCCTTTGAGTTTCGCTCGAATTTAAAATATTACAAATTCTTTTTCAAATTTTTGCTTCGGGTGTATTTGTTCCCACGAATTCAGCAATTCCCGTTAAGCACATACACACATGTACATATTTGGGTACAAGCTCCATAACAGGCGACATTGTCTTTTGCTACATTTTGCAGACTTGCATGTCTCGTCAGAGTTACGGCGATGCCGCAACGGTACAAAGTTGCTTCGCGACAAGCGTCTCTATTTCATCATCTCTGACCGCGTTGCGAGTCGCACATTTTGGTGGCTTTACGTGTTCCGTTAGAGCAGAACGACAGCAATGTCGCGACAGTCAGAATTGTTCGACGAGTTGCGTCGCAAATTTTGGATTGCGTTTTTTAGCTTCCTAACCTTCTGGGCAGCGAGTCATTTAAATTTCAGTCGCCTTGCAATAGAGATGGCATACTATCGATGGTACTATCGAGGTATCGAATATTTACGTTTCTGCGTCACCATCGATATTTTTTATCCACTATCGATAGTGAACAAATATAACGCGATGCGTTTTTATTCACATCACTTGTTCTGCGGAATGAAAACTAAAATTTGGGTAAGTGGAATTTGTTAAAATAAATATATGTATAACCTTTATAATTTAGTAATTCTTTCATTGGTATTTGAGGTGGTTTTGGAATGGACAAGTTTCGGATTGACAGTAACAAGGGTGAGTATTATATTTCATTTTCTTCTTAGAAACGTAAAACTAATTTTTTATATACATACATATATGTATATAGATGGCGGCATCTGCAGTGTGGAAGATGAAATTGGACAAAAAAACATGCATTGGCAAGTCTAAAGTTTGGCAATTCTTTACAAGAATTAACGATGGCAAATTGGCAAAGTATCATTCATGTGGTAAGCTATATAAGACAAGTGGAAATACCTCCAATTTGTTTTACCACCTTAATCGTATACATCCAACACTGCAAATAAATGAATTGCCAACAACGGATAACTAAGTCGATAGCTATGTAAGCGCGACTTATGATTCTTCAAACAAGCAGAAAAAGGAGCTTGACATGGCGGTTATGCAGTATATTTCATCAGATATGCGACCATTATCCGTTGTTCAAGATGAAGGATTCATTAATTTTATAAATCTCCTAGACCCACGTTATAAGTTACCATCAAGGAATACATTAAAAAATGTGATGATGGTTGAGCTGTACGAAAATAAGAAATCAAAGTTGCAAGACTATTTACGCAAATGCAAATATTGTGCCATAACCACTGACATATGGACTTCTGTATCCAATGATGCATACTTAACTGTAACTTGCACGTTTTTGACAGACGAATTTAGTTTACGCTCCGTTGTTTTCTCTACAAAGAAATTGGTTGATTCAACAAATCACACAGCATCAAATATTGCGGAATCTCTTCGAGCTATCTGCTGTGAGTGGGGCATAATTAATAAAATTACAGCTATACACAGACAATGCGAATACCATGGTAAAAGCATGTGAACTGCTCCAAAAGAGGCACATACCATGCTTTGCTCATTCGCTTAATTTAGTGGTGCAAGATTGCCTAAAGATTGATTGTCTTTCTGCAATATTGAAAAAATGCAAGAGCAATGTAGCGTATTTTGAAAGCAGTACGATTGCGTACCAAAAATTAAAGGACTGTCAACATACTGAAACAAAATATGGCCTTCTTGCTTAAGTTCCAACAAGGTGGAATAGTGCCTATATAATGGTTAAGATAATTTTGCTAGTATATGAAACAATCAATAGTGCTTTACTCAATTTGTCAAAAGCAACTCAACATCTTACGCAACAACAAAGTTTCTTCCAACACGAGAGGAACCATATCATTAAACTTTAAACCAACACATAAGTTGTTAACCAAATTTCTTTGTGTTCGTATCGCGCTAGAAGGTTATATGTGCCCACAATTTTGTGTGTATGTGTAACCGGAACCTGCTGTATTGGACAGAGCAAGAAAAAAAAAACAACAAAATAAAAAAAAAAAAAAATTTAACTTTTAACCTTACATCAATTTTGAAACAACAATAAAGATGTTGAATATACATAAAAGCTTGTTTATTAAGATAAAGCATGTTGACATGCTTCTGTTTATAAATTCTAACAAGTGGATCTCTGATTAGCAATGATTGTTTTATAGTTGAAACGTTGAATTTCTGTTTTATAGTATTAAGTTGAAACATTGTATTTCTGTTTTATAGTATTAAGTTGAAACATTGAATTTCTGTTTTCTAGTATTAAGTTTGAAAAAAATTAAATTTCTGTTTTATAGTTTTTAGTTTGGAAAAAGGATGTTATTTTTAATAAAGATTTATATATATACATACATATATATATATATAGAAAAACAAAAAATGTACCATATTACTTCGATGTAGTATCGATACATTCATTTCAGGAAAAAACATCGAAACATCTATGTGGCCATCGATGTTTCAACAGCTCTAACGCACATATGTATGTGCATATCCCTCTACACATAATTCATTTCCATTTATCAAAAAATAGTAATTAAAGTGTTCACAGCGATTTCTTGTGTGTTCGAATTATTTCAATTGCCCAATTAATTTCCTCACGCGAGTTACCTACCCGGTCACCACACCAACGAATTCACCTTCAACTACACAATAATAATAAAAATAATCATTGTGTGTTGAACGTCAAACAAGACGGAGGTTTTATTTTATAGGAAAACTAAAAGTAAATAAACACAGTGAAAAGTTACCCTTTCCTCGACCACGACTTGGCCAAGATGTTAATTGGCGCAGCCTAACGACTTAAGGGACGGGAAAAAGTGCCCCCGAAGGAACTGACGTTCATGCATAAGTATAAAAAAAACAAACATTTCAAAACAACAAGTATATAAACAATGAACATGAATATTTCATTGGTAAAAAAAAAAAAAATTTTTTTTTTATAATAATGCATAAATTATTGCGTAATCGTGCTAGAGATCGTTAAGTGCGCTAAACCAGTGCATTTAGCGATTGAACCAACTGTATCGGACAGAGCGATAAAGACAACAAAACATGTATGTATGTATGTATGTATATACATACATGTTTTGTTGTCTTGATGTTGGTGTTGCCTTTGAGTTTCGCTCGAATTTAAAATATTACAAATTCTTTTTCAAATTTTTGCTTCGGGTGTATTTGTTCCCACGAATTCAGCAATTCCCGTTAAGCACATACACACATGTACATATTTGGGTACAAGCTCCATAACAGGCGACATTGTCTTTTGCTACATTTTGCAGAGTTGCATGTCTCGTCAGAGTTACGGCGATGCCGGTACAAAGTTGCTTCGCGACAAGCGTCTCTATTTCATCATCTCTGACCGCGTTGCGAGTCGCACATTTTGGTGGCTTTACGTGTTCCGTTAGAGCAGAACGACAGCAATGTCGCGACAGTCAGAATTGTTCGACGAGTTGCGTCGCAAATTTTGGATTGCGTTTTTTAGCTTCCTAACCTTCTGGGCAGCGAGTCATTTAAATTTCAGTCGCCTTGCAATAGAGATGGCATACTATCGATGGTACTATCGAGGTATCGAATATTTACGTTTCTGCGTCACCATCGATATTTTTTATCCACTATCGATAGTGAACAAATATAACGCGATGCGTTTTTATTCACATCACTTGTTCTGCGGAATGAAAACTAAAATTTGGGTAAGTGGAATTTGTTAAAATAAATATATGTATAATAACCTTTATAATTTAGTAATTCTTTCATTGGTATTTGAGGTGGTTTTGGAATGGACAAGTTTCGGATTGACAGTAACAAGGGTGAGTATTATATTTCATTTTCTTCTTAGAAACGTAAAACTAATTTTTTATATACATACATATATGTATATAGATGGCGGCATCTGCAGTGTGGAAGATGAAATTGGCCAAAAAAACATGCATTGGCAAGTCTAAAGTTTGGCAATTCTTTACAAGAATTAACGATGGCAAATTGGCAAAGTATCATTCATGTGGTAAGCTATATAAGACAAGTGGAAATACCTCCAATTTGTTTTACCACCTTAATCGTATACATCCAACACTGCAAATAAATGAATTGCCAACAACGGATAACTAAGTCGATAGCTATGTAAGCGCGACTTATGATTCTTCAAACAAGCAGAAAAAGGAGCTTGACATGGCGGTTATGCAGTATATTTCATCAGATATGCGACCATTATCCGTTGTTCAAGATGAAGGATTCATTAATTTTATAAATCTCCTAGACCCACGTTATAAGTTACCATCAAGGAATACATTAAAAAATGTGATGATGGTTGAGCTGTACGAAAATAAGAAATCAAAGTTGCAAGACTATTTACGCAAATGCAAATATTGTGCCATAACCACTGACATATGGACTTCTGTATCCAATGATGCATACTTAACTGTAACTTGCACGTTTTTGACAGACGAATTTAGTTTACGCTCCGTTGTTTTCTCTACAAAGAAATTGGTTGATTCAACAAATCACACAGCATCAAATATTGCGGAATCTCTTCGAGCTATCTGCTGTGAGTGGGGCATAATTAATAAAATTACAGCTATACACAGACAATGCGAATACCATGGTAAAAGCATGTGAACTGCTCCAAAAGAGGCACATACCATGCTTTGCTCATTCGCTTAATTTAGTGGTGCAAGATTGCCTAAAGATTGATTGTCTTTCTGCAATATTGAAAAAATGCAAGAGCAATGTAGCGTATTTTGAAAGCAGTACGATTGCGTACCAAAATTAAAGGACTGTCAACATACTGAAACAAAATATGGCCTTCTTGCTTAAGTTCCAACAAGGTGGAATAGTGCCTATATAATGGTTAAGATAATTTTGCTAGTATATGAAACAATCAATAGTGCTTTACTCAATTTGTCAAAAGCAACTCAACATCTTACGCAACAACAAAGTTTCTTCCAACACGAGAGGAACCATATCATTAAACTTTAAACCAACACATAAGTTGTTAACCAAATTTCTTTGTGTTCGTATCGCGCTAGAAGGTTATATGTGCCCACAATTTTGTGTGTATGTGTAACCGGAACCTGCTGTATTGGACAGAGCAAGAAAAAAAACAACAAAATAAAAAAAAAAAAAAAATTTAACTTTTAACCTTACATCAATTTTGAAACAACAATAAAGATGTTGAATATACATAAAGCTTGTTTATTCAAAAAAATAATAATTTTTTTTATTAACAAGGTGTGTCATAGCTTAATCTGGTGAAATTCACGGCTGATGACTGTCCGCCCTTAGTTGGGAATACTGCAACGAGCAACAATCTCCGCTAGCTTCAGCACAACCGCGAAATAAACCAACAAATATTTAAACACATCATTTCATCGCTTGCCACACGGAGGGACAACTATTCGTGCGTCTAATTACATATTACATAACTAATTACATACAATAAAACATTAGTAAGAAAGATATATTAAGCTACGATTAAGTTAAAAAGTAAGAAATACGATCTAAGAGACTAGATAGTAACAAAAACAAATTCAAAAAAGAAAAAGAAGTTTTCGAATTATCAATGCCTTTAGATCAGGAGATTCCTCCAGCTTAACCCACTGGCCCCCAAAACACAGGAGCCATTGGGTGGGCTTAAGATATCAGATTTATTACAATTGATTCAGTCTATGCCTGTATATGAGGGAAATAAAGAGGGATTAAAAGAATTCATTACCAATGTTGAGGAGTTTTTAATGCTTATTAAAGGAGCAGACCTGCAGGGTCATGATTTTGAGAGCAATCAGGAATCAGGAACCAAAATCAGGTAAAGCTCATGAAGTCTTGTATCAATCAAATGTGCAACTTAATTGGGACGAAATTAAAGATACCTTAATTAAACACTTTGTCGATAAAAGAACCGAGTATAATCTAATAGCCGAACTTGGAATATTAACACTGCAAAGCCATCCGGTAGAGGTATTATACGAAAAAATCACAAATATTTAAATAGCCCTACTAAACACGGGGTCTACTTTTTCTTTAATTTGTTCCAAGACAACAACATATTAAACTAACCGAGCCAAGAATTATAAAAACAATTATAAATACACATGCACTATATTCAGCATGTTTACTTAGACATGTTTAATGAATTTAACCAAAATGGTACACTAAAATTTTTATTATTTAAATTCCATTCATTTTTCGATGGCCTTATAGGAGTCGATTTACTAAAAACATTGAAAGCAAAAGTAGACTTAGAAAATTTCGTGTTGATCACACAAAATGCTAAACTCCCAATACTCACAAAAGAAAATTTAGCAAATTCAACCAGAAAACTAATCAAGATCCCTGTTGACCTTAAAGAAGGCACCTTTCTTTGTCAGGAAATACAACTAGATAATGACCTTTTTATTTCAAACGGATTATATTCAGCAGAAAATAACTTCAGTTGGGTCGAAATAACAAATTACTCCGATTCACATAAAAGTATATGTTTTGACCAACCACTTAAAGTAAATTCATATTCCAAAGGTCAGCATATAGAAGTAAACATCGCTTTCCGAAATGATAATAAAACACACCTGGAACCTGTTACCATGCATATTTGGATGACATCATTGTTTTCTCGCCATCCTTACAGGAACAAAGAAAATTAAAAATGCAAATTTACAATTACAACCGGATAAGTCTGAATTCCTGAAAAGGGAAATCGAATATCTGGGTCACATTGTTACCCCTGAAGGGGTAAAGCCATACCCGACAAAGATTGAGACAATAAAGAAATTCCCTTTGCCTACTACACAGAAACAAATTAAATCATTCTTATGTGTCATGGGTTATTATAAAAAGTTTATTAAAGATTTTGCTAAAATAACGAAACCACTAACTAAACAACTGAACGGAAAATCAAAGGTTACTGTGGACGAGGACTTTATAAAAACTTTCGTTTTTCACCTTCAAATTCATGACTACCTCATTGGATACTGGTTCGCCCTCTATTTGTCGTTTCCCAATACTAAACTAAATTCAAAGCATTATTGTTGTTGTTGAACACTTCTAAACACTAATAAACGTTTTGTTATTTAAGTATATTTGGCTACCAGTAGCCATACTGGTTCGCCCTCTATTTGTCGTTTCCCAATACTAATCTAAATTCTAAGCATTATTGTTGTTGTTGAACACTTCTACTCTTCTTGTAAAACTTGCGAAGACGCTTTGACTGGATTCCTAATAAACGTTTTGTTATTTAAGTATATTTGGCTGCCTTTTATTACACCAGTAGCCATACTGGTTCGCCCTCTATTTGTCGTTTCCCAATACTAAACTAAATTCTAAGCATTATTGTTGTTGTTGAACACTTCTAAACACTAATAAACGTTTTGTTATTTAAGTATATTTGGCTACCCTTCATTCCACCAGTAGCCATACTGGTTCGCCCTCTATTTGTCGTTTCCCAATACTAAACTAAATTCTAAGCATTATTGTTGTTGTTGAACACTTCTACTCTTCTTGTAAAACTTGCGAAGACGCTTTGACTGGATTCCTAATAAACGTTTTGTTATTTAAGTATATTTGGCTGCCCTTCATTCCACCAGTAGCCATATATACGAGCACCCTAGCCAACGGCAAACTCCGGCCATGTGGAAAAACGTTTATAAGCATAACTTGGCTATTTTTATTTCGATTTTGATCAAATTTGGTGTTTTGCTTGATATTAGTATCAAATTTAAGTGTGCTATATTTTTTCAAAGTACGGGGGCGGAAAGGGGCGTGGCAAAATCTTTACACATAAAAAATGTGCGCAATTACTAAACAAATATACACACCAACTATGGTGTCTCTAGCTAGAATAGTTTAAGAAAATCGGTTTTATTTAATTTGCGGGGGCAGTATGGGGCTTGGCAAAATTTTTCAAATACAAAATGTGCGGATTTACTAAGCAAATATGCATACCAAAATTTGTGTCTTTAGTTGCTATAGTGTGAGAGAAAATCGGTTGTACAAAATTTGAGGGGGCGGTAGGTGGCGTGGAAGAAATTTGAAATAAACTTGATCACTCTACATACTACACGAGTCTACATACCAAATTTGGTGGCTCTAACTCTTATAGTCTCCGAGATCTGCGTGTTCAAACAGACGGACGGACGGACATTGCTAGATCGTCTCGGCTGTTGATGCTCATCAAAAATATATATACTTTATGATGTCGGAAAAGCTTCTTTCTGCCTGTTAGATATGTACATTTTAGCGACTTTAATATACCATTTCACCCTATGTGTTTATGGTATAAAAACGATCAACTGTCATTTGCTATGGTTGTGAAATAACTGACGCCAATGAAGACGGCGGCCATCGTGCAATGGAAAGCATGATTCGCCGATTCTTTGAAAAAAAAGCGACGAAGAGGGATACAACATCAAAGCAATAACGGACGCTGCAGCAAGCTTTGCTAATATAGATATTGATGACAAATATGCCGGAGAACAATACTTATGACGATCCTCATGGCAATTTTGAAGCTAGTGGCAATCCTGAGACTAGTGGCAACGCTGAATCTAGTGGCAATGATGAAGCGGTTGGTATCATTTTGAATTGAATCAATATTTCGTCAATTGGTCCCATTAAAAGAGAGACACGGGACATGAGGCACTGACTAGCTTTTATTATTATTCACATAGAGTGCCTCATAGATTCAGGAAGTGGTGTCTCATTCGTAAAAAAATCTACGTTACCACAAAACGTAGAAATTCAAATGGAAAACCTAAATCAAGATTATTTTGGAATTAATGGAAGTAAATTAAATAATTGGAAAAATATATTTTGTTATTAAAAATAAAAGCAAAAACATTGTATTAGAAACTTTGATTGTAACTGCTGAAAAAACAATAAACCCAAGGGTTCTAGGCAGAGATTTTCTTAGAAAAAGTAATTTAAAACTTATAGAAATCGATGAATTGGAAAAAGTTATAGGCAATAAGGATTTAAATTAAATTAAAAAGGAAGAAATTATCTCTGTAAAAAAGTTAGATAAATGTAATTGAATTCAATATGAATTTTAAAAACGAAATACATAGATCCGAAAAATGTAGAGAACAATATGAATGAACAAAATGCGAAAAATGTAGAGAATCATCAAAATATCAATACAAAATGCAAAGTAGCATATAACACTGAAAGTATTGAATTGGTAAAGGATAATGACCATGTTGAAATAGAAGTGAGTCAGAATTTGTCTGTGTAGAATTATTGGTACCTAAGAAGACATGAGAAATCAGAACGTGTATCGACTACCGTCGATTAAACAAATTAATATGCAAAGACAATTACCCAATACCCTTAATAGATGATTTGTTAGAACGATTAGTAAATAAAAAGGTTTTTTCCAAATTGGATCTCAAAGATGCATTTAACCATGTAGTAATGGATGAAGAATCAATCAAATTTACATCATTTACAACGCCAATAGGTCAATTTGCATATCTTAGAATGCCGTATGACTTAACAAATGCATCTCGCACTTTTCAAAGATATATGAACAAAATATTTTGTGACATGATACGCACAGGAAAAGTCGTACTATATTTAGATGATTTACTCATCGCAACTGAGGACATAGAACATTTTTCAATTTTAAAAGAGTTTTTCAATCGATAAATGTGACTGACTTTAAAAATTCACAGTTAATAGATTATCTGGGATATACAGTTACAGGAAAAGGCATACAGGCCAGTAAGGCAGGTGTGGAAACAATAAAATGTTATCCAATTCCAACAAAAATTCATGAAGTCCAAAGTTTCATAGGACTTTGTTCATATTTTAGAAGATTTGTCAAAGATTTTTCAATAATAGCAAAACCACTGTACGATCTGTTAAAAAAGGACAAAGAGGTTAAGTTTGAAAAAGAGGAACTCGATGCATTCAATTTACTTAAAAGCAATTTAATAGTAGCACCTGTTCTAGCAAATTACGATCCAAAAGATGAAACAGAATTACATTGTGACGTAATTGCTTTAGGCTTTGGAGCAATATTACGCTTTAGAGTCTATTTACGAGGCATAGAATTTAAAATAGTAACAGACTGCAATTCACTTACAATAACATTGAACAAGAAAGAACTAAATCCACGTATCGCAAAGTGGGCATTAGAATTGCAGAACTACAATTATAGTATAGAACATACGGCTGGAAAAAGAATGCAGCACGTTGATGCATTGAGTCGCAACAACAACATCCTTACGATAGCAGCGAATACATCATTTGAAGAAAATTTAATCATATGTCAGGGAAAAGATGAAAAGATTAAAAAGATAGAAGAAATAATAATGAAACAGGAAAATGAATTTTATGAAAGGTTCTGCCACTGTTGCTTTATGTGCATGAAAGCCTGCAGCTGCTTTTTAACCTTATGTGCTGGTGGGTCTTTCATTGCCGAGACTTTATGGGCACATGGTCGGATACCAGTTGAGTCAATTTTGAAACCTAAAAACTCATCGAATGGTACCCCAAATTGGCATTTGTCATTGCTTAGTCGAAGTCCGGCTTTATCAAAACGTGAAAACATTTTCTGTAATCTAGTAGCCAATTACGTTTCTGTTTTTCCCATTATCACAATGTCATCAAAATATGGTAAGACTCCAGAAATATTCTGTACAACATTCTCAATACAGCTTTGAAAAATGCCTTTTGCAGATGAAATGCCGAAATGCAATCGAGTAGCTTTGAATGCACCCTTATGTGCATGATTGTTTGCAACAAAGACGAGCTTTCGTCGACTAATAGCTGCTGATAAGCTTGAGCCAAATCAATTTTGGCAAAAATCGATCCACCTTCAATGGATGCCAGCAACGTGTTGATCGCCGGTATTTGATGGCAGTGCGGCTTTACCACTTTGTTTAAAGTTGATTTATAGTCGCCACAAATACGAATCGAACAGTCCTTCTTGATAACTGGTACAATAGGAGTGGCCCAATCTGAATACTCCACAGGTTTAAGAATCCCTTGTTTGCATAGGCGATCCAGCTCCTCCTAGTCTCACTGGTGGCACTGTTGCATCAATGTTTAAAGTGACTGGCGGACCAGTGTAACATCCAAGTTCTGTTGAGAATAAGTGTTCGAACTTATCCAGAATGCTTGCGATCTGTACGTCACTGAACACTGAATGAATGCCCTTGATACTGAACCATTTGAACCAGTTGCAACCCAAATGGTACCTACAGCCGCTTTTAGTGACTATGACTGGTACATAGATTATCAATTTTACGGATGTTTAAAAATAAATATTGTGTTCATCTGAAGCGGCTCCACCAAATCAGATGCATTAAAGAAAATGTAATACAAATGTACTTGTGTCACAAACAACTAACATAGCATATGTCTAGAATTACAATCAGCCACACGCGTTGTGGGAAAAAACACTTGTAATTGTAAACTAACCCAAAACGATGACAACGGCAGGATGTCAAGTGGCCGTGCCCAAAATAATAATAATTTTTCAACCCCCTAATACGGGGGTATGACTCGCACTAGAATAAGATTTCCTAAGAACAATTGTGACCTCCTAGAGCCTAAGATTCCCTATATAAACGCCGTACTTTTGTAAATAAAATCAGTTCATATGTTGAATTCAACGAATGAAGATCGGGTTATTCTTTCCTTCGCCCTGGAAGCCCTATTCAACGGCCGTTGTAATAAATTAATACATCAATGAAGTAAGTCGTCTCGCCGACTTGGGTATACCATACACCAATAAAACAAATATTTCAAATTTATAATAACAAATGCATTTTCGTATTTTTAAAAAAATCGGTTTGCATGCTTTTTACAAGCATATCTTAGTATTTCGCTCACTCAAGCATACGAGCACCCTAGCGCCCCCACCAGCCAACGGCCAACTCCGGCTATATGGAAAAACGTTTATATGCATAACTTGACTATTTTTATTCCGATTTTGATCAAATTTGGTATTTTGCTGAATATTAGTATCAAATTTAAGTGTGCTAAATTTGATTGCACAAGGTTGAAAATTACGGGAAATAATCGAGTTTTTTCAAATTACGGGGGCGGAAAGAGGCGTGGCAAAATCTTTACACATGAAAAATGTGCGCAATTATTAAGCAAATACTCGTACCAAATTTTGTGTCTCTAGCTAGAATAGTTTTTGAGAAAATCGGTTTTATTTAATTTGCGGGGGCGGTAGTGGGCGTGGCAGAAATTTTAAATAAACTTGATCAGTGTACATACTACACGAGTCTACATACCAAATTTGGTGGCTCTAACGGACGCTGCAGCAAGCTTTGCTAATATAGATATTGATGACAAATATGCCGGAGAACAATACTTATGACGATCCTCATGGCAATTTTGAAGCTAGTGGCAATCCTGAGACTAGTGGCAACGCTGAATCTAGTGGCAATGATGAAGCGGTTGGTATCATTTTGAATTGAATCAATATTTCGTCAATTGGTCCCATTAAAAGAGAGACACGGGACATGAGGCACTGACTAGCTTTTATTATTATTCACATAGAGTGCCTCATAGATTCAGGAAGTGGTGTCTCATTCGTAAAAAAATCTACGTTACCACAAAACGTAGAAATTCAAATGGAAAACCTAAATCAAGATTATTTTGGAATTAATGGAAGTAAATTAAATAATTGGAAAAATATATTTTGTTATTAAAAATAAAAGCAAAAACATTGTATTAGAAACTTTGATTGTAACTGCTGAAAAAACAATAAACCCAAGGGTTCTAGGCAGAGATTTTCTTAGAAAAAGTAATTTAAAACTTATAGAAATCGATGAATTGGAAAAAGTTATAGGCAATAAGGATTTAAATTAAATTAAAAAGGAAGAAATTATCTCTGTAAAAAGTTAGATAAATGTAATTGAATTCAATATGAATTTTAAAAACGAAATACATAGATCCGAAAAATGTAGAGAACAATATGAATGAACAAAATGCGAAAAATGTAGAGAATCATCAAAATATCAATACAAAATGCAAAGTAGCATATAACACTGAAAGTATTGAATTGGTAAAGGATAATGACCATGTTGAAATAGAAGTGAGTCAGAATTTGTCTGTGTAGAATTATTGGTACCTAAGAAGACATGAGAAATCAGAACGTGTATCGACTACCGTCGATTAAACAAATTAATATGCAAAGACAATTACCCAATACCCTTAATAGATGATTTGTTAGAACGATTAGTAAATAAAAAGGTTTTTTCCAAATTGGATCTCAAAGATGCATTTAACCATGTAGTAATGGATGAAGAATCAATCAAATTTACATCATTTACAACGCCAATAGGTCAATTTGCATATCTTAGAATGCCGTATGACTTAACAAATGCATCTCGCACTTTTCAAAGATATATGAACAAAATATTTTGTGACATGATACGCACAGGAAAAGTCGTACTATATTTAGATGATTTACTCATCGCAACTGAGGACATAGAACATTTTTCAATTTTAAAAGAGTTTTTCAATCGATAAATGTGACTGACTTTAAAAATTCACAGTTAATAGATTATCTGGGATATACAGTTACAGGAAAAGGCATACAGGCCAGTAAGGCAGGTGTGGAAACAATAAAATGTTATCCAATTCCAACAAAAATTCATGAAGTCCAAAGTTTCATAGGACTTTGTTCATATTTTAGAAGATTTGTCAAAGATTTTTCAATAATAGCAAAACCACTGTACGATCTGTTAAAAAAGGACAAAGAGGTTAAGTTTGAAAAAGAGGAACTCGATGCATTCAATTTACTTAAAAGCAATTTAATAGTAGCACCTGTTCTAGCAAATTACGATCCAAAAGATGAAACAGAATTACATTGTGACGTAATTGCTTTAGGCTTTGGAGCAATATTACGCTTTAGAGTCTATTTACGAGGCATAGAATTTAAAATAGTAACAGACTGCAATTCACTTACAATAACATTGAACAAGAAAGAACTAAATCCACGTATCGCAAAGTGGGCATTAGAATTGCAGAACTACAATTATAGTATAGAACATACGGCTGGAAAAAGAATGCAGCACGTTGATGCATTGAGTCGCAACAACAACATCCTTACGATAGCAGCGAATACATCATTTGAAGAAAATTTAATCATATGTCAGGGAAAAGATGAAAAGATTAAAAAGATAGAAGAAATAATAATGAAACAGGAAAATGAATTTTATGAAAGGTTCTGCCACTGTTGCTTTATGTGCATGAAAGCCTGCAGCTGCTTTTTAACCTTATGTGCTGGTGGGTCTTTCATTGCCGAGACTTTATGGGCACATGGTCGGATACCAGTTGAGTCAATTTTGAAACCTAAAAACTCATCGAATGGTACCCCAAATTGGCATTTGTCATTGCTTAGTCGAAGTCCGGCTTTATCAAAACGTGAAAACATTTCCTGTAATCTAGTAGCCAATTACGTTTCTGTTTTTCCCATTATCACAATGTCATCAAAATATGGTAAGACTCCAGAAATATTCTGTACAACATTCTCAATACAGCTTTGAAAAATGCCTTTTGCAGATGAAATGCCGAAATGCAATCGAGTAGCTTTGAATGCACCCTTATGTGCATGATTGTTTGCAACAAAGACGAGCTTTCGTCGACTAATAGCTGCTGATAAGCTTGAGCCAAATCAATTTTGGCAAAAATCGATCCACCTTCAATGGATGCCAGCAACGTGTTGATCGCCGGTATTTGATGGCAGTGCGGCTTTACCACTTTGTTTAAAGTTGATTTATAGTCGCCACAAATACGAATCGAACAGTCCTTCTTGATAACTGGTACAATAGGAGTGGCCCAATCTGAATACTCCACAGGTTTAAGAATCCCTTGTTTGCATAGGCGATCCAGCTCCTCCCGGACTAGGCCCTTTAGAGCATATGGAATTCGGCGTGGAGATAGTCTCACTGGTGGCACTGTTGCATCAATGTTTAAAGTGACTGGCGGACCAGTGTAACATCCAAGTTCTGTTGAGAATAAGTGTTCGAACTTATCCAGAATGCTTGCGATCTGTACGTCACTGAACACTGAATGAATGCCCTTGATACTGAACCATTTGAACCAGTTGCAACCCAAATGGTACCTACAGCCGCTTTTAGTGACTATGACTGGTACATAGATTATCAATTTTACGGATGTTTAAAAATAAATATTGTGTTCATCTGAAGCGGCTCCACCAAATCAGATGCATTAAAGAAAATGTAATACAAATGTACTTGTGTCACAAACAACTAACATAGCATATGTCTAGAATTACAATCAGCCACACGCGTTGTGGGAAAAACACTTGTAATTGTAAACTAACCCAAAACGATGACAACGGCAGGATGTCAAGTGGCCGTGCCCAAAATAATAATAATTTTTCAACCCCCTAATACGGGGGTATGACTCGCACTAGAATAAGATTTCCTAAGAACAATTGTGACCTCCTAGAGCCTAAGATTCCCTATATAAACGCCGTACTTTTGTAAATAAAATCAGTTCATATGTTGAATTCAACGAATGAAGATCGGGTTATTCTTTCCTTCGCCCTGGAAGCCCTATTCAACGGCCGTTGTAATAAATTAATACATCAATGAAGTAAGTCGTCTCGCCGACTTGGGTATACCATACACCAATAAAACAAATATTTCAAATTTATAATAACAAATGCATTTTCGTATTTTTAAAAAAATCGGTTTGCATGCTTTTTACAAGCATATCTTAGTATTTCGCTCACTCAAGCATACGAGCACCCTAAGCGCCCCCACCAGCCAACGGCCAACTCCGGCTATATGGAAAAACGTTTATATGCATAACTTGACTATTTTTATTCCGATTTTGATCAAATTTGGTATTTTGCTGAATATTAGTATCAAATTTAAGTGTGCTAAATTTGATTGCACAAGGTTGAAAATTACGGGAAATAATCGAGTTTTTTCAAATTACGGGGGCGGAAAGAGGCGTGGCAAAATCTTTACACATGAAAAATGTGCGCAATTATTAAGCAAATACTCGTACCAAATTTTGTGTCTCTAGCTAGAATAGTTTTTGAGAAAATCGGTTTTATTTAATTTGCGGGGGCGGTAGTGGGCGTGGCAGAAATTTTAAATAAACTTGATCAGTGTACATACTACACGAGTCTACATACCAAATTTGGTGGCTCTAGCTCTTATAGTCTCCGAGATCTAGGTGTTCATACAGACGGACGGACGGACGGACGGACAGACGGACATGGCTAGATCGTCTCGGCTGTTGATGCTGATCAAGAATATATATACTTTATGGGGTCGGAAAAGCTTCCCTCTGCCTGTTACATACATTTTGGCGACTTTAATATACCATTTCACCCTATGGGTGTATGGTATAAAAACTGGATTGGGTTGTGTTGGTAGTCACTATAACCCGGATCGTAGCTGTAAACCGTTGGCTTGGTTATTTGGCCAGATACGATCATAAGTGCCTAATGTCATCATATTTACGGCGGATCCAGAATCCACTTCAAAAGTACAAGATTGACCATTAATTTGTACCGTGATACGTTTCTTCAGGCTCACCAGTTTAGATATGAGGTTTACTGATCTCCCGAATGGAAATTTGCCCTTTACTGGACGAACATCGTTCGACGATTCTTTATTCCGGCACGCTTAAGAGGGCCTTTCCGGCCACAGCCGTGATGTCACGCAGTATGTACTGCATCACGATAAAGGCATTGCTGCAGGCCGTATGGACTGGCACAACCCGCACATTGTAGTCCATTTCCTTGGGCGATGTGATTTGATATTGTGGATAGCCTCATTAGTATGTCTGATAGACTTTGCTTTGCTTTCACTAGTAGTTGCTCGCTGCAAAACTTTCTGCACTGTCAATGCAGACGGAGGAAAACTTCTTCCAAGTTTTCATCCCTCATACCGCATACAAAACGATCCCGCAGCATTTTGTCCAACGCTGCTCCAAAATTGCAACCCACTGCCAATGCACCCAGCATGACAGGAAGTTTCGGACAGTCTTATTTGGATGTTCATCACGTTTGTGAAATGATAAAATGCACCGATTTCCGATGGACCTGAACAAAGATGGTCAGTTAGAATCTTCTCGATTTGGTCTAACGGTAACGTACTGACCTGGTTAGCAAACGCCAATGATGTCAAGTAATCGTAGACTGGTAGACCCTAGTCTTTGACATTATTGGCAAGTAGCCATTTATTTGTCTGTCTCAAGTCAAACGCTTCCAAGCTTCCAACTGTCGTCATAATTGGGTTCCGTTGAGTATATTTAGCACTCGTTGAATCAATTAATTTCTTGTTTTTTCAAATATGCCGGTCAATGGAGTCTCCCCAAATTCACCAGCATGCGACTCTGCCTTGCAAATGTGTGTGTGTATACGTTTACAAAATTTCACCATATGTAAATATATATGTATGCTTTTGTGCGTGACAATTCTTTGATGCTTTCCGTCAATAATTCCAAGTTTAACTTTGGATGATAATTAGCATTCCATTCTCGTCGCCAGTTTAGAATATGTACATGGATAATTTATTAATATATAAATATACAGAGTTGTGTATGGCAAAAGTTAAATCAAGTGTGTTCTGCAAAACGACATAGCTGGACTGACTTATTGGAGAGGCGAACAAGGCTTGGCCGGATGGCTTGCACATGACAGGGCTGCATACACAACACAAAAAAAAAACGATTTCTTCACTCCATACCTAGAGAGATAACCCATTTGAATATTTACATATAGATCAATATGGACCGATTCATAGTAAAGATAGAAAAATTAAACACATAGTTATAATAGATGCATGCACCAAATTTGTGCGGTTATTTGCTTACTTCAAAGTATATAGTAGACCCAAGAATATAATATCAGATCAGAGAATTCGATGACTTCATTAAGGAATGTAATGTCAATCATATAAAAGTAGCGACAGCATCACCGCAGACTAATGGAGAAGTTGAAAGAGTCAATAGAGACCTAGGACCTATGATTGCGAAGTTAGTGAACAACGAAAATAATAAAGTATTAGATAAGGTGGAGTTTACAATGAATAACACCAGAAATACATGTACCAATGAATATCCAAGAGTAATGCTATTTAGTATAAGACAAAGTGGTAATAGAAGTGTTTGGGCTGCAACTGAAGCCAGACTCTCTTTGCTGAAAAGAGAAAACGACCGCAGAGAGAGAGTGAGAGAGAGAGACCAAGAACAGCGCAAACTTGGAGATCCATTACTTCAATTCTTTTCTTTCTTATTTCTTCTATGGAAATTTCCAGAACTTTGAATTTTGTAAAAGACAGCGTGGTTTGCTGTACTTGAATTTTACTTTTGAAATTAATCTCGGTCGATGCGGTTGCACCTTCTGTGCCCGCCGACAATTGTACTATAGTTATAGGTTAAGAAAATAAAGCAACTGGGACTCATGAAACGACCGGTAGCCAAACTCTGTCCATTTCCTATTCAGGAGAATTGGATAGAGAATGACACCAGCCCTACACCTAAGCGTTAAATTGTTACTTTCTCGTTTCAGTTTTCTTTTCGCAGGAGTCTTCCGGACGTGAATTTGATGATGAAGATCGTCATCATCAAAGGGTGGAGAATGTTTGGGCTGCAACTGAAGCCAGACTCTTTTTGCTGAAAAGAAAAAACAACCGAAGAGAGAGAGAGAGACCGAGAACAGCGCAAGTTACTTTGAAGTGACAAACTTGTAGATCCGTTACTTCAATTCTTTTCTTTCTTATTTCTTCTATGGAAATTTCCAGAACTTTGAATTTTGTAAAAGACAGCGTGGTTTGCTGTACTTGAATTTTACTCTTGAAATTAATCTCGGTCGATGCGGTTGCACCTTCTGTGCCCGCCGACAATTGTACTATAGTTATAGGTTAAAAAAATAAAGCAACTGGATTGAAGTCAACCTGGTCATATCATTTCTTCCAAATCGCAAGTGCCTCAAAGCCGCCTCGGTGGAAATCATCCGAAGGCCGCATCATATAAAGCGAGCAGTTTGGGGCTCCGCAAGGGCGCAACCGTTAGCCAACATATTTTTGGTGCCGAAACCCGGGAGGAATGATCTTGGCGATTGGATGGATTTAGAGCAGTGGTCGGCACGGCCCATTCCCCGCAATAGGGCCTAGCTCTGCCGCAGCGCTGCCGCTTTATGTACACTGTAAACGCTCGGGTTTGTTCGGCAATGTCACTTCGGCAAAAATTTTGATTGATGCTTGTCAGAAAAAAAAAATGATTGCCAAAAAAATATAAATCAGTTGCTGTTCAGCATTTGAAGAAACAACACCTTTTTAAATCGGCTAACTGGAATACACCGAAAAACAAATGTCTAGTGCCGATTGGGAAAATTTATTTATTATTATTGAAAATATGGAGGGCGATGCGCAATGCGTTATTTGTCATCAAATTTTTCCTATCATTATTATGCATTATTTAATAATAGTTTCTTACCTATATTATGTAAGGATAATTTTTTTTTAATTTTTTGACAAAAATAAAAAATATTTCTGATTTCTGACTGATTCGGGTGAGTACAATTTAACGTTGATGTGTTTGTGTAGGTGTTCATTATGGCTGGAAAACTGTTACCGTTGGCTACGGAGCAAATCACATTGCTCACTTCGCTGGAGAAGTCATTGGCGCGGTATAAATCGGAGGAGTCGGGACATACCGAGAGTCATCTGGAAGCCAGATTGGACTCGATTGCCCACCTTCACGCAGATTTTCAGCGCAATCATCACCAACTGGTGCAAGAACGAGATAATGCGGAGATAAAGGCCAGATATTTTGACAAAGACATCAGAGACTGTTTCGAAGAAACCTACATAATGGGAGTAGCTGAGATTCGGAATGAGTTGCAGAGATATAAGGATCGGAGAATCCCGGCGTCGACTGCATTTGATGAGTCTTGTTTGCATCAGACGGTGCATGAACAAATGGGACCATGTTTGGAGGAAGTGAACTCCCAACAGTTAAACTGCCTACCTTCAGCGTGAAACTTATTGAGTGGCCGGCGTTTAAGGAGGTGTTTTTAACAAGAGTACAGCACTGCGACAAGCTGACGGACTTACATCGTTTTTATTATTTGAAGTATTCATTGGTTGGAGACGCAGCTAAGGATATTGAACATCTAACGCTAATAGCGGCGAACTATGAAGTGGCTTGGAGAATGTTGATGAATTTGTATGATAATAAGCGAGTGTTATTTTTACATTACATGGATGTGTTCGATCAGCAATTACCAATAAAATATGGAGATGCGGAAAGTTTGAGAAGTTTTGTGCAAACTTCCCGCTCATGTGTGAATTCATTGGAGAAGACTGGTGTGGATGTGCGACAACAGTCTGAAATTTTAGTGTACTACATGATGAATAGATTACCGAATCAATTAAGAGTGCATTGGGAGCGGTCAATATCTTCAACCCAGAATCTGCCGAGCTTTGAGGAGCTCAGTCAGTATCTTGAAACACAGTACAGATCAATGATTACGGCATGAGCAGGTAATATCGAGGGAACTGTATCACGGGTTAGACATCGGAATGCAAGGCCAGGTGTACATGTACTCATAGCCGAATGCCGTCTGGGAAATATGTTGGTCGTCTTCCTTTTCTTACTTAGTTACATTACATTGTTACCTACCGCATCACCCAGTCATAAAGGAATCGTCATCAACTACGAAGGTACGAGTTGTCTTCGATGGATCGAGCAAGACGAGTAATGGAAAATCACTTAATGAGATTCTAGCAATAGGTCCAAAATTGCACGTACATCTTCAAGGAATCATTCTCAATTGGCGAGGGCTAAAATGTGTATTTATGGCGGATGTTGAAAAAATGTACAGATGTATTAACATTCCACCCGACGACGCACAGTACCAACGGATTCTATGGAATCCGTGGATTATGTGGCGGAATATGCCTGCACAACGGTAATGTTTGGAACGAGCTCCGCACCTTATTTAGCCATGAGAGTTATGAAACAATTAGCTATGGATGAATGCGAGAAGTATCCACTGGCGGTGGATGTTATAAATCATCAAATGTATTTAGATGACATACTGTCTGGTGGTGACAGTATTGCAGAAACGGAGGATGTCAAGAACCAAGTGATTGGAATGCTTCGTAGTGGTACATTCGAACTACGGAAGTGGGCGAGTAATTGCCCAAAGCTATTAGAGAACATACCAGTTGAGCATCGAGAATCAAGCGGATTGTTACACATGGAAGGTACAAAGAAGATGAGTTCCGTTTTGCTTTGCATGTCGTTCCACCAATGAGCTCACCAACAAAGAGGACAATACCATCAGCAATTGCACGACTCTTTGATCCCATTGGATGGCTTAGTCCGATAATGATTACTGCCAAAATTCTCATGCAGCAACTGTGGAAGGAGAAAATTGGTTGGGATAGCACACTACCGACACTATTAAGAGAGAATGGGAGAAATTCGTGAAAGAGTTACCAAACATAGTAACTATACATGGGGGCAATTGGAGAGGATAAGTATCACACAGAGTTGCTATTGTCAAAGGGGGGAGTATCGCCAACGAAACAACAGCTAACCATACCTAGGGCAGAGTTATGTGCTGCGCTTGAAGCAGCCAAAAAGTATAAGTATCTAAAAGAGAATCTAAGAATTAACATTAATTATTCGAACACTATTTTTTGGTCAGATTCTATGATAACTAGCAGTTGGATCCGTGGTGGAGCTGCCAACTGGAAAGTATTTGTGTCCAATCGAATAAACAAAATCCTGGAAATCTCAGACGAAAGGCAATGGAGACACGTCGCCTCGAAAGATAACCCTGCAGACTATCTAAGCCGTGGCATGAGTGCAACCAAGTTGGCATCGTGTGAATATTGGTGTCATGGGCCATCATGGTTACAAGGATCGGACATCAAATGGCCTTTTAATGCTATTGATCAGGATTCGCTGTCGGTTGTTGACACTGAAGTCAGAAAGGTGACGTGCCATAAGATATCAGTGGAAGAAATGCCAAGTGTAGCATTTATCAGCAAGTATTCACCGTATACACGGATTATATCATATATAAAACGTTTCGTATATAATTGTTAAGATGAAGCCTCAATTTGCAGGTCAGAAAATGGGAATGTTACCAGCAGTACGGTTACGCCCTTCTAGAGCATTCTCATCCGTTGGAGTGGACTACGCTGGACCCGTGAATATTTCGCCCTGCAACGGAAGAGGACGTGTATCCCAGAAGTGATATATTGCTGTGTTCGTATGTCTAGTGACGAAGGCCATTCATTTGGAACCAGTTGGAGATCTGACCTCAGATGCGTTTATAGGAGCATTTAACCGTTTCATTGGCAGCCGTGGCCTATGCACAGACGTTTATAGTGACTGCGGTACTAATTTTATTGAAGCCAACAAAAAACTGCAAGTGGACAAACTGGCATATTGTTCGTACATTACGAAACATATTGCGCCAACATTATTGAGAAAAGGAATCAACAGTCAAGGGACTCATGAAACGACCGGTAGCCAAACTCTGTCCATTTCCTATTCAGGAGAATTGGATAGAGAATGACACCAGCCCTACACCTAAGCGTTAAATTGTTACTTTCTCGTTTCAGTTTTCTTTTCGCAGGAGTCTTCCGGACGTGAATTTGATGATGAAGATCGTCATCATCAAAGGGTGGAGAATGTTTGGGCTGCAACTGAAGCCAGACTCTTTTTGCTGAAAAGAAAAAACAACCGAAGAGAGAGAGAGAGACCGAGAACAGCGCAAGTTACTTTGAAGTGACAAACTTGTAGATCCGTTACTTCAATTCTTTTCTTTGTTATTTCTTCTATGGAAATTTCCAGAACTTTGAATTTTGTAAAAGACAGCGTGGTTTGCTGTACTTGAATTTTACTCTTGAAATTAATCTCGGTCGATGCGGTTGCACCTTCTGTGCCCGCCGACAATTGTACTATAGTTATAGGTTAAAAAAATAAAGCAACTGGATTGAAGTCAACCTGGTCATATCATTTCTTCCAAATCGCAAGTGCCTCAAAGCCGCCTCGGTGGAAATCATCCGAAGGCCGCATCATATAAAGCGAGCAGTTTGGGGCTCCGCAAGGGCGCAGCCGTTAGCCAACAAGAAGAGAGTCACGTCATGTAATTGAAAATCGAAACTGAACCGAAATAAGAAAAAACGCAGTAATCAGGCAACAAAGAGTGGGAGATTATGTAGTAGTCAGAAACTCAGAGCAAGGGGTATCGAGTAAATTAATTCCTTAGAATTGGATCTTAATCCATATGTAATATCAAACGTACTTGAAAATTATATTTTATAGAAGATGTGGAGAATTTTCAACAATCACAAAACTTGAAACATTGGCTTACAGAAAGAAATAATGAAAACATGGAGTTAAATGAAAACGTAGAGTTAAATTAAGACGTAGAGTTAAATAATAACGTAAAATTAAATAAAGCAGATGCAAACATATGAAAAAATGTAGAAGGTGGAGAGTCACTCGGAAATTAGAAGATTATTATTTGTCAAAGATGCTAACTTTGGGTATGCCGAAGTTTATATTCACTTGCAATCCTTGGCAACAAAATTTTTACATTTTCAAAAGTCAAAATGGCTATATATGTATATATAGTTTGGACTATATATAGTTGGAGGTAGAACGGTAGTATTCAACCAGCAACTCGAGGAATATTTGGAGGTAGAAGAGTAGAATTCAACAGGCAATATGAAGTGGAATAAATTATTGATGGTAGAAGGTACAGGCGTGCAAGGTATTGACAGGTTGACAAAAGATGCAAGATATAAGAATGACTTGGATTGCGGTGTACGAAATTAATTTTCATACTATGTAATATTGCGCTTTTATCAAAATATGAATGGAAAAAAGTACTGAATGTTTTTGGATCGAAATGCTTTAAAAATTTCATGGCGATACTCCAATTTTTTCAAAAATGTTTCCTCCAGAGCTATATGATATAGTGCTCCGATTCTGCCGATTTTCATACTTTATTTTTCACAGGTAATAAAAAGCCCCCAAAAAAAATTTCATCCCGATAGCTCTTAAGATGGCTGAGTAAAACCATACGCACAGACGGACGGACAGACGGACATGGCTATAACTCAGCTTCTCATGCTGATCAAGAATATATATACTTTATAGGGTCGGAAACGTCTACTTCTGTGCGTTAGAAACATCTGACCATTTTTATAATACCCTCTGCAAGGGTATAAAAATGAGAACAAGTTTTACGCGAACACCGTAAGTGGTCGCATTCTAATCACCAGACATATTTCTTTTTGGGTTTATTTAACGAACCCAATAAACCTATAACTTTGTTCCTATTACCTAATTTAAATCCGTTCCATGGAATTCTAGGTAATAACACACTAAGAGAATTAAAAGCCATCATTGATGTGTGGAAAGATCTATTACATGTCAACAACTCTCATGTTGTTAAAGTAAAGCAGATGCGAGCTCATCAGGTCCATACGATCAAATCAGATGAGCTCACCAATCAGCAGAAACTAGGGTTAAAGGCACACCAAGAGGAGTACGAACGCTATTCGCAGACCCCAAAAAAAAATTGGACTTATGCTACTAATGTCCAAGGAGAAATCCGAACGACAACAGACACTCCAGTCTACACCAAGCATTACCCGTACCCAGGTTCTCTAAGAGAAGTAGTAGAAGAACAGCTACAAGAATTGCTACGAGACGTTATAATACGACCCTCACGGTCGCCCTATAATTCCCCTGTATGGATAGTCCCAAATAAAAGTGACAGCCTTGGGAATAAAAAATATAGGATGGTCATCGATTATAGAAAGCTCAACGCAGTTACAGTTTCGGATAAGTACCCTATCCCCGAAATTGGAGAAATGGTTGCGCAATTGGGCAACAATAAGTATTTCTCCGCTCTCAATCTAAAGAGGGGATTTCATCATTTTTTGGCTATGAGATAACGCGAATCGAGAATGAACTGAGGAGGCTCCAGCCGATGAAGTTCAGAAGCAAAAGATCGCTCGAGATACTTGGCACGGCTTGGAAATGGTTAGCGGGCACACCCGATCATTAAGATCATAAGATTGTGGTAGATAAGATCAATGAACAATTGGAAAACAATAAGAGGCAGGTCGTAATTAACAATTTAATAGAGGATAAGATAAACGATTTAATTAATATAACTAACACTGTATTAATAAGAGGTAAACCCGAATCCAATGATAAGCTTAAAGAAATCGATATAACCAAATTTAAATTGAGTCTCCTAAGAGAAGAAATAACAAATATAATTTACGCAATCGATTGGGCTAAGGCCAATACTGTAAACTCACTAATATTGTCCTCTAATGAAATAGATTTCATAGAAACAATTAAAGAATAATAGTTTGCAGAGGTCAATGTAGCCTCAAACGATAATTCACTCCTTTATATCGTTAGCCTACCCAGAGTAATTAACGAAACCTGCAATAATCCCTATATCAATGAAGTAAGTAAGTCGTCTCGCCGACTTGGATATACCATACACCAGTAAAACAAATATTTTAAATTTATAATAACCAATGCATTTTCGTATTTTTAAAAAAATCTGTTTTCATGCTTTTTAGAAGCATATCTTAGTATTTCGCTAACTCAAGCATTCGAGCACCCTAGCGCCCCCACCTGCCAACGGCCACTTCCGGCCATATGGAAAAACGTTTATATGCATAACCTGACTATTTTTATTCCGATTTTGATCAAATTTGGTATTTTGCTTGATATTAGTATCAAATTTAAGTGTGCTAAATTTGATTGCACAAGGTAGAAAATTACGGGAGATAATCGAGTTTTTTCAAATTACGGGGGCGGAGGGGGGCGTGGCAAAATCTTTACACATCAAAACTGTGCGCAATTACTAAGCAAATATTTATACCAACTATGGTGTCTCTAGCTAGAATAGTTTTTGAGAAAATCGGTTTTATATAATTTGCAGGGGCGGTAGGGGGCGTGGCAGAAATTTGAAATAAACTTGATCAGTGTACATACTACACGAGTCTACATACCAAATTTGGTGGCTCTAGCTCTTATAGTCTCCGAGATCTAGGTGTTCATACAGACGGACGGACGGACGGACGGACGGACGGACACACGGACATGGCTAGATCGTCTCGGATGTTGATGCTGATCAAGAATATATATACTTTATGGGGTCGGAAAAGCTTCCTTCTGCCTGTTACATACATTTTGGCGACTTTAATATACCATTTCACCCCATGGGTGTATAGTATAAAAATTTATAGAAGAAATAGACTATGAGGATATTATGAAATGCAATAAGAAATACTTCGGGTTGACCAATAAGAATAAACGTAAAATTCATAATGGTAAGACAATTTCTAAACTGGAAGAACTGACTAATTTAGAAAACAGTAAATGTGAAGCAGCCTATTTGCAAAGAAGGAATCCACAATATAAGGTCATCAACAACCAGCACGTGAAATCTCATTTAGAACCAATTTTAAGGGGACATCAACATCAATGGAGAAAACATTACCCTAGAAGGCACCTTCATAATTCAGGCGGAAAAGGAGACAGTCATCATAGAAGACTCCTGGTATATTGTGAAGACACGCTTTGAAGTCGAGGTTCAACCGCCGCTTTTACAATTACTATCAGATAAGCAGCGGAGCTACACATTAATATTACTAATAATCTGATAGTCTAATAATTCTAACCCTTCTGGCAGCTGCAGCGCTAAAATATTGCATCATTAAAAAATACTGCAGCTGCAAAACAGGCAACCATGGTCTACCAATAGAAGTCTCAATTTCGCCAGTTCAATATGTTGTTGCGATCGAGGAATAATATGGAAGACATATACCCAAGTCCGTCAACACATGCTCATTAATCGGCCGACCCTATTTCATCATTACATGCAATGACCCCATTTCATCATCACATGCAATGCCCTTTGGTCAACCCCACTCCATCATTACATGCCCATTAAATGGTGTCGGTTTCGGTGCATACCCAGAGTCACGCCACAAAATTCGGCAATAAACAAAGAATGGTCTTGCACACTTGTGTAGTGGACTATTGGACTCAACCTACGCCGCCGCCTACGACGACGTCAAGTACCCAAGCAAATCATTCTTGGCGCAGTCGGTATGATAAAACAAAAATGACTTACTGCGTGCAAACTTTTGTATAAGCGACCGTTAAGGATATCGAATCTAAGGTTGCCTAGTAAACAGGACCTTTTGTAACATTGAAAAAGTTAAAGTGCAAAACTTCTGTCAGACCACCGTTACAGAAACCGAATCTAAGGTTGGTCGAACGAGACTTTTTGTGCAAAAGAAATTAAGTAAGTAAGTCGTCTCGCCGACTTAGGTATACCATACACCAGTAAAACAAATATTTCAAATTTATAATAACCAATGCAGTTTCGTATTTTTAAAAAAACTCTTCACATACAAGCATATCTTAGTATTTCGCTCACTTAAGCATGCGAGCACCCTATTTTTATTCCGATTTTGATCAAATTAGGTGTTTAGCTGGATATTAGTATCAAATTTAAGTGAGCTAAATTTGATTGCACAAGGTAAAAAATTACGGGAGATAATCTAGTTTTTTTAAATTACGGGGGCGGAAAGGGGCGTGGCAAAATCTTTACACATAAAAACCGTGCGCATTTACTAAGCAAATATACGTACTAACTATGGTGTCTCTAGGTAGAATAGTTTTTAAGAAAATCGGTTTTATTTAATTTGCAGGGGCGGTATGGGGCGTGGCAAAATTTTTACAAATACAAAATGTGCGCATTTACTAAGCAAATATATATACAAAATGTGGTGTCTTCAGTCGGTTTGGCAAAAATTTGAATTAAACTTGATCACTCTACATACTACACGAGACTACATACCAAATTTGGTGGCTCTAGCTCTTATAGTCTCCGAGATCTAGGTGTTCATACAGACGGACGGACGGACCGACATGGCTAAATCTCGACTGTTGATGCTGATGAAGAATATGTATACTTTATGGGGTCGGAAAAGCTTCCTTCTGCCTGTTACATACATTTTGGCTACTTTAATATACCATTTCACCCTATGGGTGTATGGTATAAAAATGTAACAGCGGAACAACAAAATAATAAAAAAAATTGTTTTCTTTTTTCGTTTTATCCGCTAAAGCGCGACATCGAAAGTCAAAGTTTTAAATAAAAACACTGGATCTATTAGAATCTCTTGAACCAGGCACTCACCATGCTTGGACAGTTGCCTACTTTCGACGATAACGATTCAACATTGAAAACGTTCATACGGCGAGTTGACTATATTCCACAACTCTACTCGACGAGGTACGTCCGCATCCCCCATTAATATTCCAAAGAGCTCTTTATGACATTTAAAGAGAGCTAATTGGAATTTCACCCTATGGGGTATGGTATAAAAACAATCAAGTAAAGGAGCAGTAAACAACTAAAGCCCAAAGCCCTCGAAAAAAATTGTTTTCTTTTTTCGTTTTATCCGCTAAAGCGCGACATCGAAACTCAAAGTTTTAAATAAAAACACTGGATCTATTAGAATCTCATCTGAACCAGGCACTCACCATGCTTGGACAGTTGCCTACTTTCGACGATAGCGATTCGACATTGAAAACGTTCATACGGAGAGTTGACTATATTCTACAACTCTACTCGACGAGGGACGTCCGCCAACTTAGTTTGATATACGGCACCATAGAGATGCAGCTTACTGGGGAGGCCCAGCGGACATCGCAACTAGAACACGCCAACAATTGGAATGAATTTGACCGCCCTTATCAACGAATATAAGGTGCAAACGCCTTATGAAGATTTAGTACGACTGCTATACCAAACTTTTTTGGGAGGAAACCAATTCAGGATTATTCAAATTACAAATCAAACCAAAATAATCCAGTGCAAACCTGTTATAGGCAAATCAATCAATCCAATCCCATCCTCAAAATACCGAACAGTTTCGAGAAGAATTACAATGAACATTCCCTTAATTATCAGATTCAGAATCAACCTCAGAATAAAAACGCTACGGTAAGTCAACCTACTAAAATGGACTGGTCCGAAAATGTTCAACAATCAGCCTCGGATCAGACAGTATAGGTGGGCCTATCAGATGAACCATTTTCATCAACATAGACATACAAGACACCAACGGAAAAAAATGCAATACCTAATCCTCCGCCAGAGTTCGAATATGAAGCATTCGCACACGAAATAAATAACAGTATCCAAGAAAGAAACGAGTTTAGACTCGATTATTTAAATTCAGAAGAAATAGAAAAGTTAATGAAAATTTTGCATGAATTTAGCCACCCGGACGAGACCATCAGCCCTCGAAAGAGTGGGCTCAATTCGTCCTAAGCGGCACTCGTTGGAGGGGAGGTTGTCTTCGGACACGATCACGAGGTCGCCTGTCTGGAGACTGCGAGCCGGTGATTTCCACTTATTCCGATTGTTGAGCTCCTTAAGATATTAGCTCTTCCAACGGCGGCAGAATTGCCTTCAGTTGCTGCCATCGGTTGATTGGCGACATAGGCTCGACTAGAATTTCCGGTTCCGCAATGCATAAGATCGGTCCTCCAATAAGGAAGTGTCCCGGGCTCAATGCCAACAGATACTCTGGGTCCTCCCTCATGGGAGAAATTGGCCTGGAGTTCAAACACGCCTCGATGCGACACAGGAGAGTGGAAAGTTCCTAGAATGTGTACTTGACATTAGACGAGGACTACAAGTCTTAAAACTTTCGGCGCTCGGCGGAATGAACTGCCAGGATAAAATACGCTTGGTGGCGTTCAGAAAGTCATTTTCGAGCACCTTCGAGGCCTCTACGTAGGTTTTGCCATTATCGGAGTAAATGCGCTGTGGGCACTGTCTCCGTGCGACAAACCGAGAGAAGGCTGCGAGAAATCGTTCAGTGGTGAGGTCGGAGGTAGCCTCGAGATGCATTGCCTTCGTGCTGAAACACACAAAGACGCAGACATAACCCTTCGTAATAAGACACGCACGCCCGGTGTAATTCTTGATCTCAAACGGCCCTGCGAAGTCAATGCCTGTGTGGGTGAAGCGCCTGGAGTACGTGATGCGCTCTCGACGAAGATCACCCATCATCTGAGTCTGTAGTCGTCGACGATGAACGATGCAGACTTTACACCCCTTGATGTGGGACTTCACCAGGTTCTTGATCCCGATACCGCACCATCAGTTGATTGCCGCCATGCAACGTGATGCGGTGGGCGAATTTGACAAGCAGGCGAGTGAAATGAGTACTATAGGAGAGGAGAATAGGCTGACGCTCATCATACCGGAGGGACTCAGGGTCCGGAGTCGTCCGCAGGAGCGGAGTATCCCATGCTGGTCGAGAAATGGATTCAAGTTGAGTAGCGTGCTGGATGATGGCAGGGGTCGCCCTTCACCAAGGGCCCGTATCTCCGCGAGGTATTCCTGACGCTGAGAGGTCCGAATCAAGGCGCGCTCGGCGGGGAGAAGTTCGTCATTGGTGAGGCGGACCGTGGAAGGCGTCGAAATCCTTTTGGTGGCGAAGCGTAGGATGTACGCGATGACTCGCAATGCCCTACCGTAGTCCGAGAAACGTTCGCTGACGTCATCGAGTAGGGTGGTCGCGGTGGTGTGGCACTGGACTCGTTGCTCCAGCTGGGTGTCTTGGAGTTCATTATTGAGAGTTGGCCAATACTCGGGGGCTCGCTGGAGCCAGTCCGGCCCATGCCACCAGAGGCTGCTGGCCGATAACTTGGCCGCGGAGACTCCACGGCTCGCCAGATCAGCGGGGTTGTCCTCGGAGCGCACATGTGACCAGCTTTGGCCAATGGTGCTTTTGGAGATGCTGGACACCCGATTGGCCACGAAGGTGGACCAACTACACGGGGGTTTATTGAGCCAAGCCAACACGATGGTAGAGTCGGTCCAAAACTGAGAGGTTGCAGGTGGGATTGGGAGTTCAGGAGCGATCGACGCCCAGAGATCGGCTTGCAAAACCGCTCCGCACTCCCGCCGAGGCAACGAGACTGTTTTGACCAGGGCTACACCGGTCTTAGCCGTTAATAAATGGACGCTTACTTGATCGCGATAACTAACCCGCACATATAGGGCTGGTCCGTACGCTTGAAGCTCCCACGAGAGAGTATCGCTGGTGTTTAGCCAACAGGTGATGCGGAGTTGACTGAGGCCTGGGTAATCTTGCAGGAATTCGTGTCATTGCTGCAGCATGAGAGGCGGCAGAGCGTTATCCCAGCCAAGTTCGGTCAACCAGATTTGCTGCATGAATATCTTCGCTCGAATAACAAATGGGGCTAGCCAGAACCTGCCTCTTGGAGATCCACTCCTTTAATGGTGGGTCCGCTACGGTGAAGAAGAAGACGTCCTCGGCTTTTTCCGAAGGTTTTCGCAGTGCTCGCATCTTTCAACTCGAGAAAGTCCTCTCGCACTAGGTGATCTCTTGGGATAGCCTGAAGTACTTCCTTCTTATTGGAAGTCCACTTCCGAAGCGGGAGGCCCACAGATTGGAGGGCAGCTTGAAGCTCTCGTATGGCGAGACGGGCGTCGTCTTCAGTATGAGCGCCGGCAAGGACATCATCAACATACATGTAGTTCCGCTCGCCTAAGGATACATCGATTGAACATCGATCACTTCACTTTCACTCGTTGCAGAGGACGGACGTGTCCTCAACTTTTATTTTTTTCTCGCGATTTAATACTTTTCCATAACTTTTAAATTTATTATCGGTTTAATTAATTAATAATAATTTCAGCATTCGAATTTTATTTTCATTTCGCGAATACTTGCTGTCGCTTTTGTTTAAATTTAAATAAAATCAAAGCTTACAACAATACTCGCATTAGCGGTGTCGTTGTTTTGCTTATCTCCCTTGCTTTTGTGTCTTTACCGTTTTTAAACGGTTTTTAACCGTTTTTAACTAACTCTCGCGCTCTTGCGTACAAATTGTTGTTGCATGTGTTCAATTTGACGGGCTCTCCCGCTCTTTCCTATTCTTGATTGATTTGCGCTCTCGTCTTTTGCCTACCGGCGACTCTGTGATACGTGTTTTTGTTTTTGTGCTTTCATCTCTTTTAATTCTTTAGTTGTGAAGGCTTACTATGCACCTTAACCCTTGTGTCAGAACTGGTCTGTATATTCTTATTCACAGAATTTTTACCTTTAGAATTTCTATTTTTTTTTTTTTTTGTATATCCTTTTTTAATTAAATTAAACTTTTTGATAAAATGGTTGTCTGCTCAAAAAATAATTGCATAGTTGCCACTAATGCGGTTGACTCCCATGATTATATTCTTTGTCGGTTGTGTGACAATGCGGTTCACGTTAAGTGTGCAGGTTACACAGGCGGAGTTTACTGCGGTGGAGACTCAGTTCAGAAGTTTATCGCTTATGAATGAGTCTCCGAAACGTAAAAGGACCAGTCCTTGGGGTGTTTCTGTATCTGTAGATCCGCCAGCATCTCTTATCGTCCCCGACCGGTCTCATGCACCGTCCACTCCTAATGTACAGCAATTGATATCGTTTAAGAGCCCGGTTGTGAATGCTATTAGTAAGGAATTACCGATATCACCTGGGAATGATCTCTTAAAAACGATGCCTATTGTAGTGTCCGATAAGTCCGGGCAATTACCCATTCCAATGGAAATTGCCGATAGTTCTAAAAGTATTGAGGGCCCCGTAAACAAGTTGACTGCTGCAGTGGGTGACTTGTCCAACGTTACTGCTGCGGCTGACGCTTCGGGACCGCGGCCTCTCGTTGGCATACCACCAAAGAAACATATATTTGTTTCTAGGCTAGACCCTGTTGTCACATCTGATGATGTAATAGCCTATATTCGGAAGAAAGTTAACGTCTCGAATATTGCGGTGGAGAAGTTTAAATTTTCTTATTCTCGGGACATTTCGTCCTTTAAAATTAGTGTTTCTGCCAATATCTTCGACACCATATGTCGAGAAGATTTTTGGCCGAAACATATAATAGTTAAGGAATATACTGTAAAAAAGAAAAAATCGGCAACCGATTCGCTTGCCAACAACAACAAATAATACTATTCCTGCCACATCAGCATCTGCTGGTGTGTCAAAAAACTAGCTTCGTCCCTTAACCTGGGTTACCAGAACGTTAGAGGACTGAAATCTAAACTTCCTAATCTCTATGTAGAAAGTCTTTCTTTTGAGCATAACATTCTAGCTTTTACAGAGACGTGGCTAAAACCTGATATTGCTGATGCATCGGTTTTTTCCACAAACTTTTCTATATTCAGACGTGACCGGATTTCTCGCATAGATGGTGGCGTTCTGATAGCTGTTGATGCTGCTTTATCATATGAAATGATTCAATTTTCTAGTACCCAGGAGATTGAGTTTGTCGGTGTTAAAGTAAATTTTAAATCTTTTAATGCTTTTATTACTTCTTTCTATATTCCACCATTGCACATTGGGCCAGCAAACCGATAGTTCGACGAAAATTCAAATTTTTTATTGAAAGTAAACCCATTTTAATAAAAAAATTTGAATAGTATATACTTTGATTAAGATGAATCAAAAAATTAATTGTTTTGATATATCCCTGGAATTTTGGCAGCCCTTCAAAGTCAGCTGTTTTATTGCATGCGTGCGAAATAGAAAAGCGCGGGAAAGTTTTTATTTACTTGCGAGCGTGCCAAAAACAGTGTGGCTTAAACTATTTTCACCAAAATTATGGAAAAGAAAGGCCAAGGTATGAAGAATATTTGTTTAAAAACAGATTTTGTTCATGTTTGTCAATGTGTTTTTTGTGTACGTTTATTTGTGTTGACCAAAAGTAGGAAAAATCTAACCTGCTCACTCGTCTGTTGTGAATTATAACTAATTTTGTGCCAAGTTGTGCCAAAAAGTAATTATGTGTCATTATAGTTCAAAGTGTGTATAATATAATTTTAAAACCCGTTTTTGCTCCTTTTTGCTCCGATGTGAATAAATCCCTAATATTGTAGCTGTGAGTTCGCCTACGAGCAACTGCTTGACATCTACATACAAAACAGTCGTAGCACATCTGCCGTTTCGAGTTGGATTTGTGATGAACTGAAAGAATTCAACTTAAGCACTGAGAAAGAGGAGGCCTTCTAGACGTATCTTTATCCCAAGTCAATCCTGTCTTAAATTCTAATGGAAAATCGTTAGATCTTATTTTTGTATTGGATTCTTCTTATTGTGAGGTTTCTAGGATCGAACCATTTTTTCTTCCAGAAGACAAATTTCATCCTACATTAAATTTAAAAATTGATCTGCCCTTGCTTTCACCATTGCTTCGTTCAAATGAGTTACTTCTAACTAGGTGCTTTCGTAAGACTGACTTTGCTAGCCTTAATGAAAGCATTGCTACTACCGATTGGTCTTATCTTATCTTAACGAACAGCTGTTCGTTTTTTCTATGATACTCTGAATTCACTCTTTGATATTTGTGTGCCTCTTGGTAGGCTGGAGCGGCTTAACAAACCTCCCTGGTTCTCTCGTGAGCTGTCCAATTTGAAAAATGTGAAGACACGATATTATAAGAAGTTTCAAAAAACACGTCGTTCATCAGATTATGCTCTGTATACAGTCGCTCGTTCAAAATTCATGATGCTTAATACACAATGCTATAGGAATTATCTTCAGCGGTGTAAGCTTCAGTTTTCTTCTGACCCTAAACGTAAGACCTCTGTGCACCCATCTGTGCACCCGTCTTTTCAAAATAAAAAAGCGAGCACTGATCAGGCAATTGCCGATATGTTTGCGAGTTTTTTCAAAACAACTTATTCCTCAACGGAATATCGAGCAAGTCCGTATCCTTATTATTTAGAAAAGGCTAATTGCATTTTTAACCCAGTGATTGATGAAGGTTCTATTCTTAGCGAACTTAAATTAGTTAAACCCGTTTATTCTCCGGGGCCAGATTGTCTTCCTGGATGTGTACTCACTTATTTTCTAAACAATAGCCCTTTAGAACGTCTAAATAATATGAATGATTCGGGCGTACTTATGGACCATAAGTTAAATTTTAACACCCATATTTCCACCACGGTCTCAAAGGCCATGAGTGTCCTGGGTTTCATTAAAAGATGGTCAAAAGAATTCGATGACCCCTATACAACTAAAGTTCTTTTTACTTCGCTTGTCCGTCCTATTTTAGAGTATGGATCTTGCATTTGGTCACCTCAATATGAGTCGCACCAGATTAGACTTGAATCCGTTCAAAAGCAGTTCTTGCTATTTGCTCTTCGTGGCTTAAGCTGGGATCGCAATGTCAATTTGCCTTCGTATTCTAGTAGACTTCGCTTGATTAGCCTTCCTTCCTTAACTAGCCGTTGAACTATGCTCGGTGTCATTTTCATGCACAAGCTCCTAATTGGTGATATCGACTCGCCTAAGTTATTAGCTCAGGTAAATCTGTCGGTACCATGTAGACGGAGTAGACATCCTTTGATACCTTTATCCCTTAGTCGTTGTTCTTCTAACTATGCCATGCATCAACCTTTTAGGGTCCTCTGCTCTGATTACAACCTTCTATTCCCTGTAATCAGCTCAGAGTTTTCTATCAATATGCTTAAAACATCTATCCTAAACCATTTAGTTAATAGATAACTATAGTAATATTTGTTTGTCTGTTTTTTCTCTTGTGTATTTGTCCACGCCGTGCGTTATACGGCTGCACCCCTCGGTCGGTCGGGTGGGAGGTGGGCAGTTTTGGGTGGGCAGCTTTGTCCTGGTGTCGTAGGGGCCACTTGAACGTACTGCGCATAGTATCGTCAACTTTCGCTTAAACATCTCGTGCCAATTGAAACAGGACTCGGATCTCCAGGAACGGCGCGCAGTTAACCCCCAACTGTAGATGATCCGCTGAAAGGGGGTCGACTCGGATTTGTCGATACATCTGCGTGATGTTGCCATTAAAAACGAACTGACAGAACCGCCATTTTAGTAGTTGAAATGTGAGATCGGCCTGGAGAGTAGGCCCGGTGTGCAAGACATCGTTTAGGCTTACCCCTCGCGTGGATGGGTTCGACGCATTAAATACCACGCATACCTTGGTGGTGGTGCTGTCGGGCTTAAACACCGCGTGATGGGGGAGACAGAATCATATGGCCCAATTCCTCATACTCCTGAATGATGGCATCGTACTGCGTTTTTAGGACGGGATCCTTGAGAAGACGTAGTTCATTTCGCAGGAATTGAGCCAACGCGATGGGTCTTGAATGACCCAAGTCGACGCTATTCGGACCTTTGAACGGTAGGGACACAACATATCGGCCGTCCTTCCCTCTTCGGGTGGTCTCATGGAAATTCCGCTCGCAGAATACGTCATCCTCCTTTTCCGGCTTTGCGTGAAGGTCTTCCACCTCCAAAAACTTGGTGAAGAGTACATCAGGTTTTGCTTCCGGATTGACACGCGTCTGTGCAGCGAAACCTAATCGAGACGCCGGAGGGTCAGGCATGATAGCTCCACACAGAACCCATCTAAAGATGGTAGCCCGACGAAATCACCAATATCCTTTTTGATCCGCTCTCCGATAATGTGGGGAAACAGGTCTACACCCAATGGGCTTGTTGTCGTACGGTCAGTCAGGGGGCGATCGAGGCACTACGTCGGAACCGTGTTAAGGAATGGAGCCGTTGGAATGGCGCCCGACAATTTGGATACGACCAGGGCTGAGACCTCAATCTTGTTCAGCCTGTCACACGGAGGGTACAGCATCAGCAGACACACTTTGTCGGCGAATCCTCCATCACTCTGGCCCATGCCAGTAACTGCGGCGTCTACTGGATAAAAGGGGGGCTGGACCATGTTGAAGACACACTCGGATAGAAAGGTTGAATCGGGCCCCGAGTCGATCAACGCACGAATATGGTGCTCCGCACCGCGATGGTGCGAAGTGACAATCGCAGTGCCTAAGACCCTCTGCTTGGGGTAGATGCAAAATAATTTCGAACATTTGTGATCTGGCTGCTCGTGGACGGACGCTCAGTGGCGCTGAAAGGTGGGACTTAGGCATCGCTGGAGCAGCAATTATGCGCACCGGAGCAGCCCTTCACTTGATGCCCGCGAGCAAAACAGTTCAAACATGGGCATGTTCTATTGGGCATGTCAAGGAAACTAGGGCAAAGCCCTATTGGGTGATCTTCCCGATGGCAAAGCTTGCAAAACGCCGGTTTGAGCTGAGCTTTCGCGGAAAACGCTTGGACCTTCATCGTCGCAGAGGATTTGCGGGGGCCAATGGGGATGGCTTGGACACTTGGGTCCGATTTATGTTCTTCGATGGAATCCAGGATGATATCGATCGGTGAGGAAGTGGTTCAAATCGTACCAAGTTGAGACGACTGTCTTATTTGGCACTGATTGTTTCCACAGGAGGATTGTGGCCTTGAGAGTAAGACATCCCAATTCTCAGTACTAACACCGGAACGCTCAAGATCGGTTAGACACCCTTGAAACGTAGTCTGAAGCTCTTTCAAGGCTTTGCCCGACTCTTGTGCCACCGCGGGAATCTGAAGGAGTTGTCTGGCTTGAGTCATGACAAGCAGACGGCTATTTCTCGCCGTCTGTGCCTAGAGCTGTTCGATGCGTTCTCCGAACAAAGTCCCGCATCGCACATACACCGCGTAAACGGATTCGTTCTTCGCCTTGATGATGCTTATGTTCGCTTGTCAAGGCCTTGTGACAACGGGAGTATCCCGTCTCAACGGTTGACCAAAGGGATTTGAGCTGCTCTAAGTGCATTTCAATAAAAAAATATCAAAGAAGCTAACATCGGCTGCGCCGAAGTTTATATACCCTTGCAGTCCATGGCCATAATATTTTTACATGTTCCAAACTCTTTTTCTGTATCTCAATTCATTAATGCACAGAACCTTTCAAATATCATTTCAATTTCTTCTTCTTCTTCCGCATCCCCTTTTACACACATGCCGCGACTCGCACGCATACACATATAATTTATGTAGCGTTGCTTCTTTTTTTTTTTTTTTTTTATAAATAGGGGGGAAAGCATTGAAAGCCGAAGTGTGGGACTTGGTATCGACCTTGGTTAGTGGTCACCGCATCGCACTAAAACCTACCCTATGCTCCGTATCCCTCTCGCGGAACCAACGCTGAAGTACTACTTCACGAGTAGCGTTGCGTCTGTATGTGTGCATGCGTGTGCTCTGTTGATTTGATGATGACGTAGTAGGCAGCAAGTTGAACCGATTTATATCGGCTGTAACTTCTGTTCTATTTATCCGATTGGATTCAAATTTTGGGATCTGAGATTTTATATGAAATACTATCATATTGGTAAATTTCATGGCAATACTCCAATTTTTGCAATTTTTGCAAAAATGTTTCCTCCAGAGCTATATGATATAGTGGCCCGATTCTCCCAATTTTCATACTTTATTTTTCCCAGGTAATAATAAGCCCCCAAAAAAAATCATTCCGATAGCTCTTAAGATGGCTGAGTAAAACGCATACGCACAGACGGACGGACAGACGGTCAGACGGACAGACGGACATGGCTGTATCAACTCAGCTTCTCATGCTGATCAAGAATATATATACTTTATATGGTCGGAAACGTCTCCTTCTGTGCGTTACAAACATCTGACCAATTTTATAATACCCTCTGCAAGGGTATAACAAGTCCACTTCAGAAGTTAGAGTTTCACTCTCACGAGCTTCAAACATAGTTAATGCGTCGCACGCCAGAACGAAATTGGAGAGGGACATTCTGGATAGCTGTTGGGATACGGATCGACTGATGGGAACGTCAGAACAATGCGTCACAATCACGTGCGGGATTTGAGCCTGGATTGAAAGCTTGGAACGAACTTTGTGTTCACTCGAGCCTTTAACCGAGAAACTGCGAACCTTAGGTAGGCTGGACGAGGACGGATGGGACTTTGGAGATTCGCTGAGGCTGCGAGCAGACGGGATCTTGCGTGGAATGTCCGTACGCTTCGCGGTCACCGGAGTCTTCAGATCAGTTCGTCACAATCACGTGAGCCTGGATTGAAAGCTTGGAACGACCGTGTTCACTCGAGTCTTTAACCGAGAACCTGCGACCCTTAGGTAAGCTAAACGAGGGGGCCGGGACTTTGGGGATTCGCTGAGGCTGCGAGCAGAAATATGTATACATATATATGTATGGGAAAATAATGGCTGGAGAAAATTGTATATGGTTATATATTTATTTATACATATGGACTGATATATATATATATGGGCACAATAATGGCTGGAAAAAATTATATATATATTTATTTATAAATATGGACGGATATATATATATATATGGGCAAGTAATGGCCGCAAAAATGATATATTTGTGTAGGAAATGAAGTGTCAGGCGGGCGTAATTACGGCAATCGTACAGTAGCTAGTGAGCGAGACAGAACTACACGCAGCGGCCGTACCTATCTGGTCGACTCACTCATCGAAATATAAAGCAGAAGCGTTGATTTAAAAAGACTCGCAATCGTACTCTCGCCTCGATCACATCGCACACCCAAATTTAACACTAAGGCCATTATTGTAATATAAAATATATGTATTCTGCACACAAAGAAACATTGTTAATAAAATAAGACTAAATAGGGAAATCACATCCTTAAATAATATCAAAATAAATAAACCAGGATAAAGTAAAATCCTACAAACTGGGGGCTCAACCGAGGTTTCTGGCCCAAGACAATTAGTGAAATTTGTGTGTGTGCGAAGTTCGCAAGTGAAAATTGTTAAAGTTGCATGCATTAACGTGTAATAATATACAAAATCAAGGTTGTTGGCGAAGCAACCACTACAAGTTCAGAAAGTACTGGAAGTTGGTGTGACTGTAAGAGAGGCGACGAGTGGACGGTGAGCGGTCGGACGACGCAAGTAGAACGTCACTAAGAATTTTGGCGCCGCTTAGGCAAAAAGTCGGCGGCTGAAGTTGAGAGCGGCTAGAGAACGGCGGTGACTCGAGAGGGAAAGAGAGAGCAGACAGCGGACACGAAGTTGATGATAACTAGTGTTTACTGTGGAAGCAGACAGCGGACACGAAGTTGATGATAACTAGTATTCACTGTGGAAGCAGACAGACGGAGAGAGCAGACAGCGGACACGAAGTTGATGATAACTAGTGTTCACTGTGGAAGCAGAGAGACGGAGAGAGCAGACAGCGGACACGAAGTTGATGATAACTAGTGTTTACTGTGGAAGCAGAGAGACGGAGAGAGCAGACAGCGGACACGAAGTTGATGATAACCAGTGTTCACTGTGGAAACGGAAAACCAAAAGAGAGCAGAGAGCAGACAACACAAACCGTTACAAGAAGCAGACGACGACGACAAATCGAAACGAGAAGGCAGCAGACACGAAGTTGAGATAATTGGTGTGGAAGCAGACAAAGAGAGACCAAGAGAACGAGTGGAAACAGGCGAGTAAGTTGCGACAGCAGAGTGAGTGGCAACAGAGAGCGAACCGAACATCTATAAGAAAGCTGAGTGAGTTGCTACAGCGATATTGAGTGGCTCCATAGAGCAGGATGACTATAGTTGGGTGAGCTGTTTAATTATTGTTTTGAGAGTGAGTTACTTTGCTTGCACCGGTCGGCGGCAGAAATATTGATGCGAGCTGCAGAGAGCACATTTCTAAGAATCGTCTGAATTAATACATAACCTACCACAATTTGACCTACATTAACATAGTGTGTAAATTTTTCTAAGTTTGATTGAAATTTGATTAATTGATACTAACCATAGATTAATACACCAATCTTGTTAAGCAATATATCTACATGTAATTGTGTGAAATGGATCGAGGTGAGATTCTAGCTTTGAGTAGTGAGGAGTTGCGCATTAAATTGAGGGAGTTAGGGCTAGAGACTACAGGCCTTAAAGCTGAGCTGCAAACACGTCTACTCGCTCATTACGATATTATAGAAACTGAGAATAATGGGCAAGAGGCATATTTCGCCTCGGCTAGAACAATTCGAGAAGTCTCGAGCGCAGATGGGCAAAGGTCATGGTTCACACTAAAAGATGTGGAGGGAAGCGTTTCCGAGTTTTGCGGTTTAGGTTCGATTGCTGTCGTACAATGGATTAGGGAGCTAGAAGAATGCGCTTTAACCGTAAAACAATGTAACTGTAAAACAATTGTTAAAGGGAGCTGCATTGTCGTTTATACGTAGCAAGAGAGATATTTGTAGTTGGGAGTCCCTGAAAGTAGCTTTGAAAAACGAATTCAGAGTAAAGGTTTCATCAGCCGAAGTTCATAGAAGACTAAGCAATCGACAGTTGAAGAGAGGTGAGAATTTGTATGAGTTTTTGTGTTCGTTAATAGAAGTCGCAAAGCCGATCGATTTGGATGCCAAGGCGTCTAGCAGAGTCTGATCAGAAAACTGTTGACAGTATAGTACAAGAATGGTTGCAGGAGAAGATAATAAGGCCAAGTTTTTCCGAATATGCTTCGCCTGTTGTACTTGTAACGAAGAAGAATGTGAAAAAGCGTCTGTGCTGCGATTACAGAAAGCTAAATAAGAAAGTGGTTCGATATAATTTTTCTATGCCACAGATGGATACCGTATTAGAAAAACTTCAAAGTGCGTTAGTTTATACTACTCTGGATCTAACAAACTGGTTTTTCCATGTTCCTGTTGAGGAAAAATCTCAGAAGTACACAGCATTCGTAACTCAGAAGGGTCAGTATGAATTCCTATATGTACCATTCGGAATTTCCAACTCTCCAGCAGTTTTTACAAGATTTATAATTGCAGTAATGAGAGAATCAGTGAAGAATGGAGATGCAGTGGTGTATATGGACGATATAATTATACCAAGTGTTAACGCGAATGATGGTCTAATTAAACTTAAAAGGGTTGTAACGATCCTTTTTCGTCCCTTGGGATATCTATGCTATCTCTTGGGCAGGTTCGGCACAACAAAATTTCTTTTGTGCCCCGGTGAAATTAGAACTCGTTTGTTTAATTATTAGTTTTGGTGGTATATTTATTTACGCTTATTTATGGGCTTGGTCGGATATGACAAGTTTCTCTGAAGGAGTCCCGAACTTGGACAGCGCTGCTTGTGGCTGGGGTCCCTCGACGCTCGATCCTAGTCCGTCTCTCGTCCCTTGTCTCCTCTGGTTCCTGTTTCATACTCGTGATATGAATATCTTGCTGATATCTCCCTTTTCAGAATAATGCCGGCGCGTTAATTGGCCTTAGGATATATCCTCTGGCTTTCTCTCAAGTTCCTGGCGTATTCTGATCTTCTAGGGGTGTTGCTTCTACCTCAATGCCTCTGACTGCGTTTCTAAGATGGTCGTTGCGTGCTCGTAGCCCAAGGATAAATCCTGTGGCCGTTTGTTGTAGGGCAGGATTCTCGCAGCAATTGGTATTCGTCACGATATATAGATCCTGCAATTTCGGTAAGAGGATATATACTTGTACCTTTCAATATGCTGGGAATCGTCCTGGAGCAGTTTGACTTTTCTTATTTCTTGCCTGGGCATGGTGTTCTAGTCCTATTCCAAGGACTTGCTGGTTATAGGATAATTTGAGAGGTTACTCGTAAGGCCTTCTCAAATTATTCTGACTTTCTTGATCCTTTCACTCGTTTTGTTTCACTAGTATGAGCTTTTAAGGTTACTCGTAAGGCCTTAAAACTCCCTTGGTTGATCACGACTTGTAGACTTGATAATCTGATGACTTGCTGATTTGCTTGATGGGCATTGCCTTTATAAAGGCATCTCCCACGGCCTCAGGAATAGATTGGTGTAGTACCGCTATACAGCTGGTACATTTCCATCGGCCCTCTGCTTTCACCCACGCATCCACTTGTTGCTATGCGTGGTGAAAGTCCCGTAAATCTTTGGCGCATATGTCCACTTTCTCTGTGGCTGTGCGCCCATTCATTCCCTTGTCCTTGTCTTCCTCGTTTATATATATTGACTTCCATATGTTGTCGTCGTCTTCCCATTGGCAGCCACTCGTATCCCGTTGACTTTCGCTGCTTTCCCTTTTTCTGGCGGCGCTGCCGTCGCCCGTCGCTCCCCTCAATCCACTTGTCATACCCAACTCTGCTCAAATTATTCCCATATTATAATTATGCACACATATATATATATATTCGTTGTACTTAAACTTAATCTATCATTTAATACTAATTAGCCTGATTAACTCAATATATAATGTTGATTACTTTTATTTAAATCGCAATCCAAATGCACGCATCGTATTTATTAGATAGAGGGCTTCCCCATTGCTCATCCCTCCCTTTTTTGCTTGCACATTCCCTTTTCCAATCCACAAACCATTATCGTTTTTACATGTTCTCACTCTTCCCCCTACCCCCCGATTCATCAGCACAGCCCTCACTTGGTTTGCTTTCGGCACCATGCATTCCCCGCACCCGTCTCGCGGGCTTGCTTATCCCTCACTTTCGCTCTTTTGTTCGCATGATTTCGGCAGTTCGTGCTCTAACTGCTTTCGATCTCGCATGCGTGACGTAGGCAGAGAGCACCCATTGTCCACCCGTGCTCTCTATCGCGGTCATACACGCATAGTATACGTGTATTGTGGGTGTATGCTTATTCAGCGTATTTGCACATGCATTGTTTGTTAATGCATGCATATTATGGCCTCTTTATGCTCTTAAATTGTATCACTGGGCCAATGCCCTTTTTCGCTTGCATTTATTTACTCTTACACAGCCGATTTCGGCTATTATGCCTCCCACGCATCTTCCTGCTTGTACGAGTGGTTGCCAGTGCGGTTCGATCGATCGTGTTTGATCGTAACCGTATCGTACATCGTATATGTGATTACCGACTTCTTGCATTATGCTTCCCACGCATCTTCCCGCTTGTACGAAATCGCTCGCGGTTGCGTGCGGTTCGATCGATCGTGTTTGATCGTAGCCGTATCGTATGTCGTACCTCGTATATGTGATTGCCGACTTCTCGCATTATGCTTCCCACGCATCTTCCCGCTTGTACGAAATCGCTCGCGGTTGCGTGCGGTTCGATCGATCGTGTTTGATCGTAGCCGTATCGTATGTCGTACCTCGTATATGTGATTGCCGACTTCTCGCATTATGCTTCCCGCTTGTACGAAATCGCTCGCGGTTGCGTGTGGTTCGATCGACCATGTTTGATCGTAACTCATTTGCCTTGAAATGGTTCGATCGACCAGTAACGAGCTCGGTCGTATATCGTACATTTGGTTTGTGTTTCGGCTGTATCTTGCATCTGGTGCATTATTTACACCGTTGGATTGCTTTGCTGCTAGTTTGTTGTGTGGGATATTAATATCATTTATAATATTCCTCACACTCCCCCCCCCTTCTTCGGGAGGGATTTGCCCTCCCCTGTCCCTTGTACCTTGTGTTTGTTTTATATGTGCATTTTCTTGTCTCATTTTTATGCTTGTGTGTTTTTTTTTTTGTATGCAGCGGCTTTGCCAAATCTCTTTTTTTTTGTGACTCAGATCGCATCTTTTATTGGCCATTTGGCCCACAATCTCCGCCACCGCCTCTGGCCACTCCTCCGGTTGTACCGCCTCGTATCTTTCGTGCCCTTCTGGCACTGGGCATGACGCTTGGCGGGTCACCGAAGGCCTAGATCCATCCCTGGGCCCCGTTGTTGCAGACATTTGTCTGTTTAATATTGGCCTGGGCCACACCCATGGGCATTCTCGGTACTCAATCTGGTGCTCGTGGTCTTGTTGTTGCTGATTTTGTTGCCTCTCTCTCTCTATCATTGCCGCCAGCCGTTCCCTGGCCAGTGCCAACTGCACCGCCTTCTGCCGCGCCCTTTCTTCTTCCTGTAGATGCGCCACTTGTTGGCACACCCACATGTGCTGCCAACACGCATCGCCGTTGTCCGGAGTTTGGCTGTCCTCTCCCTCAGCCTCACCTGCCTCAGCCACGGCCTCCTCCTCCGATTCGCTGGCTTCTGACATGTAGTCGACCATACGAAACGGAGTTGGTGGCCGTGCTGGCTCATAGACTTGTGCCGGTGGCTCGGACACTTCGACCCACGGTGCGTATTCTGGGCTATTCCGCCCACTTCGCCCCTCCAGAAATTCCTCTGGATCCACCAGCTGGTATTGTATGTGGTCGTCCCATGGCGCATCATCTGCCTCGCTGCTCAGCTCTCCTCTCTCGCTCTGCTCCTCCTCCATAAGCTGGACCGCCTCGTCCAGCTCTCTCCACATTAGTTCTTTTTCACGGAGCCGGTCTGCCACTACCGGCTCAGCGATAAACTCTTCCTCCCCTTCATCCGCAGTATCGAGTCTACCATCCGACTCCTCCATTGTGGTGTAACCACTATCACCCACGTCCTCATCGAACTCCTCATCCGTTCCATATTGGCCCGCGGTGCCGCACCTCGTCGATCTACGCCTTCATCCTGGCCATTGTTTGCATTTAAAGCATTCATTTTTTTTTTTTGGTTTTGGGTGCTTACTCGCCGAGTGATAAACTTTGAGTGTCTCTTGATTATGACATTGGCATGCATGAAACCTCGCATTAGCATTCGGTCATTTGTATGCTATTTACCGATATTTAGGATTTCTCCACCTTGCCCATGCTCTCTTGTCATAGTTGCATATTCTAATGCGTCGTGATGTATAATACCATGCGCATGTGTATGTGCGTTGCGGTGACTCACTATTACATACGTAATATCGTGCGCATGTGTGGGTGCGTAATATCATGCGCATGTGTGGGTGCGTTTCCCTTTCCTTCTTTCCTTCCCTTGCCTATCTTTGATTGTCCATGGGGACAATGAATGAAGGAATGGTCCTTCTATGTCGCGTTTTTTCTTTTTTAATTATTCGCTACCCGTTTCTAAGGTTCTACTTTGCCTGCATATTTGATTATATGCATCGTTACGATATTCGTGTATCCGCTGCCAGTTTCTAAGTTTATCTTTGTTTTTGCATAGATATTCGCATATCTTCATCTTACTCTGAGATGCGGTTTGTGACTCGGCTAGTTTTTTTTTTTTTTTAAACGATGTAATTTGAGATTTCCAGCTCTATGTCATGGTTTTGAGTTCTCTGTTCAGCCGGCCGGTCTGTGCAGATTTCTCGCTGCCATGTCATTAGAGTCGTCCACACTCATTGTTCATCTACTTTCTTGCCATCCTCTTCCTCGCATATTTGTTGCTTCATCTGGCTGATATGTGCTTGTCTGCTTTTTCCCGTTTCTTTGTTCCGTAATTTGCATATGACCGGAGACAAGAAATCTATCACTTCATATGGGCCTCCAAAGTTTGGTGCCAGCTTTGCTGCAAATCCTTCTGCAGCAATTGAAAGGTAGTGTTCTTTTGCCCATACTGTTGCTCCAATTACTGGTCTCCATTCTCTTCGTCTTAGATTGTAATGCCGAGCCTGATCCTGTGCAGTCGTCTCCAGATTACGCCGTATTAGTTCGAACAGCTCTTGCATTTGTTTTACCTTCGCCTCTGGTGGTATCATTTGCTTCCCTGTGCCTGTCGTGACACTATCGTATATAGCACCCGGCATTCTTGGTTCACGCCCCTGTATTACATACGCTGGCTTAAATCCGGTTGACTCTGATTGGCTTGTATTTACCGCTAGTGTTATTTCCGGCCAACTCTCATCCCAGTTGCGTTGATTTTCCCCCGTATACTGAGCAATCATTGTTTTTACTGTTCTATTTGCTCTCTCGGTTGGATTTTCTTTGTGGTGCGTACGGTGCTGTCAGTTGGTGTTGGCATCCCCATTCATCTAGCATTTTTTTGAATATTCTGCTAGTGAATTGAACTCCATTGTCCGTTATCACCACTTTCGGAGCTCCGAATCTAGATAATATCCTCTCTCGAAAGGCCTTAACTAGATACTCTGCAGTTGCCTTTCGCATAGGTATAAGCTCTGTAGCATCGAATTTCCATGTTTCGATCTTGCTTGTGGCTGGGGTCCCTCGACGCTCGATCCTAGTCCGTCTCTCGTCCCTTGTGTCTCCTCTGGTTCCTGTTTCAGACTCGTGATATGAATATCTTGTTTGATATCTCCCTTTTTAGAATAATGCCGGCGCGTTAATTGGCCTTAGGATATATCCTCTGGCTTTCTCTCACGTTCCTGGCGTATTATGATTTTCTAGGGATGTTATTTCCACCTCAATGCCTCTGACTGCGTTTCTAAGATGGTCGTTGCGTGCTCGTAGCCCAAGGATAAATCCTGTGGCCGTTTGTTGTAGGGCAGGATTCTCGCAGCAATTGGTATTCGTCACGATATATAGATCCTGGAATTTCGGTAAGAGGATATATACTTGTACCTTCCAATATGCTGGGAATCGTCCTGGAGCAGTTTGACTTTTCTTATTTCTTGCCTGGGCACGGTGTTCTAGTCCTATTCCAAGGACTTGCTGGTTATAGGATAATTTGAAAGGTTACTCGTAAGGCCTTCTAAAATTATTCTGACTTTCTTGATCCTTTCACTCGTTTTGTTTCACTAGTATGAGCTTTTAAGGTTACTCGTTGATCACGACTTGTAGACTTGATAATTTGATGACTTGATGATCATTTCTTGATGAGTGTTGCATTTATATAGGCATCTCCCACGGCCTCAGGAATAGATTGGTGTAGTACCGCTATACAGCTGGTACATTTCCATCGGCCCTCTGCTTTCACCCACGCATCCACTTGTTGCTATGCGTGGTGAAAGTCCCGTAAATCTTTGGCGCATATGTCCACTTTCTCTGTGGCTGTGCGCCCATTCATTCCCTTGTCCTTGTCTTCCTCGTTTATATATATTGACTTCCATATGTTGTCGTCGTCTTCCCATTGGCAGCCACTCGTATCCCGTTGACTTTCGCTGCTTTCCCTTTTTCTGGCGGCGCTGCCGTCGCCCGTCGCTCCCCTCAATCCACTTGTCATACCCAACTCTGCTCAAATTATTCCCATATTATAATTATGCATACATATATATATATATTCGTTGTACTTAAACTTAATCTATCATTTAATACTAATTAGCCTGATTAACTCAATATATAATGTTGATTACTTTTATTTAAATCGCAATCCAAATGCACGCATCGTATTTATTAGATAGAGGGCTTCCCCATTGCTCATCCCTCCCTTTTTTGCTTGCACATTCCCTTTTCCAATCCACAAACCATTATCGTTTTTACATGTTCTCACTCTTCCCCCTACCCCCCGATTCATCAGCACAGCCCTCAATTGGTTTTGTTTCGGCACCATGCATTCCCCGCACCCGTCTCGCGGGCTTGCTTAGCCCTCACTTTCGCTCTTTTGTTCGCATGGTTTCGGCAGTTCGTGCTCTAACTGCTTTCGATCTTGCATGCGTGACGTGGGCAGAGAGCATCTATTGTCCACCGGTGCTCTCTCTTTATGCTCTTAAATTGTCTCACTGGACCAATGCCCTTTTTCGCTTGCATTTATTTACTCTTACACAGCCGATTTCGGCTATTATGCCTCCCACGCATCTTCCCGCTTGTACGAGTGGTTGCCAGTGCGGTTCGATCGATCGTGTTTGATCGTAACCGTATCGTACATCGTATATGTGATTACCGACTTCTTGCATTATGCTTCCCACGCATCTTCCCGCTTGTACGAAATCGCTCGCGGTTGCGTGCGGTTCGATCGATCGTGTTTGATCGTAGCCGTATCGTATGTCGTACCTCGTATATGTGATTGCCGACTTCTCGCATTATGCTTCCCACGCATCTTCCCGCTTGTACTAAATCGCTCGCGGTTGCGAGTTCGATCGACCATGTTTGATCGTAACTCATTTGCCTTGAACTGGTTCGATCAACCAGTAACGAGCTCGGTCGTATATCGTACATTTGGTTTGTGTCTCGGCTGTATCTTGCATCTGGTGCATTATTTACACCGTTGTGTGGGATATTATTATCATTTATAATATTCCTCACACGGTGTTGAAAATAGCTGCGGAAAATGGGTTGAGAATAAACTGGGAGAAATGTCAGATACTGCAGAGTAAAGTAAATTTTTTGGGCTATATAGTTGAAAATGGAAGTATTAAGCCAAGTAAGGAGAAGACTGATGCAGTTTCAAGATTCCCCATCCCACATGACAAGAAGTCAGTTCAACGATTTTTAGGGTTAACATCGTATTTCCGTTAAGTTATCGAAGGATAAGCAGTAACAGCTAAGCCCTTGACGGACATTTTGCGAAAAGACAATTAGTTTGAGTTTAAAGAATTGCAAATGGTAGCGCTTGAGCAATTGAAGTTGGCATTGATCAAAGGTCCCGTTTTAAAGTTATACAATCCTAAGCTAGAGACGGAGATTCACACTGATGCCTCCAAACACGGTTTCTGAGCGGCGCTTTTACAGAAAGATTCAGAAGATGGTCTATTTCATCCGGTACAATATATGAGTCGGAAAACTAAACCTTGCGAAGAGAAGTACGATTCATATGAACTTGAGGTTTTAGCAGTTATTGGAGCATTAATAAAGTGGCGTGTATATGTGTTAGGATTGAGATTTAAGATTGTTACAGATTGTAATGCGTTCACGATGACAATGAAAAAGAAAGAGGTTCCGTTGCGTGTAGCACGTTGGGCAATGTACTTACAGGACTTCGATTATCAGAGTGAACATCGTTCAGGTTCAAAAATGCGGCATGTAGATGCTTTGAGCCGTTTATCTTGTTTTCTGCTAACTGACACCATAACCCATAGATTGAGGGAAGCACAGTTGTCAGATGATTGGACTAAATTGATCAGGATTTTAGTTCAGGAGAAGGGATATGAAGATTTTTACATTAAAAATGACTTAGTCGTTCCTTCACAGTTGGAAAGGGAAATAATACAGATTGCACACAAACAAGGACATTTTGGAGTTAGAAAGATATCGTAGAAAAATCGTAAAAGAAAAGGTAGCCCGTGTTGTTGAGTGTTGCGTGGAACGTCTTATTGTTAATGCCAAAACCGGTAAAAAGGAAGGATATTTGATGTCAATAAGCAAAGGAGATCAGCCATTGATGACATATCACATTGATCACGTTGGCCCGATGGAGGTCACAACAAAGCGTTACAACCATATACTTGTTGTTGTTGATGGGTTCTCTAAGTTTGTATGGTTGTATCCGACTCGTGGAACAGGAGTCGATGAAGTACTTAGTTTTCTTGAAAAGCAGGCCATAATTTTTGGTAACCCCGTGAGAATAATTTCTGACAGGGGAGCAGCATTCACATCCAATACGTTTAAGGAATATTGTAACAGACATAATATACAGCATTTACTGATAGCAACAGTAGCAACAAGTAGAAAGGATGCATAAGATAATAGTTCCTATGATTTTGAAGTTAAGATTTTGAGATGCGTAGTCCTGATGATCCCGAAATAAGAAAGCTGATTACCGATTCGTTAATTGAAGAATTAGACTGTGGTCGTGATGAGATTAGAGCGGAGGGTCGAAAGAATATTAATGAAATACAGCAGGAAATGAAAAGGACGTTTGACAAAAACAGGAAATGGGAAAGAGAATACAATTTAAATGAGTTAGTGGCGATTAAAGGTACGCAGTATGGGACAGGTCTAAAGTTGAGAGGTAAATACTTAGGACCATATAAAGTCACGAAGGTGAATCGATACGACGTTGAGAAAGTTGGCGATGGTGAAGGACCTTGTAAGACATCAACAGTGGCTGAGTTCATGAAGCCTTGGCTAGGATCATTCGGGTCGAATGACTTGTCAGGACAGCCGATTGTAGGAAATGAAGTGTCAGGCGAGCGTAATTACGGCAATCGTGCAGTAGCTAGAGAGCGAGACAGAACTACACGCAGCGGCTGTACCTATCTGGTCGACTCACTCATCGAAATATAAAGCAGAAGCGTTGATTTAAAAAGACTCGCAATCGTACTCTCGCCTCGATCACATCGCACACCCAAATTTAACACTAAGGCCATTATTGTAATATAAAATATGTACAAAGAAACATTGTTAATAAAATAAGACTAAATAGGGAAATCACATCCTTAGAGTAAAATCCTACATTTGTATATTTATTTATAAATATGGACGTATATATATTTAGGCGAAATAAAGGAATCGGAAATAATGTATTTTGAAATTGGGGCACTCGAGCCGCCTATCGATATCACGAATCGACTCATGTGTCACCACTACTCCGAAAGAGCTGCCAGCCAATGTTAATATATTTGTTTTGGTTGTGCGGAAAACCAGCAAAAACGGACGCTTTTCACACACCGCGAGTGTTGTGCGCGAAATAAAAAAAAAAAACGTTGGACAAACTAAGGATTGGGAAATACCATATAACCTTGGAACAGGTCAGGTATGTACATACAAGTATATAAAAGTGTGTAGGTCGCTATGGAAGAGCGGGAAACCTCACACTTTTATTAGTATGTAGGGGCTAATTAAATGTGAATAAAGATATGTTGTACTTATCGGGAATTCCGCCGATGCAAGCTGGAACCAATGTTCGTGGAGGGGCGGAAGGCTCCAAATAAAAAATCCTCACTGCTCACTGCTCTTCGCCGCTCACTGCTGTTCACCCGGTGGCGTGAATAGGTGTTATTATTTTCATCTGGATAGGGCACAATTTTGAAGGAGCGGAAGGATATCCGGCTCGAAGGACCAATGTTCGTGGAGGGGCGGAACGATATGTGGAGTACAACTTTGGCGGGTGCCAATTTCTTCTGGGTCTGGTGAGTTTGGAGTGAAATTAAAACGCGTGAGAACTTCGTTTAAATTAATGATGATTTCTTGAATTCACAATATGCTAATTAATTTCAAAAATCCCCACAATACTATTTCTACTCTTATCAATGGTACACTCAACTCGTAATCAAAGCATTAAAATTAACCGCATAAAGGCACCTAATGGATATCTTATTTTCAAAACAGGAACTATGGATTTACCCTCAGATTTCGAATATCATTATTTAACTTAGTACAGAAGTGGACTAAGGATCGGGAAATACCATATAACCTTTAGGACAGGACAGGTATGTACATACAAGTACATATATAAAAGTCTGTAGGTCACTATAGAAGAGCGGGAAACCTCACACTTTTATTAGTATATAGAAGGTAAATGAAATGTGAATAAAGAAATTTTGTACTTATTAGGAATTCCACCGATGCAAGCTGGAGGAGCGGAAGGATATCCGGCTCGAAGTACCAGGGTCTCCACATCCAATCCCGATTAACAATCGCCACAAATAATACAGGGCTGCAAACAGAAACATATGGTATTTTCAACACCCTTCCTCAATATGATTCTGCGTGCCAATTACAATTTCTTTAAATTCAATAACTTGACAGAATGATTATGCTTTTGCTTAGACAAATTTTTCGTTAATGTATCAGCTACAATGTCCTTAGTTGATATATAGTCCAGATCAATCTCGCCACTTGTAACAACTTCTCGAACGAAATGATGTCCTATGTCAATGTGTTTCGATTCGATTCGACTTCCATATTATGTCATTGACCTTTATGTACTGAGCCTGATTCAACACGATACTGCCTGTATCACTATTCCCGTTTACTTGCATGCCTTATGTAAACATTCGAATTTAGTCGCAATCTTTTCCCTAATTGCGATCATATCATCAATTTTTTGGAAAGCTATAAGTAAATCATCTACATATAGTAGTACCAAACAAAGTCTACGTTTTGTATATTTATATCTTGCAAGAAGTGAATCCAAGATCATATAGCGCTGCATTGAACTTGGCATTCCATTCCCTTCCTGCTTGTTTCAATCCATATATCGCTTTATTTAGCCTTAACACCTGCTGTGAATTTGCCTTGTCCACATATTCCTGAGGCTGCCTCATATAGACTTCGTTTAGATCACTGTGCACACATACATTTGGTACAGATATAGTTTTTGCTCCGCTGCCAAAACTAGCCGTATCTTTTCGTAAGGACACACTAAGGTGAGGTTTCGGTATAATCTCTTTAGCCAGCAGCCCATCCCATCGCCATTTCGTTTGATAGTATAGACCCACTTTGAACCAATCGCTTTTTGTCCCTTGGTTAAATCTAACGGTGTCAATGTCTTATTTGCCAACAGATCATTCTTCCAGAATACATTTTCTTAGGACGTCCTGCTTTGCCGTTGCGGATCAAACGTGTCCTTCTGGGCCCTATCTGTCATTCCTGCTGTATCTGTTCTTCCGGTTCATGTTCTTCTGCTTGGCCAGCGTCATCATCGCTCGACCCTAAACGCTCATGATAGAATTCGTCAGCGCTAACAAAATCCTCACTTTCCATATCATCTTTACTTGATTCGTCCCACCGCATATCCAAACCTGTGACTGTTTTTGCTACACTTGGGGATTCAAAAATTGAAATCATATCATTCCGATCCTTGAACCTTACATTATGTTTCTCAACGACCTTTCGCTTTTCTTTGTCATACAACTTGTATGCTTTTCGCTTTTCTTCTCAGAGAAATCCACATTTTCCATGCCATACACCATCTTGCGTTTAAAAATATTCATTAGACTTGAATAATTCAAATGACCATACCTGTAGTGCCAATCTTCTGCACTTATCTGTCTCGCTCCAAAGCATCGATTGCCTGTCTCCTTAAACACAAAGAGATTTCCTTGTCTCTCCGCTGTTAATACCATCTCGCCGTCTTGGCGAACCTTCGCAGAATATTTGTCTAAAGTCACAGTGCATCCCCTATTGACTGATCGATCAACCGACATAACAATCGTCTCCAACCCTGGTAAATGCAAAACATTTTCCAGTTTCAGCTCACAAAATCCTGTTTGTACAAGCACGTCACCTCTGCCAACTGCCTTAATGACGTGTTTGTTGGCCAATACAACATCTTCTTCATGAGCAACATAATTCCCAAACTTACTGCGCCCGCCACATAAATGAGCCGAATTGCTCCCGAATACACACACCAGCTCGAAGAGTCTAGATTTCCTGCCTGTGCCGCAGCTAGAATAGTATAGGATCGATGTTGTGATTGCCGATTTTCCTTTGGATTTTCTTGAAACTTTTGGGCAGTTCCTCTTATAGTGGCCTCGCTGCCCACAACTATAGCACTCTATATCCACCAGAGACCTCTTCTTACGAGTTGTATTTTTTTCGCACATTTGCCTGGTCTTCTGGGGTTGGTAGATATCAGGTAGATACTCTCTCGATAGTCCTGCGATCTCCTTCTTCCAGCAACTTAATCCTCAGACTGTCCAAAGAAGGAAAACTATCACGTGTCTCTATCGCAATAACGAAGTTTTCAAATTCCTTAGGCAAGGTAATTTGATCACCGCTAGTTCGTCTTCTAGCTTAATATTCACTTCAGCAACAAGGCCACTTCAGAAGTTAGAGCTCCACTCTCACGAGCTTCAAACATAGTTAATGCGTCGCACGCCAGAACGAAATCGGAGAAGGACATTCTGGATTGTTCTCTACGCTGTTGGGATACGGATCGGCTGATGGGAAGCAATTGGAAGCATTTATGGGTAAAGTAAATTACTATTGCAACTTTATTCCAAACTTTCACAGTTGGCAGCACCTTTAAACCAACTTCGTAGAAAAAATTAAAAAATTTATTTTGGCCTGAAACAACTACAAGCCTTTTCAGCTCTGCAGTCTCACATTATTAACGCAACGCAACTGGCACACTTTGATGAAAACTTACCTATCGTGGTCGCACCAGACGCATCATCTTTTGGTCTCGGAGTAGCCTTTTCTCATATTCAACACGATGGTCATAGAGACCCATTGTTTTTGCATACATACATCAAGAGAAATACAGTCAAATAGAAAAAGAGGGATTGGGATTGGGATTCATTTGTATTTGGTGGAATCCCTTAGCGAGGTCGATGGTTGTGAAATATTGACATTTTCCAAGTTGGTCTAATATTTCACCAATTACTGGTATTGGAAATTGTTGATATATGCAAATTACATTTTATCGATTAATATTATTATTATTATCCATCTCTAGCAACATATGTTGCACCTCTAACCTTTCCACGCTTTTTTCCTATGTTCTTACTCTTAATAAAACGTTTATCGTTTACACGAAATTTTGTCTTGTGTTCTTTTTTTACAATTTTCACTGCGCAGACATCCTTATTTCCAACAGTTCTCATATTGTCTATCGGTGCCTTTTCACCAGTTCCTACATTAATATTTTTTAATATTTAATATTTTTTCTATTTTTTTGGTTAAGTATTATATTAAAGTCGTCTTTCATCATGAGTGTATGTGTGATTGATTTGGTTGAGAGAATATGTGGTCACATGACGTGTCTGAGAAGTTTTTACAGAAGAGTTCTGCTATATATTTCTGCTTTGTTGGTGGTATTTTGATGTTACTGGGTTTAGGATGCAATGCATGTGCTCTTGGGGATTTAGGCCGCAGAAGCGTCTCACAGTGGGGCCTTTTGGCATTTTACATTGCAAAGCTTATGATAAAGAATACCTTAAGCTTCAAAATGAATGGTTGTCAAGAGTGCTTGGTGTGCGTAATATTCAACATCAAAGTCAGAAAATATTTGCAATCTATTTTTTTTTTTTAAATGGAGCGATCTTTCAATCATGTTTTTTTTTTTTTTGATTTTCTAAAGTAAAAAATACAAAATTTGAACATTAATTTTTAAATTGGCGCACTTGCTTAGAGAGACGGGAATAAAACTTAAAATCGAGGCAGATGACACAGAACTATCCTGGCATTTTACAATGTCATTCCTGTTCAGAGACACGAACAGGAAATGATCTCCTTTACATAGAACGCCAACGATGATTGCCCTTAGATATAATTGGGAACATTGCGAACGGCTTGGTGTTCTGGACAACAGAGATGTAAGGCACCATACGAAAAGTTAAAGCAAATGAAGACTACTTCTTGACCTTGCTACAAAACCAGACATCTGTAATTGATTCAACAATAAATATTATCAAGCGAGACGAAGCCACAATTAAAAATCAGATGAAACTAATGGAACAACAAATGAACGACATAAACAAGGTCCAGGACAATGCAGTAAAGGCATTGCAGGGAATTCGCGACGAATTCATACTATCACCAAGCCAGCTTCGGAGACATCTCAGCCAAATTAAAGAGACATCTTCCGTTTTCTTTGGGTTTGCCAGTTCCAGATAACGACGTCTTGCAATTATATGCCTTAATGAAGGTACAAGGCACAATCGCAAACAATCATGTGCTCAACAATGAGCAATATATTTGTTTTGATAAACAAACGACGTTTACGGCTAATAGCAACTGTGAGTTCCAGCTATTCAAAAACACAAATTCATCAACGTGTCAAATACAACACACAAACAGGTCATTCGTGTGGTAAGACATGTATCACAAAAATCAGTGGATTTTTGCTACCACCAGACCAATTGAACTCACAGTGACCTGTGACGATAATATACAAGATGTCACTATCAAGAAGACTGGATTGTTAACTCCGACGCGTACAGCAAGGAGTTCTGCTATCCGAATAACAGGTCACCGTATAGCTACGACAGGCACAATGAAATCGTCATATGTGCGGTTTGGCAACTTCAGCATTGGCCTAACAAAAGCAGCGCCAACAACAACACAATTCACGAAGATGCAGCTAAGCTACGACGGACTAAGCAACATTTAAGGAAAACTGGAAACTAAGCAAAACAGGAAGTTACCAGAAGACCCCAACCAGCCGGCACACCATATTATCGACTTCCATGTAGCGCTAACAATACAATTGGTTCTTGTGATGATATGTGGAATAAGGATGTGTATCCAAACCCCAAGGCACAATGGTCCAGAGCAGCCAACCGTTAGCATCGTCAATCCTATTCCGACTCCCGTTGCAGCAAACCCAGCCCCCAGCAATTTTGCGATCAACGTTGGATAACGTTAAACAGTTGTTCAACGGCCGGGACTATGTTGGTGTTTAGATTATATAAAATAAGATAACAATAAGACAATCATAATATAGAAAAAATAAGAATGTATGTCAAGTTTATTATGTAACCCGATTATAGATATTGATAGCTCATCAGTCAGCAGTTAACAATAAAGACCTATTTAATTAAGCTGCTATGGTTAGCTACACAATAAAGACGTACTGACCTAACACTATGTCGAACTATGCACTGGTGAGAAGATAAGAAGATATTTCAAGTTTTCAAAGAATGAAATATAGTTTGGGTTGTTTATGTTAATCTTATCGATGCCGTCGATAATGGACCCTCTTATCCATATGATTTGGAGATAATCTCTTGCATCTGCCGCCTTTTAATAAACCCAACAGTCCTGTCAATTCTACACTTCACCCATTGGTAGTTTCTGGTAACAACACCCAATCCAATGCTCTTGCATATATCTAAGGTTGGTCCGTGATCGAGACTTTTTATGCAAAAGAAAAAAGAAATCAAGTAAAGGAGCTGTAAGCGTTTTATCCGCAAAAGAACCTTTCGTGCAGTTTAAAGCGCGACATCGAAACTCAAAGTTCTAAACTAAATCTAATCCAAGATGACACTGGAACTATCAGAATCTCACCTGAACCAGGCAAGTACTGTTGTTCGCCCCGGAATCCAATGTTGCTACCAGTGGTCTATCGTTAACTAGGAGTAAGAGTTGGATCGGGTCCATCTTTAGGAGGAAGGGGTTACAGGGCTGGGGCTTTGTTAGTTTTGGGATTTGGAATAGCTTTAACAAAGTACTGTATCAGACTGTCCTCATCAACATTTACCTGCTTTGCGATTTTCATCAATATTCATTTGGAGTTTCGCCTTTCTTCTGGTGGCACTGGCCTAACTTTTTATGGACTGCAGCTAAAGACTCCAGTTTTAAATATTCCTCTGACTCCGCCCCATAAACACCCCTCTGTTTTCCATAAACAAATAACTGAATACAACTGAATACTGTGATACACTATCTTCAACATTTTTCGAAGTAAATCATGGTCGTTCGGGTCTTACCATGTAGGCTACTACATCCTATACTCTCTTGTTCGTTGTTACAACTGACTGATCACCAGATTCCTCATCTTCCTCCTGTATACCATAATGAATGAGTAACCTGTTCTGCAAATTCCATTTCCTGTTAGTTGTAGTGAGCCCTTATTCGGATAATTTCGATCGTAAAGGATCCACGTTTAGAGCCAGAATCTCTGCCAGCTCTATCTCAATTACAAGGACTTAAATTAGGTACAAATCTTTTTATCCTATGTTAGTATTATTTTCTAGCTTTGAAGATTGCTATCAGTTTTCGCTAGATCTGAATACCATACGCTTTTCCCGTCTTTTATTTGTCCTATGTCGCTCTGTTTTGTCGTCGTCTTCGATGCTTATCAATCAGCCTTATCGCCAAACTCCTTAATAAATTCTCTCCCAGCAATACAATTGAAATTTCCCGTCAACCTTTGAGTTGTTGCCACTGCCAAAATTTTTCCCACGCCGCCGTCACCAGAAGTTGATCACACCACCGCCATGAACGCACACCCTCCAACTCTTGCCAACCGCTGTACTCTTTTCCAGCAGCTAACACAGTCTCAAAACTTTTTTCCACCAACACTGGTAAACTGCTGTGCATTTCTCAAGGTTTTGCAACCTTGAATCAATCTTGCAACCGGAATCGTCGTTGCCACAATACTCTCTAGCGCAGTACACTTATCCAGCGCTCCATATTGTCTTTTAATTGATTGTGTATGCTAATGTTACATTTTTCTTTGGCCAAACCTCAGAACCACAACCATTTCAGAACCATCTTTCTGATCAGCTTTCTCACTCTTCCGCTGTTGCCTTAGGTTATCGTCACTTGCCGTACTACTCATCGCGCTTTTTTCTGCAGCAATCTTGCTCCCTCTAACAGAATCACTTGCTGTCTTCCTCCTTCTTAAAATTTCACAATTTTTCACGAATTTATGAAATTCAATAGCCAATATTTAATGTTTAACTTTTAATCTGCCATTCCGGATGAGCCCCCAATTTTTTGTATTAATTTATATTCCGGTTTCTTTATTGGCAATGATTTAAGTGTTACAATTTAATATTATAACTTTAACAATAGTAAAATGGACTGCAGGTCTGGTCCGAAACGTGTGCTCGCTGCCGTTCTAAACTTAAGAGAGCAGTGTGACCACCTTCTTATTATATCATGCTCCCTTAGCACTACAAACTGACCTTAGAAACGATGACCGCCGATACCGCCGATAACAGCGTCACTTGCTATCTACCTCCTACTTAAAATTTCACAAGTTTTCACGAATTTATGAAATTCAATAGCCAATATTTAATGTTTAACTTTTAATCTGCCGTTCCGGGTGAGCCCCCAATTTGTTGTATTAATTTATACCACAGAGGACGAATACATAGCTAAGTCTTCAGCGGCGAAAGAGGCTTTGCATGATGTTTATCGAGATTGGATGTGAAGACGCTGGGACATCTACGAAATTGTTCGCAGACAATTTGAGTGCTTAATCTCTGGCCAAGAATCCTTGACGAACAATTTTTCTAAGCAAAAGCATAATCATTCTGTCAAGTTCTTGAATTTAAACTAAGAAAGAAATTATAATTGGCACACAGAATCATATTGAGGAAGGGTGTTGAAAATACCATATGTTTCTGTTTGCAGCCCTGTATTATTTGTGGCGATTGTTAATCGGGATTGGATGTGGAGACTCTGGGAAATCTACGATTTTTTTCGGAGACAATTGGAGTGCTGAATCTCTGGCCAAGAATCCTGCCTTTCATGGTAGATCGAAACACGTTGAAAAGTTACATCTTTTTTCTTTTGATGTTTCCATCTTCGAAGTTGCTGGTTTGCTAAAAAAAAGTTTGCTACATTTGATTGCACAAAATAGAAAATTACGGGAGATAATCGAGTTTTTTCTAATTACCGGGGCGGAAAAAGGCGTGGCAAAATCTTTACACATAAAAAATGTGCGCAATTACTAAGCAAATATTTATACCAAATATGGTGTCTCTAGCTAGAATATTTTTTGACAAAATCGGTTTTATTTAATTTGCGGGGGCGGTAGGGGGTGTGGCAAAATTTTTATAAATACAAAATGTGCGCATTTACTAAGCAAATATACATACCAAATTTTGTGTCTCTAGTTGCTATAGTGTTTAAGAAAATCGGTTTTATATAATTTGCGGGGGCAGTAGGGGGCGTGGCAGAAATTTGAAATAAATTTGATCACTCTACATACTACACGAATCTACATACCAAATTTGGTGGCTGTAGCTCTTATAGTCTCCGAGATCTAGGTGCTCATACAGACGGACGGACGGACGGTCGGACGGTCGGACGGACGGACGGACAGACATGGCTAGATTGTCTCGGCTGTTGATGCTGATCAAGAATATATATACTTTATGGGGTCGGAAAAGCTTCCTTCTGCCTGTTACATACATTTTGGCGACTTTAATATACCATTTCACCCTATGGGTGTATGGTATAAAAATATATAACCACAGTTAGCAAGCTGAAACAAGTAACTCAAAGAGAAGGGTTATACGAGAATAGTATAACAGAAAAGCGAAAATCAAATCAAAGCCAGAATCAAAACCAAAAAGGTGGAAACCCTTTGTACTTAATGGTACCCCGTCTCAAACAAAATATTCCGATACACAAAACCAACAAACTTTTCCAGCAAAATAGGTATCCAAAATATAATGTAGCAAACCAGCCTACAAAAAGGCAAAGAGAAAGTAATAGTGGAATTAGCAAAATGGACACATAAGAAAATTTTCATCAGAATGCCTCGGATCAATCGGAAGAAGAGATAGGGTCAAGTCCTTCATCAGAATAACAATGAACAATAAACCTTTGAGATGTGTAGTCGACTCAGGATCTTGAATAAATATAATGTCTGTTCACGCCACCGGGTGAACAGCAGTGAGTGGCGAAAAGCAGTGAGGAGTGAGGAGGGTTTTTTGATACTCGGCGTCTACGGTCACACCAGGAGGAGTGACTTGATATTCTGATGGGTATTGCCATATTATTCCAGTAGGAGTTTTCCACCCGTTCTTTTTTTTTTAGATTTTTCTATCTCGAATTTTATATTTTTTAACCCGAAACATTTCGTGTGTGTCGGGCCACCTGTGAATATTTAATAAAGTATAGGTTTTTTAACCGAATTTATCGCGCGTTCTTAATTCATCACTCGCTCACCATACCCAGAAGAAATTAGCACCAGCCAACTACTTGTATTTTATTTGGATCCTTCCGCCCCTACACAAAATTTCATTATTCACCTTTCATTTGCCCCTACATACTAATAAAAGTGTGAGGTTTTCCCGCTCTTCCATAGCGACCTACACACTTCTATATACTTGTATGTACATACCTGACCTGTTCCAAGGTTACATTGTAGTTCCCAATCCTAAGCGTGTTTGTCCAACGTTTTTGTTTTCCATTCCACGTCTACACATTTTTATTTATTTTTTTTCGCACTTGTCCAATTCCACTTTTTTACATACATATGTAAAACTCGTTTACACTCACATGTATGTACATGTATTTTCCACAGCTGTTTGCCAAGTCCGCGTAAAAGTTTAAAAGACAAAAAAATTATTAAAGTGTTATAGTAAAGAGACAAAAGGAGGAAAAAATAGTAATTAAAGTGTTCACCGCGATTTCTTATGTGTTCGAATTATTTCCATTGCTCAATCAATTTCTTCACGCGCGTATCCGCAAACCGGTGCAGTTGCCTACATACATACATACATACAGACATCGTCATATATTGATGCACGCACATACATACATATGTACATATCCACATACACATAATCCATTTCGGTGTCGCACATTGATTTATAACAAAAAAAAAAAAAAAAGGAGAGGAAAGGAACCCAACACCCAACTAAATAACAAATTACTTACGTTTTTTGTTAACAACGCGCGTGCCTACATACATATATATACTTACCTTACGCATGTATGTATGTCCATACATATGTACATATGTATATCAAAGCATTCGTCCATATGGACTGATCGTTTGTTTTTTTTCCTTTAATAAAATTATTATTAACATAATTAAACAACAAAGCCAAAAACCAAATATATAAACAGTCGCCGACAGCTGTTTTCCTTTAATAAAATTATTATTAACATAATTAAACAACAAAGCCAAAAACCAAATATATAAACAGTGGCCGACAGCTGTTTTCGGAGTAGTGGTGACACGTGAGTCAAGTCGTGATATCGATAGGCGTCTCAAGCGCGCCAAATTTAAATCACATTATTTCCGATTCCCTTCCTTCACCTAATTATATACCCGTCCATATTTATAAATAAAGATACATATAATTTCTTCCGGCCATTATATATATATCTGTCCATATTAATAAATTATATAAATTAACACTTTCCTTGTTCTCCGTAGGAAAAAAATAAAATTTATTTAAAAATTTATTAGTTTTACGTTCACAAATCTTTTAGTTTACTGGAAGACTTTAAGACAACTACTATATACAAGGATCGCGGAGCTCCTACGAAGTTACAAGTTGCACTCAGGTTGAAGACTGATTTTGGGTTGATCGCTTATGTTTGGATGAAGCCTCTGGTATTGGGCGTCGTTGGTGACAGCGACGTCTGCTGAGTCCAAAAGTCCAACGCTGGCGTGGGATCTGTTTATCGATGAATTGATTTAGGCGATTTGAAGTCTGGTGTACCGAACTTGATCTGTTTATTGTCGAATTGTAGAATTGAGCGACTCGACACCATTCCCTTAGGAATGTTAAGTCTGGTAGTTATTGTTTGTGCCGATGCCCATTATGACGAGTCTTGACTATTGTAAGATGAGTGTGGGCGCGGTCATAAAATATTTATAAGTTTATAGCATGCTTGGTCTTAACTTACATGTGCAAGATTTTTGGTACAGTTTTGAAAATTTGTCCGCATGAAATGGACGGAAATGACAACTCTTCAGCATTTTCGTGCTCATTTTCTAATAAAGTTTCTTGACCACCGGTTATTGTTTCGGAATAGGTTGCTCTGAGGAATATTATAGCTCTGGGGAAAGTTATTCTGAGGTATAAACGTGCTTATAAGGTGCTTCTTGCATTGGAGTACTATATGATTAATTTTGTGCTTCAGCTCCAATGTGGAACTGTCTGTGAATTTTATTCGAAAAATTTGTTATAGGCTGGTTTACTCTTTTCAACAAAATTGGTTGTGAGGGATTGTTATTTGGTCTGTTTATGTAGTTTACTTTTCTAGTCATAATGGAACCGTCTACGGGGGTAGGTTTTGGTTGCGGTTTCGGGGTAAATGGGCTAGGTGGTGCGTTAAAGAATGACTGGTTATTGTTTCGGAATAGGTTGCTCTGAGGAATATTATAGCTCTGTAGAAAGTTATTCTGAGGTATGAACGTACTCTATCAATTGCAATGCATGTTTTAGACTAAGAAGCTGCGTCATACTTAACGTTACTGCTAGGTCACCATTTAAGCCTCTAAGAAAAGTATCTAGCTCTCTGTCATTTATTTGTTTCGACATGACCATTCTAACTTCGGGACAGTGTCCCATATTCTTGATTTGATCAATAATTAAGGACATTTGATGGTGGACTGCAAAATTTCTATAGAAGTCATGGATTGTACTATTCTTCTGGCTCATGGAAAATAATTGGTATCTTGTGTACCTAAGTCTCGTCTATCCGCTAAATATTTTGGTGTTCCCTGTAAGGGAGCAAAAACCTCCATTATGCACGAAGCTGTAGAAAACCATGTTGTGAACTCTGCTGGATTAGCTGAAAATTCTCTAAGTCCTTTCACTAAATCCGGAACCCCTTCCAAATCGTTTCAATTGTCATTTAAATTTGGGGTTAAATCTTTATATACTGGGTTTTCTAATTGTGAAGAGTTTAAGCGCTCAATATAATTCTCCATTCTAGCTGCTAATTTAACATCTATAGCTGCATCTAAGCCTTGGATGGAAACTGCTTCTATATTTCTACCTGCAGAACCTGAGGTTGATGCCATTTGTGGCTCTGTAGCTTGACGATTTCCTGGCTGAAGAACTGAGGCTTTTACCCAACTATCATCAGGCATTTTTCAATTTAAAACGGGAAGTATTTCACTTAAAACAACAACAGATACGTAACACAATCGCGTCGAATATGTAATCAGGTTTTTTTGTAAGAATAGGCAATTTTGCGGCGAGGTTGGAAATGGCTTTTGGTTCACAGGATAGTTGTTAGTAAGGGTAAATATTTTAGGAGTTAGTTGATTTTTTTTTTTTTTTTTGGTTTCTTTTAAAAACTGAACTTATTGATTTTCTTCTTTTGATTCTTTTGTTCTTTTTTTTTGATTTTCTTTTAGAACTTAACTAATTGATTTTTTTTTTTGATTCTTTTGTTTCCTTTTTTAGGATTTAACTGATTGATTTTCTTTTTTAACTTTTTTAACTTTCGTTTTGATTTAACTTTTCGTTTTGATTCACAATTTGCTCTTAAATCTAATCTTCTTAACTTACATTATTACTAGCATCTTCGGTGCTTTACTGATGGGCTTGTAGGAGGGCTCGCTTTTCCAACGTTGAAGGTACTAACGCTCCAGGGCAAACACTTTCGGGTTATCAGTTTTCCTCGGGTCGGATCTTGGAGGAAATTGCAGCGATTGTTTTTATTTTCGTCGACACTCAAGGCATTTTACGCGTTTTATTGGTCACGATCACTGATATCTGTCACTAACAGTCGATCAAGTTTTATTTTGCAGGGTCCCTGCTCGGGCGCCAATTAACACTTTCCTTGCTCTCCGTAGGAAAAAAATAAAATTTATTTAAAAATCTTTATTAGTTTTACGTTCACAAATCTTTTAGTTTACTGGAAGACTTTTAGACAACTACTATGAACAAGGATCGCGGAGCTCCAACGAAGTTACAAGTTGCACTCAGGTTGAAGACTGATTTTGGGTTGATTGAGTCCAAAAGTCCAACGCTGTTTATCGATGAATTGATTTAGGCGACTTGAAGTCTGGTGTACCGAACTTGATCTGTTTATTGCCGAATTGTAGAATTTGGCGTCTTGCTGTCTGATGTACTGAACGACACCATTCCCATAGGAATGTTTAGTCTGGTAGTTATTGTTTGTGCCGATGCCCATTATGACGAGTCTTGACTATTGTAAGATGCGTGTGGGCGCGATCATAAAATATTTATAGGTTTATAGCATGCCTGGACTTAACTTAACTATATAATTTTTTCGGACAGTATTTTGCGCACATAATATATCCGCCCATATATTTAAATAAATACATATTTATATTTTTTTCCAACATTATCGGGCCCATATATATCCGTCCATATTTATACATTACATACACTGCGCGACAACCGATTAGCACACCCTGTTACCTCTCATTGGAAATTTAAATAACAAGTAACTGTAAATCTCTATCATGCTCTTTATATTTTTCTATCATTCTTCTGCATTTGTACTTAGTATAAAAACAAAAAGCATGCTCTGGAAGTTTACCGTTAGATTGTCTTGATTTTTTCTTAGAAATATATGGAAAAATCATGCTTTTTTTCTGCGACAGCCGATTAGCACACTTCCCTTTTAGTGTGGATTTTTGTGTGAAAGCTGTCGGATCTGACTAATTAAAGAAATTTATTATTTAATTTGATCAATTTTGAATTTAATAAATCGAAGTTACCTAATTATGGGAAAAGCAAAGCAGTTAGATGAGGTCGAATAAAGGCTTACATAGAGTGTGGACTCTCAATCTCTCAAATATCGAGAAATATTAAGCGCAGCCGTAAAGTTATTTCCTCATTTTTAAAGAACGAACACTCTTATGGGAAAAACATGAAAGGTCGGCCCTCTTCCGTAATAACAGAGGCTGACAAGCGACTGATTCTGAGGAACGCGTCTAACTCAAGAGACTCTGCGGCTAAAATTAAGCAAAAATCTGGCGTTAACTCGAGTGTGCGGACTGTGCAACGCATTATTAACAACGCGAAGCACTTAAAACGCCTTAAATTAAAAAAAAAACCACCTCTAAACGCAAATAGAAAGATGCAGCGGCTCGAATTTTGTCGATCGAATATGACCTGGACTAAGGAGTGGCGACTTGTTGTCTTTTCGGATGAAAAAAATTTAATTTAGAGGGTCCGGATGGCTATTCGTACTACTTTCACGATATTAGAAAGGAAGAGCTTGTTTTAGATCGATTGCACAGCTGTGCTGGTGGTGTCATGGTGTGGGGAGCAATAACCTATTATGGAACCATAGAGCTGCAATTTCTGACAAGTCGAATGAATGCCACAGCATACAATGGAGTATTGCAAACGGCTTTTCCCGCAATGAAAGAAATTTTTGGACCCCTGAAGTGGAAATTCCAGCAGGATAACGCACCTATTCATACGTCCAAAGTTGTAAAGTCGTGGATTGGACGTCAAAACGTACCTTTGCTAAATTGGCCCCCATACTCGCCTGATCTGAACATTATTGAAAATCTTTGGGGATGGCTGGCACGGAAAGTATATGAATCAGGAAGGCAATATACCACTAAAATAGAGCTAATAGAAGGAATTAAAAATGCCTGGGGCACCATTTCATTAGCCTACATTCAACAATTGTATGACTCATTACCCAAAAGGATGTACGAGGTCATACTTAACCGTGGTGGCACAACACATTATTAATTTTGTTTATAAATAAGTTACAACAGACTGAATTAACAATAAAAAATTTTGTGATGCTATTCGAAGCCCTTTTTTTCTACATATTTCGACATTTTCAAGTGGGTGTGCTAATCGGTTGGCGCGAAAATTTAAGTCGATTTCTTATATTAATTTAGATAATATTCTCTTAAAACGTTATTAATAAAGTTAATCTCTTAAATATTATTTTATTTATTTTTGTATATATTTTTTCCACCACTATCTTGCCCATATTTTCATATCCGTCAATATTTATAAATTATATATATAATTTTTCCGGCCAGTATTTTGCGCACATATATATATCCCATATTTCTAAATAAATACATATATATTTTTTTTCTAGCTTATAAAAACTTATATTTTTTTTTTTGCCCTATACAAAATCTTTATATATGTCATCCGTGTTTTGTTTTATACGTACTCCCATCGTTACTTACGAATCCATTTAAACTTGTTTTGTAACCACTCCGCTTTGTCTACGCGTAATTTTCGATCCGCATTCGTGCGTTCGTATATTGTTCTGCATATATCCCCAGTAAAAGGGCTTCGTTTCCGAGCCACGCGCGAGAGAATTCTCCCGCAATCCTGCGGTGCACAGTGGGTCCTCATACAGTCCACTTCTCTTTTTTTGATTTTCCAAAACCCAAGGGCGCACAAACTCGCACTTCGTCGGTAAGGTCGTCCTCTGAGTATGTCCAAGACTGCGCCGAAGTCTAACAGTCTTTCGTCTCCCTCTGCAACTCCGGAGAAGGTTTGGCCTCCGAAGACTCCGGTGACCCTGAAGCGTACGGATATTTCGCCCAAGTTCCCGTCCGCTCGCAGACGCAGCGAATCCCAAAGTTCCCGTCCGTCTCCGTCCAGCCTACCTAAGGTTCGCAGATTCTCGGTTAAAGACTCGAGTGAACACAAAGGTCGTTTAAGCTTTCAACCCAGACTCAGATCCCGCACGTTATTGTGACGCACTGTTCTGACGCTCCCGTCACCCGATCCGTATCACAACAGCGGATTGAACAATCCAGAATGTCCCTCTCCGATTGCGCTCTGGCGTGCGACGCGTTAACTATGTTTGAAGCTCGTGAGAGAAGCTCTTGCTTCCGAAGTGCACTTATTTTCCATTAAAATTAATTAGAGCAGCTCAAACCCCTTTGGTCAACCATCGAGACGGAATATTCCCGTTGTCACAAGGCCTTGACGGCCGAAACCGAGGAGGGCTTGGCAAACATGAGCAACATTAAGGCGAAGCACGAATCAGCTTACGCGGCGTATGTGCGATGCGGGACGTTGTTCGGAGAACGCATCGAACAGCTCTCAGCACAGATGGCGAGTCTTATGCGTCAGCCATCCGCTCCGTCGGGGCCTCCGCCATTTATATCACTTGAACGCCAACACACGAGGGGAAGCGAGAACCATCGTGGCTATGTTCCCACTGACGAACGAGGGTTTCCAGGCCGCGTGGGAGAACCTCACCGCACGGTACGAAAATAGCCGTCTGCTTGTCATGACTCAAGCCAGACAACTCTCTCAGATTCCCGCGGTGGCACAAGAGTCGGGCAAATCCTTGCGAGAGCTGCAGACTGCGTTTCAAGTGTGTCTTACCGCGCTTGAGCTTTGGGAGAATTGGGATGTCTTACTTATCGCCATATGCACTAGCAAAATTGCCGAAGACCACAATCCTCCTGTGGGAACAATCAGTGCCAAATAAGACTGTCGTCTCCACTTGGTACGATTTGAACCAATTTCTCACCGATCGGTATCGTGTCCTGGATGCCACCGAAAAACATAAATCGGACCCAAGTGTCCAAGCAATCCCCATTGGCCCCCGCAAATCCTCTGCGACGATGAAGGTCCAAGCGTTTTCCGCGAAAGCTCAGCTCAAACCGGCGTTTTGCAAGCTTTGCCATCGGGAAGATCACCCAATAGGGCTTTGCCCTAGTTTCCTTGACATGCCCAATAGAACATGCCCATGTTTGAACTGTTTTGCTCGCGGGCATCAAGTGAAGGGCTGCTCCGGTGCGCATAATTGCTGCTCCAGCGATGCGCAAGTCCCACCTTTCAGCGCCACTGAGCGTCCGTCCACGAGCAGCCAGATCACATATTCGTGCGTTGATCGACTCGGGGCCCGATTCAACCTTTCTATCCGAGTGTGTCTTCAACATGGTCCAGCCCCCCTTTTATCCAGTAGACGCCGCAGTTACTGGCATGGGCCAGAGTGATGGAGGATTCGCCGACAAAGTGTGTCTGCTGATGCTGTACCCTCCGTGTGACAGGCTGAACAAGATTGAGGTCTCAGCCCTGGTCGTATCCAAATTGTCGGGCGCCATTCCAACGGCTCCATTCCTTAACACGGTTCCGACGCAGTGCCTCGATCGCCCCCTGACTGACCGTACGACAACAAGCCCATTGATATCATTATGGGTGTAGACCTGTTTCCCCACATTATCGGAGAGCGGATCAAAAAGGATATTGGTGATTTCGTCGGGCTACCATCTTTAGATGGGTTCTGTGTGGGTCATGCCTGACCCTCCGGCGTCTCGATTAGGTTTCGCTGCACAGAAGCGTGTCAATCCGGAAGCAAAACCTGATGTACTCTTCACCAAGTTTTGGGAGGTGGAAGACCTTCACGCAAAGCCGGAAAAGGAGGATGACGTATTCTGCGAGCGGAATTTCCAGGAGACCACCCGAAGAGGGAAGGACGGCCGATATGTTGTGTCCCTACCGTTCAAAGGTCCGAATAGCGTCGACTTGGGTCATTCAAGACCCATCGCGTTGGCTCAATTCCTGCGAAATGAACTACGTCTTCTCAAGGATCCCGTCCTAAAAACGCAGTACGATGCCATCATTCAGGAGTATGAGGAATTGGGCCATATGATTCTGTCTCCCCCATCACGCGGTGTTTAAGCCCGACATCACCACCACCAAGGTATGCGTGGTATTTAATGCGTCGAGCCCATCCACGCGAGGGGTAAGCCTAAACGATGTCTTGCACACCGGGCCTACTCTCCAGGCCGATCTCACATTTCAACTACTAAAATGGCGGTTCTGTCAGTTCGTTTTTAATGGCAACATCACGCAGATGTATCGACAAATCCGAGTCGACCCCCTTTCAGCGGATCATCTACAGTTGGGGGTTAACTGCGCGCCGTTCCTGGAGATCCGAGTCCTGTTTCAATTGGCACGAGATGTTTAAGCGAACGTTGACGATACTATGCGCAGTACGTTCAAGTGGCCCCTAAGACACCAGGACAAAGCCTGTTACGCGCTAGCCCAAGCAGATAACTGCCCACCTCCCACCCGACCGACCGAGGGGTGCAGCCGTATAACGCACGGCGTGGACAAATACACAAGAGAAAAAACAGACAAACAAATAATACTATAGTTATCTATTAACTAAATGGTTTAGGATAGATGTTTTAAGCATATTGATAGAAAACTCTGAGCTGATTACAGGGAATAGAAGGTTGTAATCAGAGCAGAGGACCCTAAAAGGTTCATGCATGGCATAGTTAGAAGAACAACGACTAAGGGATAAAGGTATCAAAGGATGTCTACTCCGTCTACATGGTACCGACAGATTTACCTGAGCTAATAACTTAGGCGAGTCGATATCACCAATTAGGAGCTTGTGCATGAAAATGACACCGAGCATAGTTCAACGGCTAGTTAAGGAAGGAAGGTTAATCAAGCGAAGTCTACTAGAATACGAAGGCAAATTGACATTGCGATCCCAGCTTAAGCCACGAAGAGCAAATAGCTTTTGAACGGATTCAAGTCTAATCTGGTGCGACTCATATTGAGGTGACCAAATGCAAGATCCATACTCTAAAATAGGACGGACAAGCGAAGTAAAAAGAACTTTAGTTGTATAGGGGTCATCGAATTCTTTTGACCATCTTTTAATGAAACCCAGGACACTCATGGCCTTTGAGACCGTGGTGGAAATATGGGTGTTAAAATTTAACTTATGGTCCATAAGTACGCCCAAATCATTCATATTATTTAGACGTTCTAAAGGGCTATTGTTTAGAAAATAAGTGAGTACACATCCAGGAAGACAATCTGGCCCCGGCTTTAAGTGTCCAAGCCATCCCCTTTGGCCCCCGCAAATCCTCTGCGACTATGAAGGTCCAAGCGTTTCTCGCGAAAGCTCAGCTTAAACCGGCGTCTTGCAAGCTTTGCCATCGGGAGAATCACCCAATACGGCTCTGCCCTAGTTTTCTTGATATGCCTGTTCTGAGGCGGGTGGAAACCATTAGACAGCAGGAGCTCTGCTTGAACTGTTTTGCCCGCGGTCATCAAGTGAAGGGCTGCTCTATTGCGCATAATTGCCATACCTGCAAGAAACGTCATCATACTCTGTTGCATCCTAGTGATGTGTCCGTGTCCTCGCCATCCGCTGCGCATGTCCCGAGCAGACAGCTCACAAATGCTCAAAGTTATTTTGCATCTACCCCAGGCAGAGGCCTCTTAGGCACTGCGATTGTCACTCTGCACCATCGCGGTGTGGAGCACCATATTCGTGCGTTGATTGACTCGGGGGCCGATTCAAATTTTCTATCCGAGCGTGTCTTCAACATGGTCCAGCCCTCCTTTTATCCATTAGACGCCGCAGTTACTGGCATGGGCCAGAGTGATGGAGGATTCGCCGACAAAGTGCTGCTGCTGATGCTGTCTCCTCCGTGTGATAGGCTGAACAAGATTGAGTTTTCAGCCCTGGTCGTATCCAAATTGTCAGAGGCCATTCCAACGGCTCCATTCCTTAACACGGTTCCGACGCAGTGCCTCGATCGCCCCCTGGCTGACCCGTACTACAACACGCCCGCGCCTATTGATATGATTATCGGTGTAGACCTGTTTCCCCACATTATCGGAGAGCGGATCAAAAAGGATATTGGTGATTTCGTCGGGCTACCATCTTTGGATGGGTTCAGTGTGGAGCTATCATGCCTGACCCTCCGGTGTCTCAATTAGGTTTCGCTGCACAGACGCGTGTCAATCTGGAAGCAAAACTTGATGTACACCTCACCAAGTTTTGGGAGGTGGAAGACCTTACCGCAAAGCGGGAAAAGGAGGATGATGTATTCTGCGAGCGGAATTTCCAGGAGACCACACAAAGAGGGAAGGACGGCCGATTGTTGTGTCCCTACCGTTCAAAGGTCCGAATAGCGTCGACTTGGGTCATTCAAGACCGATCGCGCTGGCTCAATTCCTGCGGAATGAAGCACGCCTTCTCAAGGATCCCATCCTAAAAACGCAGTACGATGCCATAATTCAAGAGTACGAGGAATTGGGTCATATGTTTCGGGTGACGCCGCGTCGATCTCCAAGAGGCAGGTTCTGTCCCATATCGCTAAACTCTTCGACCCCGCTGGCTGGCTAGCCCCATTTGTTATCCGAGCGAAGATATTCATGCAGCAAATCTGGCTAACCGAACTGGGCTGGGATGACGCTCTGCCGCCTCCCCTGCTGCAGCAATGGCACGAATTGGCTAAACACCAGCGATACGCTCTCGTGGAAGCTTCATGGCTTCTGTGACGCGTCACAGAAAGCGTATGGAGCCGCCCTATATGTGCGGGTTCGGTATCGCAATCAAGAATCTGGTGAAGTCCCACATCAAGATTTGTAAATTCTGTATCGTTCATCGTCGACGACTACAGACTCAAATGATGGGTGATCTCCCATGGAGGGCGCATCACGTACTCCACGCCTTTCACCGACACGGGCATTTTTCGCAGGGCCTTTCAAGATCAAGAATTACCCCGGGCGTGCTTGTCTCATTACTAAGGGTTATGTCTGCGTCTTTGTGTGTTTCAGCACGAAGGCGATCCTTCTCGAGGCTTGCTCCGACCTCACCACTGAACGATTTCTCGCAGCCTTCTCTCGGTTTGTCGCACGGAGGCAATGCCCACAACGCATTTACTCCGACAATGGTAAAACCTTCGTAGGGGCCTCGAAGGCGCTCGAAAAAGACTTCCTGGACGCCACCAAGCTTAACATAATGAAGCCATTTCCCCAAAATATTTTTTCCTGGCAGTACATTTCGGCGAGCGCCCCCCATATGGGAGGACTGTGGGAGGCATGGATCAAAAGTTTTAAGACCCTATTTTACAAATCCTCTTCTACTGTCAAGTACGCGTTCGAGGAACTTTCCACTCTCCTGTGTAGGATCGAGGCGTGCCTAACCTCCAGGCCAATTTCTCCCAAGAGCGAGGATTCAGAGGATCTGCTGGCACTAAGCCCAGGACAACAGGAGGCCTGAGCCTAAAAATCCCTCTATGTTCCGTCCGAATGTCCTCGTCTCCGTGCTTGTTGTTCGTTCCCGTGCATCGACTAATCCACTCTCCCCTATGTATTTTCTTTCGTTGCAGTTCGTCAGATCGACCCTCCATAGCGACATGGCACCACCGCGGCAAACGATCTGCTCCACACGGGACGAACACGTACCGATGCCGGGTCTGTCGGGGGGTTCACCCACTCCGGCAGTGTCAGCGCTTCCTGAACCTCCGAGGGGAAATGCGGCTCCGGGCGGTGCTTATAAATAAGTACTGTCCCGATTGCTTGGCACACGAGCACTCATCCGACGCGTTCCGGAGTCGCCATGGTTGCCGACGATGCGGGCAAAATCACCATACCCTGCTCCATATGGCCGAACAACCGCCGAGACAACGCTCCTTAGCCCGGCGTCGCGGCCGGTCATCCTCCCCAGGACGTGCTGCACCACCGCCACAACCCCGTTCCCGATCATCTTCCGACCGCTCCGCTTCTCCAGAAGGCGGACCCGAGATCTCTCTCTCCTCCCTGCTTCACGCCAGGACGACGACTGTCATGCCAACAGCAGTCCTCCGGTTGGGCAATGGCTCGAAATCCTTCGAGACCCGCGTCCTCCTCGATGCGTGTGCGGCTGAGAACCTCATCAATCTTTCATTTGCCCGGTACCTGGGGTTGGCTGTGACCAAGGTCGTGACCAAGGTCGTGACCAAGGTCGGGGTCGACCAAGCCTGCACTGCCGTCCTCGAGTCGAGGTCCGACCGTACGTTCCGGCGAAATGTTATATTCCGGGTCGAAGAGGACCTGCTTATCCGAACTCCCATCCGGGAAGTGTCGGCGTCGGTCCGTGAGAAATTCGCCACCCTGATCCTGCCCGACCCCAATTTCTTTCGGCCTGCGTCGGTGGTCGTGGTGCTCGGGGCAGACCTCTATCCTGAAGTCGACCAACCAGGCTGTGTGCCCGGTCATTACGGTACTGCCGCAGCCCAGAGCACAGTGTTCGGATGGGTCGTTTCCAGCTCCTGTGGGATCTAGGCGCTCCAGGACGCTGCCGTCCTAAATATGTGCAGGGTGGCAATTGCATCATGTTGCAAGGGGGGCGGTATGTTCACGCCACCGGGTGAACAGCAGTGAGCGCCGAAGAGCAGTGAGGAGTGAGGAGGGTTTTTTGATCCTCGGCGTCTACGGTCACACCAGGAGGAGTGACTTGATATTCTTATGGGCATCGCCATATTATTTGCTTACGAGTTTTTCACCCGAACACCCCCGTTCTTTTTTTTCAGAATTTTATATTTTTTAACCCGAAACATTTCGTGTGTGTCGGGCCACCTGTGAATATTTAATAAAGCATAAGTTTTTTTTAACCGAATTTATCGCGCGTTCTTAATTCATCACTCGCTCACCATACCCAGAAGAAATTGGCACCAGCCAACTACTTGTATTTTATTTGGATCCTTCCGCCCCTCCACGAACAATGTCCGAAAACTTTTTTAATTTCAAAAGCGATTCAGGAGATTCCAAAATTCACATGATTGAAGGAACAGTAGAATTAAAAGAAATCATTTTCCTTGCACACAGCAAACTTTGTCTGAGAGCACAAAAATCTTATATCCATAAATTTTCAAAGCCTGCAAAGCCCATATAAACTATGAAGAAGAATACGCAAAACTAGGAAATTATACATTTTATTTAAGAGATATTGAAGAAATACAAGAAGAACATAACATAGAATGTTTGGACCCGCCTACAGACAGGGACCCAGACACAAATTTCGCAATTGAAAATGAAATAGTAGAAAGCAATGAAAATTTGACTTTCACGAGTACAATAAAACACTCTATTCATACCAAACATGAGGACCCAATATACAAATACCCACAAATCTTTGACGAAGAAGTCAATAAACAGATTAATGAAATGATAGAACAGGGAATCATTCGAAAATCGAAATCGCCCTATTGTACTCCAATCTGGATCGTACCTAAAAAAGAGGACTTATCCAAGGAACAAAAGTTCCGCTTAGTAATCGACTATCGTAGTCTAAATGAGATTACTGTCGATGACAAGTTCCCAATACCGGTAATGGATGAAATATTAGACAAACTTGGAAAATGTCAATATTTCATAACCATTGTCCTCGCCAAGGGATTCAATCGAATACAAATGGATCCCAAATCAATAGAAAAAACCGCATTCAACACTAAACATGATCATTACGAGTGCACACGAATGGCATTTGGGCTAAAAAATGCACCAGCAACGTTGCAAAGATGTATGAACAATTTACTAGAAGATCTAATCTAAAAAGATTGTTTAGTTTATTTGGACGATATAATTGTGTATTCCACCTCATTGAAGAACATTTGGCATCACTAAAAAAGGTTTTTACTAAATTGCTAAAAGCTAATCTAACACTACAATTAAATAAATGCGAGTTCTTGAAAGAGGAATCAGAATTTTTAGGTCACGTCATAACTACAGAAGACATCAAACCAAACCCAGATAAAGTCAAAGCAATTCAAAATTTTCCTATCCCTAAAACCCCAAAAGAAATAAAATCATTCTTGGGATTATGTGGATTCTTCCAGAAATTTATACCAAACTTTGCACATATTGCACAACCTTTAACTCTCGGATTGAAGAAAGGAGCTAAGATTAACATAAACAACCCAGACTATATTTCATCATTTGAGAAATTAAAATATCTCCTTATGAACGATCCCATACTTGCATATCCCGATTTCAAAAAACCATTCTTTCTAACCACAGATGCTAGCAATATAGCTTTAGGTGCGTTCATCACACCACAGGACCATAGACCTGTTTCTTATGCTTGTAGAACAATTAACGAACATGAACTTAATTATTCAGCCATAGAAAAGGAACTACTATCTATCGTAAGGGCAACCAAATATTTTAGACAATATCTCTTCGGTAGACATTTTTAAATCCTAAGTGATCATAAGCCCCTTGTCTGGTTGCACAATATCAAAGAACCTAATATGAAATTACAGGTTGAAGATAAAATTGAACGAATTCGATTAGAAAATAAAATACTTACCAGGAAAAGATAATCACTTTGCAGAATTAAAACAGACGAAAACTTTTTAGGATCAACAGAAAGCACCGCAGCTACAATACATAGTGCTCATGAGGATAATGGAAATTAAATTCCAATGGTAGAAAAACCCATTAATTATTTCAACAGGCAAATAGAATTCATTAGAGGTTCAGAAGACAAAGCAGAAACAACAACTTATTTTTATAAATCAAACATAAAAATAACACACAAAGAAATGACTAATGCTTACGCAAGGGATATAATCAAAAGATATCTTTGCAGTTAGAAAACTGTACTGTACAAGATTTTCCCAAACGATTAATTTGTTTAAAGAAAAATATTATTTCCCCGATTTTCAAAACCTAATTCAAAACATTATTAATGAATGCTCAGTATGCAATATCGCAAAGACAGAAAATAGAAATACAAAACTAACTTTTGAAATAACATCAGAAACTTTTAATATCAGAGAAAAATACGTCATGGACTTTTACATGATCAACAATTTACAATTCTTTTCATGCATTGACATTTACTCCAAATTTGCAACACTTGTAGAAGTAAAGTCTAGAGATTGGTTAGAAGCCAAGAGAGCAATTATGAAAGTATTCACTGAAATGGGCAAACCAATATATAATAAAATCAGACAAAGATTCAGCATTTCTGTGTATAGCACTAAAGAATTGGGTACAAGAAGAAAATGTAAAGTTAGACATCACAACAAGTAAAAACGGCATTTCAGACGTAGAAAGATTCCATAAAACAGTAAATGAAAAACTCAGAATTATAAATAGTGAAAATGACATCGAAGATAAATTAATCAAATTTGAAAAATTCTCTACATATACAACCATAAGACGAGACATAAAACAACTAACTGAACGCCAGCGTACATTTTTATCTATGCAGGATCACCCGACTATAATACCCAATCGAATAAAATACATAAAATAAACAATTTAAATAGAGATAGACACGACTTCGAAATTGATACTAGATTTAAACAAGCACCATTAGTAAAGTCAAAAACGACAAATCCATTCAAAAAGACAGGAGAAATAAACCAGTTAGATGAAAAACATTTTGAAGAAAGAAATAGAGGACAAAAAGTCACCCACTACAAATCAAAATTCAAAGAAGCTAACATCGGCTGTGCCGAAGTTTATATACCCTTGCAGTCCATGGCCATAATATTTTTACAAACTCTCTTTCTGTATCTGAATTCATTAATGCACAGAACCTTTCAAATATCATTTCAATTTCTTCTTCTTCCCCATCCCCCCATACACATATAGTTTATGTAGCGTTACGTCTGTATGTGTGCATGCGTGTGCTCTGTTGATTTGATGATGACGTAGTAGGCAGCAAGACGAACCGATTTTTTTGTGCATTATGCTATTCTTAACATTAAAATCAACATGCAGCCAATCCATGGACATAAACCCAGTAAAAGCACCGAACGGTTACTTAATATTTAAGACGGGAACCATGGATTTACCGACAAACTTTGAATATCATTATTTCAAAGTGAATTTAACAAAAGACATAATATTTATTCAATACCTAACAGAAAAACTAAGTAGGGAAATTAATGGAATACAAATTGTAAAAGGAATTGGTTCAATATACAAATATCTTTTTGGTACTCTTTATCAAAAGGATAAAGATGAATTAGAAGAAAAAATAAATAATCTTGAAAGCAATACCGTACAAGCAATCGAACTAAATTACGTAATAGACACTATTAATAAAGGTTTAGTACTAAATAACCTCAAGGAAGAATTTGAGCATTTGAGCATTTCACAGAATGCATCGAAGACATAGAAATGGGTATGCAGCTCACTAGACTAGGAATTTTCAACCCAAAATTGATTACAAAAACATCCAACTGGCTTAAGCCAAATTCAAACGAGATATTTATCATTTCAAACATTCCTCAAGAAATAATAAAAACGCCTATCTTTGAGATACTTCCTTATCCAGATGAAAATAAAAATATTTTGACAGAAAATTCATACGATAAATACTATTTTGACAAAAACAAATTGTTTAATAACAATACAAAACATATAGAAACTAAAATATCACAGAAGCAAACTTCGGCTGTGCCGAAGTTTATATACCCTTGCAGTCCATGGCCATAATATTTTTACATGTTCCAAACTCTTTTTCTGTATCTCAATTCATTAATCCACAGTACCTTTCAAATATCATTTCAATTTCTTCTTCTTCTTCCCCATCCCCTTTTACACGCATGTCGCGATTCGCACGTATACATATATAGTTTATGTAGCGTTGCGTCTGTATGTGTGCATGCGTGTGCTCTGTTGATTTGATGATGACGTAGTAGGCAGCAAGCCGAACCAATTTATATCGGCTGTAACTTGTGTTCTATATATCCGATCAGATTCAAATTTTGGGATCTGAGATTTTATTTATAATACTATCATATTGGTAAATTTCATGGTGATACTCCAATTTTTGCAGAAATGTTTCCTCCAGAGCTATATGATATAGTGGTCCGATTCTACCAATTTTCATACTTTATTTTTCCCAGGTTATTAAAAGCCCCCAAACAAAATTTCATCCCGATAGCTCTTAAGATGGCTGAGTAAAGCGCATACGCACAGACGGACGGACAGACGGTCAGACGGACAGACGGACATGGCTATATCAACTCAGCTTCTCATGCTGATCAAGAATATATATACTTTATATGGTCGGAAACGTCTCCTTCTGTGCGTTACAAACATCTGACCAATTTTATAATACCCTCTGCAAGGGTATAACAAGTCCACTTCAGAAGTTAGAGTTTCACTCTCACGAGCTTCAAACATAGTTAATGCGTCGCACGCCAGAACGAAATTGGAGAGGGACATTCTGGATAGTTCTCTAAGCTGTTGGGATACGGATCGACTGACCGGAACGTCAGAACAATGCGTCACAAACCTTAGATCAAAATGATAAAGAAGAGCTAGAACAAATGAAGTAAGTCGTCTCGCCGACTTAGGTATAATAGACACTATTATACACCAGAAAACAGACATTTCAAATTTAAAATAAGCAATACAAGTTAGTATTTTTAAAAAAATCTGTTCACATGCTCTTTGCAAGCATATCTTAGTATTTCGCTCACTCAAGCATACGGGCACCTTAGCGCCCCCGAGCCAACGGTTAACTCCGGCCATTTGGAAAAACGTTTATATGCATAACTTAGCTATTGTTGGGTTTTGCTGGATATTAGTGTAGTATTTATTTTCCTGGTTTTTAATGGCAATGAGTTAGTTTGACAATTGAATATTATGGCTTTTTAAAAAGAAAAGAAATTATCTCCAGGTCTGTCTCGAGGCGTCTGCTCGCTGTCATTGCAATCTTCCAAGTCAAGTGTGACCGTTTTTTATTATAATGTTATGCCGGCCTAACCCTACGAACTGGCTTCAGAAACGATGACCGCTTTTAGTTCTTTTATTGTCTATCGATACCTCATCACCGGTTCCTACATTAGGCCCTCCTGACGTTTCATTCGACTCGAAGGAAGTTCCCCAAGGTTACATGAACTCGGCCACAGTGGATGTTGTAGTTGGCCCTTCCGTATCTCCCATCCTTTCAACCTCATATCTTTCATGTTTCTGGACTGATAGTACCTTGTACGGCCGAAGTATTTTCCTTTCAGCTTAAGACCTACCCCGTACTGTGTCCGCTTTATCGCTACTAAATTGTTAAGTCTATATTTCCTTTCGATCTTCCCTTTTGCATCATAGGACTTTCGACTTTCGTCTTAGGACTTTAATATTTTCAATCACCCTATCTCGGATCTTATTTAGTTCCTCATCCAACTCGTTCACTATTCATTCTAAAATACGCTCTCTTAGCTCTGCATCTTCAGGAACTCTCATATCTAAACCTGTTAGTATCTTAAACGAACTCACTTTTGTACTTTTTGGCTCAGTGTTGTTTATCATTTGTTGCACCTTGCCTACATGCTTATAGCAGGTTACTGGACTTTCCAAACTTAATTTCGTTAACATGGGTACAATGATCTTGTGCATTCTTTGGACTTGTCCGTTTTCCCGCGGAACACCAGTTGTAATTAATGTTTTATGTTATTGTCCTTACAATACCGTTCAAAGAAATGTGACGTAAACGCCGTTCCCCTATCGGTCACTACTCTCACTGGGTTACCGAATATAGTTGCTTGTTTTTCCAAATGATTTACGACTTCTTTTGCCCCGGTACTTCGGGTCGGATATAACCATACGAACTTACTAAAACCATCGACAACTACTAGCAAATGATTGTACCTGTTCTTAGTAAGGTCCATCGGACCCACATGGTCAATATGAGGCTTATCTCCCTTATCAATCGCTGTCCGATACCCTTCTTTTCTACCCATTTTCGCATTTGTTATAATACACTGTACGCAATTCTCAACTAATCGTGTAACTTTTCCATTCAATTTGCGAATGAAATATTATTTGTTGACTAATAATTGTGTTTTCGTTGCTGAGAAATGTCCTAGTTTATGGGCAAGCAAGATAATTTCATTCTCCATCTGCTCGGGTACTACGATCAACTGCTTATTGGCATCTTCGAACAAGACCTCACTTAAAATAGAAATCCTCATTGCCGCCCTTCTCCTTTATCCAATCATCAACCAATTGAGCTTCTTTCAGACGATGAATAATACTATCCGATATCGAATAACAGGCAACACGACTCAAAGCATGTACATGCCTCATCCTTGATCCTGACCGAAGTTCACGACTGTAACTAAAATCCTGCAAAAACATAGTGACCTGCAAGCCAGCAAGACGAACCGATTTATATCGGCTGCAACTTGTGTTCTATATATCCTATCAGATTCAAATTTTGGGATCTGAGATTTTATACATAATACTATCATATTAGTAAATTTCATGGGGATAGTCCAATTTTTGCAAAAATCTTTCCTCCAGAGCTATATGATATAGTGCTCCGATTCTGCCAATTTTCATACTTTATTTTTCCCAGGTAATAAAAAGCTCCCAAAAAAATTTCATTCCGATAGCTCTAAAGATGGCTGAGTAAAACGCATACGGACAGACGGACGGACAGACGGTCAGACGGACATGGCTATATCAACTCAGCTTCTCATGCTGATCAAGAATATATATACTTTATGGGGTCGGAAACGTCTCCTTCTGTGCGTTACAAACATCTGACCAATTTTAAAATACCCTCTGCAAGGATATAAAAAGAAAGTTAATAAAAGCAAATACGACAATTGATTAATTACAGGTCAACCACTCAAGATGTCTTTTTTGTGCATAATGCTATTCTTAACATTAAAATCAACATGCAGCCAATCCATGGACATAAACCCAGTAAAAGCACCGAACGGTTACTTAATATTTAAGACGGGAACTATGGATTTACCGACAAACTTTGAATATCATTATTTCAAAGTGAATTTAACAAAAGACATAATATTTATTCAATACCTAACAGAAAAACTAAGTAGGGAAATTAATGGAATACAAATTGTAAAAGGAATTGGTTCAATATACAAATATCTTTTTGGTACTCTTCATCAAAACGATAAAGATGAATTAGAAGAAAAAATAAATAATCTTGAAAGCAATACCGTACAAGCAATCGAACTAAATTACGTAATAGACACTATTAATAAAGGTTTAGTACTAAATAACCTCAAGGAAGAATTTGAGCATTTCACAGAATGCATCGAAGACATAGAAATGGGCATGCAGCTCACTAGACTAGGAATTTTCAACCCAAAATTGATTACAAAAACATCCAACTGGCTTAAGCCAAATTCAAACGAGATATTTATCATTTCAAACATTCCTCAAGAAATAATAAAAGCGCCTATCTTTGAGATACTTCCTTATCCAGATGAAAATAAAAATATTTTGACAGAAAATTCATACGATAAATACTATTTTGACAAAAACAAATTGTTTAATAAAAATACAAAACATATAGAAACTAAAATATCACAGAAGCAAACTTCGGCTGTGCCGAAGTTTATATACCCTTGCAGTCCATGGCCATAATATTTTTACATGTTCCAAACTCTTTTTCTGTATCTCAATTCATTAATCCACAGTACCTTTCAAATATCATTTCAATTTCTTCTTCTTCTTCCCCATCCCCTTTTACACGCATGTCGCGATTCGCACGCATACACATATAGTTTATGTAGCGTTGCGTCTGTATGTGTGCATGCGTGTGCTCTGTTGATTTGATGATGACGTAGTAGGCAGCAAGCCGAACCAATTTATATCGGCTGTAACTTGTGTTCTATATATCCGATCAGATTCAAATTTTGGGATCTGAGATTTTATTTATAATACTATCATATTGGTAAATTTCATGGTGATACTCCAATTTTTGCAGAAATGTTTCCTCCCGAGCTATATGATATAGTGGTCCGATTCTACCAATTTTCATACTTTATTTTTCCCAGGTTATTAAAAGCCCCCAAACAAAATTTCATCCCGATAGCTCTTAAGATGGCTGAGTAAAGCGCATACGCACAGACGGACGGACAGACGGTCAGACGGACAGACGGACATGGCTATATCAACTCAGCTTCTCATGCTGATCAATATATATACTTTATATGGTCGGAAACGTCTCCTTCTGTGCGTTACAAACATCTGACCAATTTTATAATACCCTCTGCAAGGGTATAACAAGTCCACTTCAAAAGTTAGAGTTTCACTCTCACGAGCTTCAAACATAGTTAATGCGTCGCACGCCAGAACGAAATTGGAGAGGGACATTCTGGATAGTTCTCTAAGCTGTTGGGATACGGATCGACTGACCGGAACGTCAGAACAATGCGTCACAAACCTTAGATCAAAATGATAAAGAAGAGCTAGAACAAATGAAGTAAGTCGTCCCCCCGACTTAGGTATAATAGACACTATTATACACCAGTAAAACAGACATTTCAAATTTAAAATAAGCAATACAAGTAAGTATTTTTAAAAAAATCTGTTCACATGCTCTTTGCAAGCATATCTTAGTATTTCGCTCACTCAAGCATACGGGCACCTTAGCGCCCCCCAGCCAACGGTTAACTCCGGCCATTTGGAAAAACGTTTATATGCATAACTTAGCTATTGTTGGGTTTTGCTGGATATTAGTGTAGTATTTATTTTCCCTAGCGCCCCCACCAGCCAACGGCCATTTCCGGCCATATGGAAAAACGTTTATATGCATAACTTAGCTATTGTTGGGTTTTGCTGGATATTAGTGTAGTATTTATTTTCCGGGTTTTTAATGGCAATGAGTTAGTTTGACAATTGAATATTATGGCTTTTTAAAAAGAAAAGAAATTATCTCCAGGTCTGTCTCGAGGCGTCTGCTCGCTGTCATTGCAATCTTCCAAGTCAAGTGTGACCGTTTTTTATTATAATGTTATGCCGGCCTAACCCTACGAACTGGCTTCAGAAACGATGACCGCTTTTAGTTCTTTTATTGTCTATCGATACCTCATCACCGGTTCCTACATTAGGCCCTCCTGACGTTTCATTCGACTCGAATGAAGTTCCCCAAGGTTACATGAACTCGGCCACAGTGGATGTTGTAGTTGGCCCTTCCGTATCTCCCATCCTTTCAACCTCATATCTTTCATGTTTCTGGACTGATAGTACCTTGTACGGCCGAAGTATTTTCCTTTCAGCTTAAGACCTACCCCGTACTGTGTCCGCTTTATCGCTACTAAATTGTTAAGTCTATATTTCCTTTCGATCTTCCCTTTTGCATCATAGGACTTTCGACTTTCGTCTTAGGACTTTAATATTTTCAATCGCCCTATCTCGGATCTCATTTAGTTCCTTATCCAACTCGTTCACTATTCATTCTAAAATACGCTCTCTTAGCTCTGCATCTTCAGGAACTCTCATATCTAAACCTGTTAGTATCTTAAACGAACTCACTTTTGTACTTTTTGGCTCAGTGTTGTTTATCATTTGTTGCACCTTGCCTACATGCTTATAGCAGGTTACTGGACTTTCCAAACTTAATTTCGTTAACATGGGTACAATGATCTTGTGCATTCTTTGGACTTGTCCGTTTTCCCGCGGAACACCAGTTGTAATTAATAAATGTTTTATGTTATTGTCCTTACAATACCGTTCAAAGAAATGTGACGTAAACGCCGTTCCCCTATCGGTCACTACTCTCACTGGGTTACCGAATATAGTTGCTTGTTTTTCCAAATGATTTACGACTTCTTTTGCCCCGGTACTTCGGGTCGGATATAACCATACGAACTTACTAAAACCATCGACAACTACTAGCAAATGATTGTACCTGTTCTTAGTAAGGTCCATCGGACCCACATGGTCAATATGAGGCTTATCTCCCTTATCAATCGCTGTCCGATACCCTTCTTTTCTACCCATTTTCGCATTTGTTATAATACACTGTACGCAACTCTCAACTAATCGTGTAACTTTTCCATTCAATTTGCGAATGAAATATTATTTGTTGACTAATAATTGTGTTTTCGTTGCTGAGAAATGTCCTAGTTTATGGGCAAGCAAGATAATTTCATTCTCCATCTGCTCGGGTACTACGATCAACTGCTTATTGGCATCTTCGAACAAGACCTCACTTAAAATAGAAATCCTCATTGCCGCCCTTCTCCTTTATCCAATCATCAACCAATTGAGCTTCTTTCAGACGATGAATAATACTATCCGATATCGAATAACAGGCAACACGACTCAAAGCATGTACATGCCTCATCCTTGATCCTGACCGAAGTTCACGACTGTAACTAAAATCCTGCAAAAACATAGTGACCTGCAAGCCAAGAATGTAAACTCGCCACTTCTTTAGAGCCTCAATTATGGCTAGAACTTCTAGCTCGTATGAATGATGATTATGCTCACATGGCTGTTTTCCGACTCATGTACTGAATGGAATGTAGCAAATTATCCTCCGTATCTTTCTACATTAGAATTGCCCCGTAACCATATTTTGATGCGTCAGCATGGACCTCTGTATGCGCTTTCGGATTATATAACCTCAATACCTCAATATTTTGATGCGTCAGCATGGACCTCTGTATGCGCTTTCGGATTATATAACCTCAATACCGACTCACTAGTTAACGATACCTTTAATCGATCAAATGATACCTCCTCAATCTCGCCGAACACAAATTTACTATCCATTCTTAGCATATCAGAAAGTGGCTTCGCCATTAAAGCATATCCCTCAATGAATATTCGAAAATACGATGTTAAACCGAGAAACCTTTGCACTGCTTTCTTATCATGCGGTCTTGGGAAATTGTGTACCGACGAAATTTTCTCTTCACTCGGTTTTGTTATTATTCTTTTTATTACATGAACTCATTGCAAATGATGAAGTACGAAAAGTAGTGACCTTGGGCATAACAGAATCTTAATGTTTATTTAAACGTGGAAACAAAGATATCGCAAGAATTTAAGTTAACGATATATATACAAAAGGAATTCTCGAATTCTCAGCCTAATCATAATCGCACCGAGGTAAAAAATGACCCAATCAAATTATAAGATACAAAAAATATTGTCTACCCATCACAATGATCCAATTCAAGGAGATCATTGACACTACTAATGCAAAAATATGGCACGTCTTATAAAAGAGTACGTACGAAGATGTCAAAAATGCCCGACGTCCAAACATGTGCAACGAATATATAGTCACACTAATAAGTGACCTAATTCGGTAGCCATTCCAATCAAAAGTAAAAGCGTCAATGTCGGAAAAGCATTTTTTGAAGACTTCTTACTTAAGTACTTCTTTCTCAAGTATTAAGGGCCAATGAAGACTTTTATTTCGGATATGGGAACAGGGTATAAGAATCAAGAATCTCACCTTATCTGCATATCACCATCAAACATTAAAACGGAGTCATCGAATATGTAACGAATACATTCTGATCAAAATGAACATATCCTTTTTCTTTGATAAAAAGTATAGGCGAGAGGGAGAAAATGTTTTCCTTGCAGAGATGCGACTCATTTGAGAAAGGACTGTCCTAAATTTGATAGAAAGTGTTTTAAGCCAGGTGGGTTGGTTTTGTGTGGGACAATTCTGGCCGATACCATAGTCTATAAGTATGAAGAATGGGGCCACATGGTTCAGGTAACGCACACACAGCCGAAGAGTCAGCTTGAAAAATGTCCTGCACACCGGACCTACTCTACAGATCTCATGTTTAGGTCATCAAATGGCGACTCTTCCAGTTCGTCTTCAATGCAGACATCAAGCAAATGTATCGACAAATTCTTGTCCCCAAGCATATCCCTGACCGAGTTCGTAAAGGCGATCTTTAAGATTTCGAACTTTATATGGTCACATTCGGGATAAGTTGAGCCCCGTTATTGGCTAGTCGAGTGCTGCTCCAGCTTCCCAAGAAGTCCGATCGCAGTATCCCATAGATAGCGAGATTCTTCGACATTATGTGTGTGTAGACGATGTAATAGCCGGCGTGCATTGTGTGGCCCGTCTTGCCATCCAAGACGTCCAAGCTATCCATCGGTCTCCGGAACTACCTTTTCGACAATGGACACGAGTGAGCCAAAGCCTGAGTAGTCACAGTCAAAACTAACTCGCTAACGCCACTGTGCAGAACTGTCCTGTGGGCCGACTTGAGTGTCACACACAGATCAAGTTTTCACAACAAAACAGGAAGTTAAAAGCATGTGTAAGCAGTCTTCAAAAAGATAACAGTATTGTGTAATGATAGTATTGCGTAATGTTGTTATTTTATAACAGAATAGGGGTATTCCAACACGCCCCCCTAAAAAATAAGATTAGCAATTAAAATATTTAAGAAAAATATTAATATTCAATTGTTAGCTTATACTAATGTGGTCGGTGTGCACTCTGCGAATGTTAAATGATCTAGCATTTGATCGGGGATGCGAGGGAAAACCCAGACAAACCTCGATCAGATCACTTTAAAAATAAAATTACTTTGACAATTCAGATTTCGGTTCAGATTAAAAAAACTTAAAATTAACAATTCAATTAGTTCATGATATATGTATTCGTTTTTTTTTTTTCATCTTCTTGGTTTCGTAATACCGGAAAGCTTCCAGACGAAAGTGGTTTGGTGAAGATATCAGCAAGTTGGTGGTCTGTACAAATATACTTAAGACAAATCTCATTATTTTCTAGCTTTTCTCTTAGGAAATGATATTTTATATCAATATGCTTTGCTTTTTTATGACATGAGGGATTTATTCGCAATGCTATTACAACCTTGGTTGTCTTCATAAATTTTAATGGGTTTTTCAAGTTTTATATTTACACTATTTAGAAGAGACGTTATCCAAAAGGTAAATTTCATGGCGATACTCCAATTTTTGCAATTTTTGCAAAAATGTTTCCTCCAGAGCTATATGATATAGTGGTCCGATTCTGCCGATTTTCATACTTTATTTTTCCCAGGTAATAAAAAGCCCCCAAAAAAAATTTCATCCCGATAGCTCTTAAGATGGCTGAGTAAAACGCATACGCACAGACGGACAGACGGACATTGCTATATCAACTCAGCTTCTCATGCTGATCAAGAATATATATACTTTATAGAGTCGGAAACGTCTTCTTCTGTGCGTTACAAACATCTGAATGCACGGCCAAATTATAAACAAAATTGATACTCCAATCTTTACAGCAGAGAAAAACCCCTCGCTATATCCCAATGTATCCGCCTGAGGACAGGCTAATTTTTTTAGGATGGGGAAGTCATATATTTAACTAAAATACCCAATAACTAATAAATTTTTCGCCCCCTAAAATTTATTACTTTAAAGTAAACATCCGTTTACTAGCTTGAGAACGGTAATTCAACATTAAACACAAGTTACAGCCGATATAAATCGGTTCGGCTTGCTGCCTACTACGTCATCATCAAATCAATAGACCACACGCATGCACACATACAGACGCAACGCTACATAAACTATATGTGTATGAGTGCGAATCGCGGCATGCGTGTAAAAGGGGATGGGGAAGAAGAAGAAGAAATTTAACTGATATTTGAAAGGTTCTGTGCATTAATGAACTGAGATACAGAAAAAGAGTTTGGAGCATGTAAAAATATTATGGCCATGGACTGCAAGGGTATATAAACTTCGGCACAGCTGATGTTAGCTTCTTTTATTTGTAACTTGAAAAATTAAATTAGATCGTTTAATGGCGAAGATACCCTTTCCATTCGAAGGTTTTGCAACGATAATGCATTGGAATGATTTACAAATGTTTATATTCGCAAAACGGTGATTAAAAGGATTAGCAAAGGTTTTTGTTGCAAGCGAACGAGGTATTTCTAACTGGTTAAAACTAAAAAAGGCGCTACTCAATGAATTTTAGTCGACGACTAGCAGTGCTGTATTGCATAAAATGATGTCTAATCGAAAAATTAGAAAGAACGAGAATTTACAAGAATATTTCTTGCTGATGAAAGAGTTATCCACGCGAGGAAATATCGATGAGTCTGCATTGATTCAATATGTTATTGATGGTATTGACGACATCGGTACAAACCAGAGAGCTGCAACCGGTGTGATTGGGTATGATCGATCACGAAGGAACAAATTTCAATCGATCTGGTACGATCGCCGAAATGAAACGATCAAATCGTTGATTTTTTGCTTCGTGTATGAATCACGAAATGTGAAAAAAATAAAAAATATTTCTATTTGCTATACAGTTTTTTCAGTGTAAAGCAAGAAAACGTGTCGTACTTCGTATTTGTTGTCACACACACAAATGCAAAGTCTCATTTTTATACCCTTGCAGAGGGTATTATAAAATTGGTCAGATGTTTGTAACGCACAGAAGGAGACGTTTCCGACTCTATAAAGTATATATATTCTTGATCAGCATGAGAAGCTGAGTTGATATAGCCATGTCCGTCTGTCCGTCCGTCTGTGCGTATGCGTTTTACTCAGCCATCTTAGGAGCTATCGGGATGAAATTTTTTTTGGGGTCTTTTTATTACCTGGGAAAAATAAAGTATAAAAAATTGGGAGAATCGGACCACTATATCATATAGCTCTGGAGGAAACATTTTTGCAAAAATTGCAAAAATTGGAGTATCGCCATGAAATTAACCAATATGATAGTATTATATAAAATCTCAGATCCCAAAATTTGAATCTAATCGGAGAAATAGAACACAAGTTACAGCCGATATAAATCGGTTAAACTTGCTGCCTACTACGTCATCATCAAATCAACAGAGCATACGCATGCACACATACAGACGCAACGCTACATAAACTATATGTGAATGCGTGCGAATCGCGGCAAGCGTGTAAAAGGGGATGGGGAAGAAGAAAAAATTGAAATATTTGAAAGGTTCTGTGCATTAATGAATTGAGATACAGAAAAAGAGTTTGGAACATGTAAAAATATTATGGCCATGGACTGCAAGGGTATATAAACTTCGGCACAGCCGAAGTTTGCTTCAGTGATATTTTTGTTTTGATTTGATTTTCTGTTTTCTGTTATACTATTCTCGTATAACCCTTTTTCTTTGAGCGACTTGTTTCAGTTTGCTAACTGTGGTTATCTAGCTAACGTCATAAATAATCTATCGGGTAAGAGACGACTTACTTACTTTATTTCAAATTACGGGTGCGGAAACGGGCGTGGCAAAATCTTTACACATAAAAAATTACTAAAATTACTAAGCAAATATTTATACCAACTATGGTGTCTTTAGCTAGAATAGTTTTTGAGAAAATCGGTTTTATTTAATTTGCGGGGGCGGTAGGGGGCGTGGCAAAATTTTTACAAATACAAAATGTGCGCATTTACTAAGCAAATATACATACCAAATTTTGTGTCTCTAGTTGCTTAAGTGTTTAAGAAAATCGGTTTTATATAATTTACGGGGGCGGTATGTTGAAATTATGGAAATATGCTATTTACATTTGTGGAAATAGTTTAATATGCAAATTACATTTTATCGATTTATAGCTTTATGATTATCCATCTCTAACTTTGTTTCAACTCTAACTACTACGATTTTTTGACTTACTTCCTTTTTCCGCTTTGCTCTGAATAAAACGTTTGACTTGTACATATTAATTCGTCTTGTGTTCTTATTTACAATTTCACTGTGCAGACATTTTTATACCTAACATTGGTTATGGGCCCAGGTCTAACAGAATACGAAAATTTAAGAATTGTTAACAATGAGTCAAAGTTTTCAAATTGAAAAGCTCAATGAGCATAATTATGAGGTGTGGAGTATACAAATGCGAAGTATACTAATTCACCAAGAACTGTGGAAATTCGTGAGTGGAATAGAAGTATCGATCCAGCGAAGTCGGTTATAGCTGATGAAAAAGCGCTAGCTTGTATTATTTTATATGTGAATACCTCTCAATTGAACTATGTTAAAAATTGTAAGACCTCAAAAGAAGCATGGGATGTACTACGCAATGTACACGTGCCCACCGGGCCAATTCAAAAAGTGTTGCTTTATAAAAAACTTACTTGAAAATGGAGGCAAATAGTGAAATTCCACAATATATAAATTCATTCGTTGAACTAATCAGTAAACTGACTGAAGTTGGAATTGATTTAAGTGAAGAATTAAAAGTGATAATTCTTTTGTCAAGTTTGAACTCTGATTATGAACATTTTGTGGTAGCAATGGAGACACGTGATTCTCTACCGTCTTTACAAGTGCTAAAAGCGAAGCTGCTAGCAGAAGCAATTCGCATAAAAGAAAACGGTGAAAAAGCAAACGCGCAACAAGCCTTCTATGCAGGCGCGAACAAGAAACAAAATGAAAAACGCGAAACCGGTAAATTTAACGGAAATTGTTTCAAGTGTGGAAAACGCGGGCATCGATCAGTACAGTGTAGAGTGAAACAACAAGACAATAAAGAAGCAGAAAAGAAACATCAAATTTCTTATGCAGTGTATTCGGCAATACAAAAAGAGAATTTTGCAAACAGCAATTGGTGTATTGACAGTGGTGCCACCTCGCACATGTGCTATGAAAAAGATTTGTTTGTTTCTTACACTGAGAAAAACGATATGATATGTTTAGCTGCTGATTTAAAGATTAAAAGCCCTGGAAAAGGAACAGTTAAAATAAATACAACTGAATGTGTAATAATGTTAAAAAATGTTCTATATGTGCCAGACCTGAAATTAAATTTTTTTTCTGTGAGTGCATCGCTAAGCTATGGTCAAACAGTTACATTCAAAGAAAATTGTGCTGTTGTAAAATCGAATGACGGTAGTACCATGATTACAGCTTTAAAGCAAGACAATTTGTTTCTTTTTAATAACGTTACCAAAAACAGATTGTTTTATATGAAAGAAAAAGAAATTTTGTGGCACCATAGATATGGTCACCTTAACTTTCGCAGTTTGAACGAAATAATAGACAAACAACTCGTGACCGGCATGAATTTAAAACATTTTTCGGTTGATATTAACTGTAATACGTGTAATCAATCTAAGATTTGTTCGCGACCATTCGCTCAAAGTTCAAATTCTGCATCGCGATTGTTAGAATTAATACATACAGATGTATGTGGCCCAATAAACACTCAATCCGTTGGCGGTGCAAAATATTTTATTACGTTCATAGACGATATGTCAAAGCGTGTTTTTGTGTACTTTATGAAATCAAAGAATTAAGCATTAGAAAAATTTAAAACATTCAAAATCTTAGTCGAGTGTCAGACTGAAAGAAAGATAAAAGCCATACGTGGTGATAATGGCGGAGAATACGTTAACAAAAATTTTGATATTTTTCTAAAAGCTCAAAGCGACAACTAACTGTACCGTATACCCCCCAACAAAACGGCGTGGCAGAAAGAGCGAATCGCACCCTAGTAGAAATGGCGCGATCAATGATGGTTCAATCAAAGGTGGAAGAATCATTATGGGCGGAGGCTATAGCGACTGCCGTTTATTTACGTAACAGATCTCCTTCGCAGGCGCTAAACAACGCCTCTTGAAATTTGGAGTGGACACAGGCCTTCGGTGTCTCACCTTCGTATATTTGGGTCTAACTGCAAAGGCCTATCGACTCTATGACAGAGATAAGAAGCAAGTCATCGAGCGGCGTGACGTGAAATTTGTTGAAGACGAAATTCCAAAAAATATGTGTTATACAGATGAATCGAGTACTAACAATTTTACATCGTTTGTTATAAACAATCATAATGATGAACGATTTGACAATGATTTGTTCCCAAATTTTTTTTTTTTTTTTTTTAACGTTTAATATATATTTGTTGAATCTACTCTTAAATTAGAGCCTAACAACAAGTTTGAGATATTTTTCTTAGACTAGTACTTAAGATAAATCCTGGGGATATTGGGTTGGTCTGTCATTTCTTTTAAGACGAGTTCTATTATTAGTTCGCGTAAGGGAATTGGCAAGAACATTTGGGTGTGCATCCAGTTTCGCAGAATACTTTAGTTGTTGACTACCTATTTCAGATTTTACGCTAGGTATATTTAGATCATTTTGAATGTTGTCGTTTCGTATATACCACGGGGCCCCCGTGGTTGATCTTAAAATCTTCGACTGCGCTCTTTGTATAATATCGACATTGCTGGTACTTGCATTTCCCCATAGTACGGCTCCGTAAGTCCAGATGGGTTTCAGTACGGAGTTGTATAGGAGGACTTTATACTCCAGTCGTAGAGGGGACCGAGCATTGATGATCCAATGTAGGCTACTCGCTTTCAGTTTAAGCTGTGACTTTTTTGCTTCGATGTGCTTGCGCCAAGTTAGTCTTCTGTCTAGGTGGATGCCAAGGTAAGTGACATCCACGGCTTGAGGAACTGGTACGTTGTTTAGCATTAGAGCTGGACAGTTCCTTCTGTTAAGCGTAAATGTAACATGTTTGCATTTCTGCTCGTTGACCCGGATACGCCAGGTTGCTAGCCATTCCTCTACCACCTTAAGGTGTTCCTCTAGTTTTGCAGAGGCTTGTATTGGGCATTTGGATCTGCTAAGGATTGCCGTGTCATCGGCAAAAGTGGACGTTGTAAGTCCTAAACTCGTTGGTAAGTCTGCAGTGTACAGCACGTAGAGCAATGGCCCGAGTACACTGCCTTGCGGTACACCAGCTATGATTTCAAAATCAGCGGAGACGGAGCCATTACATCTTACAGCGAATTTCCTATTGTAAAGGTAAGATTCCATGAGTTTGTGTGTGTACTGTGGCAGTTTTTGCCGGATTTTGAACATCAGACCCTCCAGCCAAACTCTATCGAAAGCCTGGGCAACGTCGAGAAAGACAGCCGCACAGTATTCTTTTAGTTCGAATGCTGTTCGTATTTCGGATGTTATGCGATTGACTTGTTCAATTGTACCATGTTTTTCGCGGAAGCCAAACTGGTGTGAAGGGATTGTGTTCTCCGATGCCAGAAATGAGTTTAGGCGGATCTGCAGGACCTTTTCAAAAGCTTCGAAAGACATGGCAGCAAACTAATTGGCCTATAGGATGATGGCTGGGTTTTGTCCTTTCCCACTTTAGGAATCATGATGATAGTGGACTTTTTCCATGTTCTTGGGAAGTAGCCAATTTTTATTATAGCGTTGAACAGTTTGCAGATATATTGTATTGCAATGATAGGGAGTTCTAGGATCATTTTCGGTGTGACTAGGTCATGGCCAGGGGCTTTTTTTCGGCTTTATGTGGTTTTTAATAACTGCAGTGATCTCGTCCGATTGGAGTTCCGAGTACTCACTATCCGTTAATGTGTTCGAAGGGGGAAGTACAGATGAGTTTGATGTTGGATTTGGCTGGAAAACCATTTTAAGATGTGTGGCAAATACGGATGCCCTCTCTTCGTCACTGCGGGCCCATCCACCGGTTGGACTCCTTATCGGTGAAATTGTCTCTGTAGGAGCGCTTAAAGTTGGGTGGGCTTTCCACAGAGGATGTTTAGTGCTGGTTGGACTGAGCTTTTCTATGTATTTCCTTTGAGCCCAGCTTTCCTCTTGTCTTAACGCCTTGGAGAGGTTGCGATTAGCTTGCCTTAGGCGAAGTTTTGCTGCTGGTGATCGAGTAATCTGCCATTCTCTTCTTAGACGTCGTTTTTCCGTTACTAATTGTTCTATCCGCCGGTTCGTAGGCCTGTCAACAGGTTTGGTGTAAGAAGAGGCATGTGGAGTAGATACTCTTGCTGCAGCTCCCATCATCGACTCAAGTGCAGAGACGCACATATCAATGTCCTCTGCAGCATCCAGTTTCGGCGAACAGTCAATGTGGGCACTCATGTACATTTTAAATTTAAGCCAATTTGTTTTGTTGTTTGTAAGCCTATATGGGCGATCAAGTACTTGAGGTCTTGTTAATAATATGAATAGCACTGGAGAGTGATCGGAAGTTAAATCTAGTAGTGTTTCCGCAGTGATCCGATTACGTGGAATCCTCTTGGTTACTGCGAAATCAATCAAGTCAGGCACTTTCTGTGGATCTGTGGGCCAATAAGTAGGCCTACCCGGTGAGACGCAATCCATCTTATTGAGAGGGTTGACTATTGTGTTGTACAACTGCTTTCCTTTAGGATTTACCAGGCGAGATCCCCAGTGTGTATGTTTGGCGTTATAGTCACCTGCTGCAATGAAGCGATCTCCGAGTGTGTTAAAGAAATCGGTAAATTCCTTTTCAGAGATTGAGAAGCGTGGTGGGCAGTACAGGGCGACCAATGTAGTGTTGCCGCAGCTGGTTTGGACGGTTATAGCAGTTGCTTGTAGGTGCTGTGTTTCAAATCTGTTGAGGAACGAGTGTTTTATACGGTTTTTGATTAGGATACCGGTCTCGCCATGAGCTTTTCCGTCTGGATGGTTTGTTGCGTAGAAGGTATATTTTGGTATTTGAAAATTATTTTTTGATGTTAAATGTGTTTCCGAAATCAGCAAAACGTGCCGTTAGCATTCCAAAGACATAGACGTAGGGAAGCCATTATTTATTCTCGATAAGCTTCTGGATAAGCAGGTTTTGATTCCGCATCAGTTTGTGCATACAGTTTTGCATGAACGTCATAAAAGTGGTCATGTTTTGATTGAGTGAGATCAATAGGGCCTCTAGACCACTTGGAGTTTGCTGGCCAAGCCCTGGTGCGCTAGGTTGCGGATTCTGTAGATGGCGGAGTGACGGGGTCTCTTTCGCGGGCTCCGTCTGTCCAGTTCGGAGCACACTAGCGAAGGATACACTAGGACTGGTTGTAGCAGTCATGTTGGATGATCTAACAGCCTTGGCGAAGAAAACCTCCGGTGTAGTTTTGGAGGCGTTGAAGATGATTTTTGGTCCAGCTGGGGGTTTGCGCCCGTTTAGGTGTGATTTAAGATCCTTAAAGACAGGACATCCTCTGTGGTTCCCTCCACAGTTGCCGCATAGTCTTAGTGCGACGTTGTTTCTGTCCTTGGTGCAAATTCCATCTTCATGATGTTCCCCGCAGCCAACACACACTGACCTAAGATTGCAATTGTTAGAGGTGTGGTTGTATTCCTGGCAGTTTTTACACTGCGGTGGTTGGCGTCTCTTATGGGGCTCCTCTACGGTGATTCTTCTGTGCAATAGAAGCTGTAGGTTGTAGATCGGGTGCACTTCATTTGGCTTCGACCGCTTTGCATCTGGTTGGAGCTCGATTTTAAAGAGCGGCTGTGCGACTTTGTTCCTGTTGATGATGTTGACAACGGACTTGACCGCGAACCCTTTTTCGACCAACGCGTCTGCTATTTCTTGAGTAGGGACTGATGGCTCAATCCCTTTAACACAACCTGGAGCCCTTTACTGCTTTTTAGTTGGTAGGTATAGAAGTTGATGTTAGCATTACGGAGGTACTTTTCGATGATGCGGAAATTGTCCTCAGTTTGGGCTTGACATTTAATTTCTTTAATGTTACCCCTATTGAGAGGGGTTACAACAAAGTTATTTGCCCCTACTGTTTCTACTAGCTTCGAAATCAGGGCGCTGCAGTTGGCTCCACGGATGTATAAAGGGGGTGGTCTAGCCGATTTAACTTTATCTACAGCGCCGGCTTGATCGTCTTGCTGATCGGCAAGAATTTTAAAACGATTCCCGCTAAGGGGTGCTACTCGTTCATTTGGTTTGGTTATTTTCGGCGTATTGCCACTTTTTTTCTTTTGCGGGCTTAGCTTCCGCTTAGTTATTTTAATATATCTGTCCATTCCAGTTTGGACAGAAGTCGTTGGGTTTACTATTGTGGCTGACTCTGGGCGACTTGTCGTTGACGGCTTGAGGCAGGTCAATACTTCGGCAGACGTTGCAGTAGTTGCTGTCAACGAGCTGACGGTGCTGGTTGGTGCAATCGGTGACCCAGTTATCGATATTGATGGAGAAGCACACTGCTCTCTCCACGGTAGGTTGCTGTTAATTGCTGAGTGGCTGGCACTTTCGGTGTTATTGCTTACGTTAGCATTCGGTGGGGTCGGCGACACCACCGAAAAGTACGCGTTGTTGCGTTGGACCGAGAGTCGACGCTCACGTTGTTGTTGTACAATTAGTTCTTGTTCCCAAATGAAGCTCAAGTTTTGGCAACTGGAGAAACAGAAGACTTTACGCCAGAAGAAGCAACTCAACATTCGTCTCAAGAAGAAGAAGTCGACATGGATGAGACACTTTTCAACGAGAACGAGCAGTACGTGAGTTTCGACGGTTCTGCAGCATCCAACGACTCCGAGGAAGAAAATGAGCCTGAATGTCGTGGACCTGGAAGGCCAACTCTTATTCGCACCGGACAGCCAGGTAGACCTAAAAAACAATACAACATGCTTCACAATATGGTCGCCTATCATAATGTCGAGACCCCCAATACGGTCAAGCAAGCCTTACAAAGCAAACATTCGTTTGAGTGGGAGAAGTCTATGTAGCGAGAGTATGATGCTCTCATTGCTAACAAAACCTGGTCATTGGTCAACCTACCGTCTGGAGAGAAAGCAATCGGTTCCATGTGGGTATTTCGAATTAAGAGAAATAATCAAGGCAACATAACAAATTTTAAGTCAAGATTGGTAGCTATGGGCTGTAATCAGCAGTATGGAATAAATTATCAAGAAACCTTTTCGCCAGTTATACGATATGAGAATATTAGACTTGTTTTAGCTGTTGCTGCCGAAAAAGAGTTGTACTTACATCAGGTAGATGTTTCAAATGCTTATTTAAACAGTAATTTAACTGAAACAGTGTACAATATATGAGGCAGCCAGAGCATTTTGTTAGTAAAGATCATCCACATCGTGTAATTAAATTACAGAAAGCCTTATATGGCCTTAAGCAATCGGGTAGGGCTTGGAATAGCACACTTAATGAAGTATTACTGAATCTAGGATTTGAAGCTACAAAAAATGAGCCATGTTTATATAAGAAGATTGATCAAAGTTCGTACAGTTTAATAGCTGTTTATGTAGATGATTTAATTATTGCCTGTTCAAAGAAAAGTCATATTGCTCACATAGTAAAAACATTGAAGAGTTCGTTTGATATTAAAGATTCTGAGTTAAATAATTTTCTTGGTATAGAAATTCAGCGTCAAGGAGAAGTTGGTTTTATTTCAATTTGTCAGAAGCAATATATAAAGTCCTTGTTAGAAAAGTACAATATGATTTCATGTCGTTCAGTATCAACACCTTTAGATCCTGGTTTTAAGATAAACATATTGATATTAAGCACCATCACATTAGAGAAATTGTAGCAATGAAAATAATATCAATTAACTATGTTCAAACAGATGATAATGTAGCTGATATACTTACTAAAAATTTACAGAAAGAAAAACATGTAAAGTTTGTAAAGCTTCTTGGAATGATTGAATAACTGAATTTTTTGTATTTTTGTATCAAAATGTAATTTGAGAAGAAGTGTTGAAATTATGGAAATATGCTATTTACATTTGTGGAAATAGTTTAATATGCAAATTACATTTTATCGATTTATAGCTTTATGATTATCCATCTCTAACTTTGTTCCAACTCTAACTACTACGATTTTTTGACTTACTTCCTTTTTCCGCTTTGCTCTGAATAAAACGTTTGACTTGTACATATTAATTCGTCGTGTGTTCTTATTTACAATTTCACTGTGCAGACATTTTTATACCTAACACGGTAGGGGGCGTGGCAGAAATTTGAAATAAACTTGATCACTCTACATACTACACGAATCTACATACCAAATTTGGTGGCTCTAGCTCTTATAGTCTCCGAGATCTAGGCGTTCATACAGACGGACGGACGGACGGACAGCCGGACATGGCTAGATCGTCTTGGCTGTTGATGCTAATCAAGAATATATATACTTTATGGGGTCGGAAGAGCTTCCTTCTGCCTGTTACATACATTTTGGCGACTTTAATATACCATTTCACCCTATGGGTGTATGGTATAATAAATATCAAAGAAGCTAACATTGGCTGTGCCGAAGTTTATATACCCTTGCAGTCCATGGCCATAATATTTTTACATGTTCCAAACTCTTTTTCTGTATCTCCTTTTCAAACCTTTCAAATATCATTTCAATTTCTTCTTCTTCTTCCCCATCCCCTTTTGCACGCTTGCCGCGATTCGCACGCATTCACATATAGTTTATGTAGCGTTGCGTCTGTATGTGTGCATGCGTGTGCTCTGTTGATTTGATGATGACGTAGTAGGCAGCAATCCGAACCGATTTATATCGGCTGTAACGTGTGTTTTATTTATCCGATCAGATTAAAATTTTGGGATCTGAGATTTTATATATAATACTATCATATTGGTAAATTTCATGGGGTTACTTCAATTTTTGCCAAAAGGTTTCTACAGAGCTATATGATATAGTGGTCCGATTCTGCCGATTTTCATACTTTATTTTTCCCACGTAATAAAAAGCCCCCAAAAAAAATTTCATCCCGATAGCTCTTAAGATGGCTGAGTAAAACGCATACGCACAGACGGACGGACAGACGGACATGGCTATATCAACTCAGCTTCTCATGCTGATCAAGAATATATATACTTTATAGGGTCGGAAACGTCTCCTTCTGTGCGTTACAAACATCTGACCAAATTTATAATACCCTCTGCAAGGGTACAAAGAGTGCTAATATATGTATGATCGCAGCAAGCTCCACAAGATCAAATTTGCGCAGTACCCTATAAGAATGAAGTAAGTAAGTCGTCTCGCCGACTTGGATATACCATACACTAGTAAAACAAATATTTTAAATTTATAATAACCAATGCATTTTCGTATTTTTAAAAAAATCTTTTTGCATGCTTTTTAGAAGCATATCTTAGTATTTCGCTCACTCAAGCATTCGAGCACCCTAGCGCCCCCACCAGCCAACGGCCACTTCCGGCCATATGGAAAAACGTTTATATGCATAACTTGGCTATTTTTATTCAGATTTTTATCAAATTTGGTATTTTGCTTGATATTAGTATCAAATTTAAGTGTGCTAAATTTGATTGCACAAGGTAGAAAATTACGGGAGATAATCGAGTTTTTTCAAATTACGGTGGCGGAGGGGGGCGTGGCAAAATCTTTCCACATCAAAACTGTGCGCAATTACTAAGCAAATATTCATACCAAATGTTGTGTCTCTAGTTGCTATGGTGTTTAAGAAAATCGGTTTTATATCATTTGCGGGGGCGGTAGGGGGCGTGGCAAACATTTGAAACAAACTCGATAAGCGTACATATAACACGAGTCTACATACCAAATTTGGTGGCTCTAGCTCTTATAGTCTCCGAGATCTAGGTGTTCATACAGACGGACGGACGGACAGACGGACATGGCTAGATCGTCTCGGCTGTTGATGCTGATCAAGAATATATATACTTTATGGGGTCGGAAAAGCTTCCTTCTGCCTGTTACATACATTTTGGCGACTTTAATATACCATTTCACCCTATGGGTGTATGGTATAAAAATAACATTTTTTTTTCAAAACAATTAAATATTAGAATATTAAACAAATTGAAATACAATACAATATAAGAAAAAAAAAGTTAAATTAAACATTAAGAGACAGAAATTAATTTAAGGGAATTAATTATGCCATAAAAATAAAACCAAAAGTAACAGAATTTCAAATGGACCAGCACATAGAAATATTAAAAGAAAAGTTTCAGAAAGCGTACAAGTGCATAAATAAGACAATTTATATACACCCTCAGACCATTAATAAGCACCTTGAAACTATCTTTGAGAGTTACAATAAAATAAAGAATAACAATACAGAAATATGCAATGAATCAAATAGTAAAATTTTCACTGAGCATAATAAGTATAGCAACAAAACATAATATAAAATTCAAGATACCGGTAGATTCTAATCTAGAAGCAACTTTTGAACCTATAGTAGCAAAAGACACAGATCCAAGTGTAGAAGATAACGCAGAAGACACTCTAGACATTAACACAAAACCAAAGATGGTGCAAACAAAAATTGAATTTCTTAATACAGCTTCTAAGCTGATTCACAAGTGTGATGGTGGAGTAGAAACACTTCAAAGTTTCATAGACTCACTGGAATTAATCAATGAAATAAAAGCAGAACATGAAGAAACAGCTATTAAAGTCATAAAAATAAAACTAAAAGGGGACGTTAGACTACTAGTAACAAATGAAAACACTATAAATGGTATAATACTAACATTAAAAAAAGAAATTAAGGGTGAAAGAGTTCAGGTAGCAGAGGCAAAACTAATGAATTTAAAACAAAATGGCAAGAATGCAAGTTTATTTATGTCCGAAATAGAAAATCTCACTAAATCATTAAAACGGGCATTCATAACAGACAATGTAAACCCTGAAACAGCAAAGAAATATGAAACTCAGACAGCAGTGAAGTAAATTTTAAAAAACTGCGAAAATTAAAGTGTCAGAACAATAATAGAAGCAGGCAATTTTACTGAAATGAATGATGTTACAGCTAAGTTTGTAAATACATCCACAAATACGAACAGGATCACAGCGTGTTTTATGCTAAAAGAAACAACTACACAAATAGGAACTCGTATAATAATAATACTAGAAATTATAATAGTAATTACCAAAATAGAAACCCAAATGGTAATACTAACTATAACAATAGTAGGAACTACAATAATTATATTAATAATTATAATCGAAGAAATTATAACAATAGGAATACAAGACCTAATTATCAACAAAATAATAATGTTAGATTTACAAACGTAGAAGAAAATTCGGAATACTCCGAAAGTGCTTGAACAAATAAAATATATAGTTTAAATCGCAACCTTAATAGCTACATGACTCTAAACTTTGACGATGTAGAGACAATAAAATTACTATTAGACACAGGAGCTGATGTATCACTAATAAAGCAAAAAATACTAGGGAAAGACAATACAGTTGACATACACAGACGGAAAAAACTTAGTGGGATAGGCAAAGACGTCCCATTTATAATAGGCGAAACTAAACTCAAGGTGAGCAACCTCTGAAAGGAACACACCTTCCAGGTAATAGAAAATGATTTTCCCATCCCATATGACGGAATCTTGGGGCTTGATTTTATAAAAAAATTCAATTGCACACTCAATTTTTCCACCAACAAATTGATAATAGATCCGTATAAATCAAAATATAAAATTATAATTAACATAGGGATCAGTCAAAACACACATGTGTTCCATATCCCATCTAGAACAGAAAAAATAATACGTATTGCAATATCCTCAAACAATAATAATACCTAATCAAGAATTACACCCAGGAGTGTTCGTTGCAAACACAATTGCTTCTAAGACTAACTCATATGTCCGCATATTAAATACTAACAACACAGACGTGCAAATTGCAAATATAAACCTATTAAATGAAAACCTGTCCGATTATGAAATCCTAAAAATAGACAAACATGATTCAAAACATAAAACCACATTAATGAACCAACTCAGAATTTGATGATGTATTCGCAATAGAATCTGAACAATTATCCTCCAACAATTTCTATAAACAAATAAAAGAAGCTAAGAAGTTTATATACCCTTGCAGTCCATGGCCATAATATTTTTACATGTTCCAAACTCTTTTTCTGTATCTCAATTCATTAATGCAAAGAACCTTTCAAATATCATTTCGATTCGCACGCATACACATATAGTTTATCTAGCGTTGCGTCTGTATGTGTGCATGCGTGTGGTCTGTTTATTTGATGATGACGTAGTAGGCAGCAAGCCGAACCGATTTATATCGGCTGTAACGTGTGTTCTATTTATCCGATCAGATTCAAATTTTTGGGATCTGAGATTTTATATATAATACTATCATATTAATATCATAGTCCAATTTTTGTAATTTTTGCAAAAATGTTTCCTCCAGACTTTATCTAACAGCTTCAAATAGAGCAGAATAGGAGTATTCCAACACTCAGCTATCATGAGCAACACCATATTCTTATTCCTTCCCAAGTATATTATTATTATTATTGTTATTATATATAGGATATAGTTGTAAACTATCAACCTAACTATATTTTACAAGCACTGGCAACTAAGGCCTTCGGCTTAGTATAAAAAACCTTGTCAAATCCCATATACAAGCATGCACATATCATCATACGGCGAGTCGTGGTTAATTGTTTTAACCACCTCTTCAGAACATTTGGGATCAGTTTTTGCTAAATTTTGGAACGACAGCGAGCACACGTTTCGGACCAGAGCTGCCGTCCATTTTACTTTTGTTAAAGTTATAATATTAAATTGTAAAACTTAAATGTGTCAACGTGTCCGGTAACGGCATTTCCACACGATCGGAAGTGCAACTTCAGGCTTCAACGAAGCGCCAAATACCTCATAACATGCTTAATTGCTGCAACACTTTCGCTGTGAAGTTCCCTATATCCCGATATCAGGTCTTGACGTTAATACAAGCCACATCAACTCTCCGATTGTCGATTGATACATTGTCGCATCCTGTAAGACGCATTTCTCGTCTCTACATGCCACTTGGAAACCTGTATCCAATGGAATAGCAGCAGCGCGATACACTTCCATATTATGTCTTTGACCTTTATGTACTGAGCCTGATTCATCACGAAATTCGAATTGGAATTTAATCGCAATCTTTTCCCTAATTGCGATCATATCATCCATCTTTTGTCAATCTATAAGTAAATCATCTACATATATTAGTACCAAACAAAGTCTACGTTTTATATCCTGCTGATAAAGGCACGGCTCGTTCTTGCAAGAAGTGAATCCAAAATCATATAGCGCTGCATTGAACTTGGCATTCCATTACCTTCCTGTTTGTTTCAATCCATATATCGCTTTATTTAGCCTTAACACCTGCTGTGAATTTGCCTTGTCCACATATTCCTGAGGCTGCCAAAACTAGCCGTATCTTTTCGTTAGGACACACTAAGGTGAGAAGGTTTCGGTATAATCGACGCCGTATGTCTGTGAGCACGTAACTCCCTTTAGCCAGCAGCCAGGATTTGTACCTCTCCACGCTCCCATCGCCATTTCGTTTGATAGTATAGACCCACTTTGAACCAATCGCTTTTTGTCCCTTGGTTAAATCTAACGGTGTCAATGTCTTATTTGCAAACAGAGCCTCGTATTCCTTATCCATAGCAGTCTTTTAGAATGAAGATTGCGTACCTTCATATGTCTGTTTTTACATGTAACTTGCTTCCACGACTATACATTTTCTTATGACGTCCTAAGAATCAAACGTATAAGCTAACAATTGAATATTAATCTTTTTATACCCTTGCATAGGGTATTATAAAATTGGTCAGATGTTTGTAACGCACAGAAGGAGACGTTTCCGACCCCATAAAGTGTATAAATTCTTGATCAGCATGAGAAGCTGAGTTGATATAGCCATGTCCGTCTGTCCGCCCGTCTGTGCGTATGCGTTTTACTCAGCCATCTTAAAAGCTATCGGGATGAAATTTTTTTTGGGGGCTTTTAATAACCTGGGAAAAATAAAGTATGAAAATCGGGAGAATCGGACCACTATATCATATAGCTCTAAAGGAAACATTTTACAAACATTACAAACATCTGACCAATTTTATAATACCCTCTGCAAGGGTATAAAAAGTAAATAAAAATGTATCAAAAAAATATATAAAGCATTATGAAAAACTTCGACCAAGATGGGAGTCGAACCCCGGCCGCCCGATCGCCAAGCGAGCACACTAACAACAGAGCCACGTCGACACTTAGAGAAGCGCCGTCGAGTTCTGTAGTTAAGCACGCATCTCATTCTTGCATTGTCGCTAGCTCGTCGAAAACTCAAGAAGTCTGCGAGCGAGCGATTGAAATGCGATGTTGTATAACTTCACGTCACACACACACTACAAAGCCTGAGCATGTACCGACGAGTGTACACATACATATGCAAAACGAGAACACAGCGACACAGACATGCGTTCATCGTTCTGCGATCTGTGGCAGACTGAATTATTTTCGATGCGTAGCGACACTGCTGCGAGCGAACGGTTTTCGCTCTTGTTGCGGCCGCTCTGTGGGGTTCTAGGCTGTTCGGCTTTTGCCGAAGTTCTCTGGGGTTCCAGGCTCTGGCTAGCGTTTGTAATCAAAAAATCTTGAGTTTGACGCATCTATGTATTCTATGGTTAGTGCTATAATGGTGTAATCACTGCGATTGAATCTTTGTCAGATGACACTCTATCATTACCGTTTGTAAAAATAAAATTGTTAGACCAAGCTAAGGAATGAATGTACAAATACAACTTGCCTTCGCCATGACGATTATCAAATCAACTAGTGGCCTTAATCTAGAAAGTGCATGTTTTTCTAATGGTCAATTGTACGTAACATTCTCACGTGTCAGCAAACCACCTGCTTTATTTGTTCTTGCCCCTAACCAAAAAACAAAATGTCGTTTACCATAAGGTGCTTGAATGAAAATTGTGTAATGTATTTGACTATTCAAATATAAATAAAAAAAAAAAAATTCTTCATCTTGCAATCCATAAACGAAATGTTACAAAAAAAGAAGCCATCAGGTGGCGATACGAAGTTTGCCGGGTTCGCTAGTATATATGTATGTATATATATGTAATTGCAGCAGACAACTAATTTATAAATCAATATGTAAATAAAAAGGAAAAACATATATATGATAAGAGCATCGTATACAAACCAAAGCTAAGGCTAACTGCAATATGTTAGAGAAAAAGAAGCGCGAAAAAGGAAACTAGTCACAAGCATAAAGTTAACACCCGCGAGCATCGTATACAAACCAAAGCTAAGGCTAACTGCAATATGTTAGAGAAAAAGAAGCGCGAAAAAGGAAACTAGTCACAAGCATAAAGTTAACACCCGCGAACGACATCAAAAAAGAAAACAAAACAATAGAGTGCACCAACACCACACAAACAAAATCAAATTTTGATATTAATAAGAATTATGAATTGGTTTGTTAACATTGGTTGAAATTGAAAATACCATGCGTTTCTGTTTGCAGCCCTGTATTTGTTGTAACCCCTATTAACAGTTTGGCAAGAAACTGTTTACACACAGAGAAAACATAAAAATTTACAACAATGCAACAAACTTTGTTGGAGCAAACAACCAACTGAAGGAGCTGAACGATACAATACACTCGGAGAAGGCAGCAGGTACTATCAAGGAGTTTTGCAACCAAAAAGGAGTGCAATTTAAGTTCTTACCACCGCGGTCTCCACATTTCGGAGGATTAAGGGAAGCTGCGGTGAAGTCCGCTAAGCATTTACAATTGAAAAACGTATCGACAGCAAATTTAACGTTTGAACAACTGTCTACCATCATTTTCAATGTTAAAGCAGTGCTGAACTCTCGTGCGTTAACCCCAAACTCAGACGATCCCAACGACTTAACAGATCTATCCCCAGGCCATCTATTGATCGGAGAACCATTAGTAGCTTAACCTGATGCAGAGCCAGTAACACAGCGATCCATTCCAGAGCAATGGATATTAGTGCAACGGCTTAAGCATACATTCTGGACACAATGGTCTCAAGAATACCTACAGGAATTGCAGGGTACATCCGAATGGAAGAAACCATATAACAATGTCAAAGAAAGCATGATGGTAATTCTAAAGGAGGATAATGTGCCAATATTGCAGAGGCCGATTGCACGAATTGTCAAATTACACCCAGGCCTGGATGGATACGTCCGTTAAGACAGCCAGAAGCACCTACAAGCGTGCCATCCATAAATTGGCTTCCTTGCTGAGAGAGACGCGGACAAAACGTAAAATCGAAGCCGATGACACAGAAACCAATTACCAAGAAGACCCTGGTATCGAGGACACTGCAAATCCTAAGACCTAGTTAATGAAGGTTCAAGAGGCATGCACAGCAATGCAGAGGCACTTCGAGCGTGTCAACTCAGAGCTACGAACTGGAAATGATCTCCTTCACATAGAACGCCAACGACGATCGCCTTTAGATATAATTGGGGACATTGCGAACGGCTTATTTGGTGTGATGGATTCAAAGTATGCAACAGAGATGTCAGGCACCATACGAAAGGTTAATGAAGGACTATTAATAAATAGTCAATAGACCTTGCTGCAAAACCAGACATCTGTAATTGATTCAACAATAAATATCATTAAGCGAGACGAAGCCACAATTGAAAATCAAATAAAACTAATGGAACAACAAATGAACTACATAACTAAGGTCCAGGACAATGCAGTAAAAGCATTACAATGGTATATCATGCTAACTACTCACATGACAGTTATTGCAGGGAATTTGCAACGAATTCAAACCGAAATTTCCAAAATATTTACAGATGCCCATCATAGCAAAATAGGCCCGTTACTACTATCACCAGTCCAGCTTCGGGGACATCTGAACCAATTTAAGAGACATCTTCCATTTGGTTTGGATTTGCCAGTTCCAGATAAAGACGTCCTGCAATTATATGCCTTAATGAAGGCACAAGGCACAATTGCAAACAATCATGTGATATTTAAAGTCACGTTTCCATTAGTGGCAACGCAGGCAGTGCAACTGTATAACCTAATACCCATTCCAGCAATTGAAACTCATGGGTGTCAAATACAAAACGCAAACAGGTCATTCGTGTGGTACGATATGTAACACAAAAATCAGTGGATTTTTGCTACCACCAGACCAATTGAACTTACAGTGACCTGTGACGATAATATACAAGATATCACTAACAAGATGACTGGATTGTTAACTCTAGACCGGACGTATACAGCAAGGAGTTCTGCTATCCGAAAAACAGGCCACCAACAGGTCAGCATTGGCCCAACCAAATCAGCGACAACAACAAAAAAATTCACGAAGATGCAGCTAAGCTACGAAGAATTAAGCTATATTTAAGGAAAACTGGGGACTAAGCAAAACAGGAAGTTACCAGAAGACCCCAGCCCGCCGGAACACCATATTATCGTCTCCCACGTAGCGCTAACAATTCCATTGGTTCTTGTGATGATATATAGAATGAGGAGGTGTTTCCAAACCCCAAGGCACAATGGTCCATAGCAGATACCCGTTAGGATCGTCAATCCTATTCGGACCCCCGCTGCAGCAAACCCAGCCCCCAGCAATTTTGCGATCAACGTTGGAAAACGTTGAACAGGTGTTCAATGGCCGGGACTATGTTGGTGTTTAGATTATATAAAATAAGATAACAATAAGACAATCATAATATAGAAGAAATAGGAATGTATGTCAAGTTTATTATGTAAACCGATTATAGATATCGATGGCTCATCAGTCATAAGTAGATCTGAGATGGTCAGCAGTTAACAATAAAGACCTAGTTAATTAAGCTGCAATGCAGTAAAGACGAACTATGCACTGGTGAGCTCTCTATTTTTATACCATACACCCATAGGGTGAAATGGTATATTAAAGTCGCTAAAATGTATGTAACAGGCAGAAGGAAGCTTTTCCGACCCCATAAAGTATATATATTCTTGATCAGCATCAACAGCCGAGACGATCTAGCCATGTCCGTCCGTCTGTTCATCCGTCCGTCCGTCTGTATGAACATCTAGATCTCGGAGACTATAAGAGCTAGAGCCACCAAATTTGGTATGCAGACTCGTGTAGTATGTACACTCATCAAGTTTATTTCAAATTTCTGCCACGCCCCCTACCGCCCCCGCAAATTATATAAAACCGATTTTCTCAAACACTATAGCAACTAGAGACACAAAACTTGGTATGTATATTTGCTAAGTAAATGCGCACATTTTGTATTTGTAAAAATTTTGCCACGCCCCCTACCGCCCCCGCAAATTAAATAAAACCGATTTTCTCAAAAACTATTCTAGCTAGAGACACCATAGTTGGTAGGAATATTTGCTTGGTAATTGCACACATTTTTTATGTGTAAAGGTTTTGCCACGCCCGTTTCCGCCCCCGTAATTTGAAAAGACTCGATTATCTCCCGTAATTTTCTACCTTGTGCAATTAAATTTAGCACACTTAAATTTGATACTAATGTTCAGCAAAATACCAAATTTGATCAAAATCGGACTAAAAATAGCCAAGTTATGCATATAAACGTTTTTCCATAGTAAGTGAGCGAAATACTAAGATATGCTTGTAAAAAGCATGCAAACCGATTTTTTTAAAAATACGAAAATGCATTTGTTATTATAAATTTGAAATATTTGTTTTATTGGTGTATGGTATACCCAAGTCGGCGAGACGACTTACTTACTTCATTACTATAAAAGAAATGCATTATTCTTAATAAGATCAGATACCAATTGTGTCGCTGTGTCGTTGGCCCCCAATCTCTACCTTTGTAATCTCACTCCGAAGTCCACCCAATTTATGTGTTGGTTGTGACAACCTTTAGTCACTGGTTTATTAGCTAGTGCCTATTCATATATAAACAAATAAAGATTAATTTAATTCATTGAACAACCCGTAAATGCAAATTAGACAAACGTGAAAATGCGAACCAAACTACTCGCGTTCGCGTAGAATCGGTTGATGAATGGTTAAAAGAAGGTATAGTCGAGCACTCTGAGTCAGAGTACAGTAGTCCCGTAAAAAAACGAGATGGATCTCCAAGATTATGTATCGACTATAGAATGAATAACAAGGTAATATTACGAGACCATTTTCCTTTACCCTTAATCGAAGACCAACTGGACACATTGGTAAGTGCAATAATATTCAACACTATTGACTTGAAAACTGGATTCTTCCATGTAGATGTCGAGGAGGAAAGCCGAAAATATACATCGTTTGTAACCCACAATGGGCAATACCAGTTTCTGAAGGTACCATTTGGACTAGCAAATTCTCCTAGTGTTTGTCAAAGACACATCAACGCTATATTTCGAGAGCTGACACGTAAAAACGTCGTCCGAGTCTACTTACTTGGTATCCGCTTCAAACTCGTAAGCGACTACAATGCTTTCACCAAAACAAAGGAAAAACTAGACGTTGGCACAAGAGTGGCCAGATGGATTCTAATGCTACAAGAATTCGACTTCGAGGCCGGTCTTTTATGTAAGCTGGTGGAGGACGTACCTATATCATTTCAGCGTGATCTTATCAAAGAAGCTCATGAGAGAGGACAGTTTTTTATCATGAAGACGAAAGACATAATCGCAAAAGAATTTTATATACCGAAACTCGAGGCCAAAGTTGAACGACATATAAGATGCTGCATTCCATTTATTATCTCAAACAGGGAAAGAAGGAAGGACTGTTACATCCATTGCACAAGGAAGAAGAACCACTCCAAACTTTCCACATTGATTTTTTGGGTCCGCTTGAATCACTGACAAGATTGTTGGAAGAGTTCAGCAAACAATAAATTCAAGTTACTGTAGAAGCACAGATATGTCGCTATCAGGCTGAAGCAAATGATTGATGAGGAAATAATAAATTTGTTTAGCGAAAAAAAAGGTTGATCTAAGGAAGCATGCTAAACATCAAATCATAAATCTACAAGCGGAAAACAAGAACACTTATAATCTACGACGAAAACATGCAGCAATGTACAAAGAAGGCGATCTTGTTGCAATTAAACGTACTCAATTCGGAGTTGGACTGAAGTTAAAGCCAAAATATTTAGGTCCTTATCGAGTAATTAAAGTCAAATCAAAGGATACTTATGATGTCACTAAGGATGCACACTTTGTCGATGGTGCGGAATATATGAAGAAATGGAAAAAGAAAACTTATGAAAGGATTAGACAGATGACAATGCTGGTAACGATGATAATACCGATGATAATTATAATGACAACACCGAAGATGATGATAACGATGATTCTAACTATGATTACAACGACGATAATGAGAATGACTGCTACGACTGACGACGATGCTGAAAACCGAAACGAATTGAATAAAGAAGACTTTAAAGCCGAAGAAGACGACTTTGAAGGCGACGACGACGCATTTGGGGCAAATACAATTAAGGATGGCCGATCTGTGGGGTCGGTATGGTAACGCTGTAAGGTCAGACCTACTTTCGAAGCAACTGATCGACGAGGTGGCAAGAAAAACAGAGAAGATGGGGAGTCTGGAAAACGACGAACGATGTGTGTGTAAACGACGAAAATGAAGTTAGAACATTCCATTAAAACTATTACATAATTTGTCAAAACCCATTGTGGGAACCAACCTAACTTAATCGAAAAAAAATATGTTGTTTCAACCTAAACGATATATAAAAAGTAATAAGAAGTGCTAAAACGACGAATAAGATACACAACTGTTTATAAAAGTGATTTTCTTTAAATAAATTAAGATCTGAAAAAGAAAAAAAAAGTGTTTTAACAGGCTTAACGCGGTTCCAAGAATTTGTCAAACGTTAAACATTTCGACAAATTGTGAAATAAAATAAACACACATATAAGAGTGAAGCTACCAATACAGACATACGAAAGTGAACATGGCAAAGCTTGCAGATTTCGACGCTATAAGAGAGAAACTTCGTACAGAAAAAAGACAGAACATCACATTACTTCACAAATATGTATTCGAAAGGGATGGAGACAGAAATAACAAAAAACGGTTAAGAGAATTTCAAGGTTAGGACTACAAAAGAACAGATGAAGAGTATGCAATTAAAATGTCATTATATTTAATCGAAAATACCCATCTACTATCACAATATTTTTGTTTTCTGGCTTTCTTATAATGGTCCAGGTGTCATTAACTTCATTACTTCCTCCCAATCAGATTTATCATTTCTATGTAATATTTCTTGAAAAGAACTTGGGACTTTATCGAAAATTAAATGTGCATTGAATAACATTTTTTTTGAAGTTTCATTATGTTCGTTAAAGGATACCCTTGGTTTGGATTTTAGCCTCTCACTTTTTCTATTAATTATTATATCCTCTTTCAATTCGAAATCATTACACGGCTAATCAGCTTTTTCACAATCCGTACTATCATTCAGGAGATCAGGTAGCCTATTCCGGGTTGAATTGAACATTTGAGTTGATCACTTTCCTTACTTTCATTCGGGAAATTGAGTTGATCACTTTCCCTAATTTCATTCGGAAAACGAGGCTTATCACATTCCGTATTTTCTTTTTGGATTTCTTGTTGACTTCTATCCTTTCTCTCTTTCCCTCATATGGGGTAATTTTACTGTTAAGAAGTGCTCTGCTTGAAACTCTGTTTATTAAATATGTTGCAGTTACTACAGCTTCCCCCCAGAAACATTTGTCTAATTTTTCTCCATTAACCAAAGCACGGGCTTTCTCTGTAATAGTGCTTATCATCCTCTCCGAAACAACATTTAACTGTGTATTTAACATTAAGTGTATGTGGCACAGTCAAATGATAACATATCCCTTTCTTAACGCAAAATCCCTCATTTCATTTGACAAGTATTCCCTATCGTTGTCAATGCACAAATTGACAATTTGGAGATTGAAGTGAGCTTCGCTTTTAGATACAAAATCTTTAAATGATTTCAAAACATCTGTATTATATTTCATTAAATAATTTACACAGTAATGTGTAAATGTATCTACAAAGATCACAAAATAATTTTTATTATCTAGTGTAACTGGTGTAATGGGGCCACAAACATCTGAGTGAACTACAAATAAGGGTCGTTTTATATAGTTTTTATCTTTAGATTGTTTAATTGGCAACCTAGCTTGTTTTCTATTTAAACAGGACTCACATATTTCATCTAATACTTTTAAATTAACAAGACAGCAGTCAATTAAATAAATTATTCTTTTTTATTGTAAGTAATTTCGCATTGTTTATATGTCCTAAGCTCTCATGCCATAATCGATAATTATTTTTGTTCCTCGCCTCTACACTGTAAGCTTGGAATTTTACTACTGGTATATTAATCAACATACCTGAATTTTTAAGGACAATCACACCATTTTTCGATACGGTGACACCGTCACAGTCAATCCCTGCCTGTTGTAGGCGCTTAACAGACATAAGGTTTTCCTGCTGCTTTTATAAATTCGCATATATAAATTCGTCCTTTTTTGCCACAGCGATTTTTATTGCCTGCCCCAATTCCACGCAATCGGCAAACATCGAGTCATCATTAATCAAATGGTCAGTGGCTCCAGAATCGAGTATAAATCCGAGTTCATAATTAACTTTATCACTTTCTTTAACTTTTTTCATCATGAAAGCGAGACCGTGGGTAAGACCGGATACCGATATTGCAAGTTGAGCTGGTCTATTTCGTTGATTAGATTCTTTATTTTTATTTGCTCTTATAAAATGGTTACAGTTCTTTTTAATATGCCTCTCTTTGCCACAGTAATGGAAAGTAATGCAAATTCTTGCTTCTTCCTTAAAAATTTTTTTTTGTTGTGCGTATTTAGCTTTCATCCCACTATTATTCTTAAAATATTTTCTGATGTTTACGACCTATTTTTCTCTGATATTAAAAGTTTCTGGTGTTTTTTCAAAAGTTAGTTTTGTATTTCTATTTTCGGTCTGCTATATTGCATACTGAGCATTCAATAATAATGTTTTGAATTAGGTTTTGAAAATCGGGGAAATAATATTTTTCTTTAAGCAAATTAATCGTTTGCGTAAGCATTAGTCATTTCTTTATGTGTTATTTTTATACCCTTGCAGAGGGTTTTATAAAATTGGTCAGATGTTTGTAACGCACAGAAGGAGACGTTTCCGACCCTATAAAGTATATATATTCTTGATCAGCATGAGAAGCTGAGTTGATATAGCCATGTCCGTCTGTCCGTCCGTCTGTGCGTATGCGTTTTACTCAGCCATCTTAGAAGCTATCGGGATGAAATTTTTTTTGGGGTCTTTTTATTACGTGGGAAAAATAAAGTATGAAAATTGGGAGAATCGGACCACTATATCATATAGCTCTGGAGGAAACATTTTTGCAAAAATTGGAGTATCGCCATGAAATTTACCAATATGATAGTATTATATATAAAATCTCAGATCCCAAAATTTGAATCTGATCGGATATATAGAACACAAGTTACAGCCGATATAAATCGGTTCGGCTTGCTGCCTACTACGTCATCATCAAATCAACAGAGCACACGCATGCACACATGCAGACGCAACGCTACTTAAACTATATGTGTATTAGTGCTGGGAAAATATCGATATTTACCTATATCGATATTTCAATATTTTGTATGGGTCCAGATCGATATATCGATTTTCGTATCGAAAATTTTACCTCCCAAAAATTCAACAAAAAGTTCGTATCAAAAACAAAAGATAAATTACTTATTTAATTCATAGTTAACACAAGTGTCATATCCTTAAATTACTTAAAAACTCTGACTTTATTTCATGAGATCATTCTTTTACTCTATGAAAAGCAGCATGTCTACTTGCTGCGACTTAAGGCAACTCCTTTTTATACCCTTGCAAAAAGGGTATATTAATTTTGGTCAGAAGTGTGCAACGCATAGAAGGAAGCATCTCCGACCATATAAAGTATATATATTCTTGATCAGGAGGACAAGACGAGTTCAAATAGCCATGTCCGTCCGTCCGTCCGTCCGTCCGTACGTCCGTCTGGATCAACGCAAACTCCTCCTAGACCGTTGGAGCTACAGAGCTGAAATGCATGTAGGCTTGTATATACTGCAGGCGTTGTATATCTCGGATTCAGCCGGATCGGACCACTATATCATATAGCTCCCATACAAATGGCAAAGTCACGAACAGTGACTTTCTCAATAACTTCATTATTTTCATAGCTATTGTCATAAAAGTTGGTATTTGTCAGTTTTGTGTTCCTATTAATAGTTCTGCCAAATTTGTTCAAGATCAGGTGACTATATCATATAGCTCCCATACAAACGTCAAAGTCACGAACAGTGACTTTCTCATTAACTTCATTATTTTCATAGCTATTGTCATGAAAGTTGGTATTTTTTAGTTTTGTATTGCTATTAATATTTGTGCCAAATTTGATCAAGATCGGGTGACTATATCATATAGCTCCCATACAAACGTCAAAGTCACGAACAGTGACTTTCTCATTAACTTCATTATTTTCATAGCTATTGTCATAAAAGTTGGTATTTGTCAGTTTTGTGTTCCTATTAATAGTTCTGCCAAATTTGTTCAAGATCAGGTGACTATATAGCTCCCATACAAATGGCAAAGTCACAGTTCAAAGAATGGAATACTAGTTTTGGCAAAACTTAGTATTTTGCAAAATGTAGAATTTCTATTTGAGTCTCAAAACCTAACAAATCCGAGACAGGTTTATCAGTCGATTGCCTTCACGTACTATAATACGTCGTTTCTAATTGTTTATAGGAATTCACAATTCCCTATAACAAGATATCGTAATGAAATTATGAAAGATGTAGATAAAGTTCGAGCTCTTCGAGCAACTTATAATGTGGTAGTAGTAGGGGATTTCAATATTTGCCTATTTTCCAGCACAGATCAGTTGGAAGCCCGTCTTAATGATAGGGGTTTAGTTCCTTTTTTGAATGTACCAACAACCAAACACTCAACTCAAATAGATTGGCTTTGGGGAACCAGTAATTTACCGGAGGCTATAGCTATGACATATGCATCGCCGTATAGCCATCATGATGCAATATTTTTAAAATATAGTTTGTAAACATTAAGTAGATTAATTTAATTATAGAAATATTTTAGTGTGTAAGATATTGTAAAAATACCTCCTCGGGGATTGTGACCTTGTAGTGGTGGGGAGGCTGAGTATGTGAAAACTTTGTGGGACAAAATTTTACTGTTCAATAAATACTTATCACAGAAACTAGCAGCAATCCAATTTTGTTTTATTTCTTACTACAATTTAGTTAAAGATATGTGTAAAGAAAATATAAATTTCAGCAACAGTGAATAGTTTTTACAGACCGCATAAAGTTGCAAGGGTATACAAACTTCGGCACGGCCGAAGTTAACCCCGGCCCTCTGGTTTCATTAACGATGTGTCCAGCTTTGCTAAACACTCGTTCACTCTCTGTGGACGTTGCTGGGACGCACAGGAACTTTTTCACTCAACTTTTAAATACGATGTCAGTTGAGACATGTGAAAAAATTCCTTTGATTAAAAATGTTTTAATCTTATGTAACGTATTTTTAACTTCCAGTAGTCCAATGGAGATGTATTGGGATCGACATTTTCCATGTATGAAATAACAGTCCTAGTATTGAGTCATATCGACTGCTTCGAATTTTTTCATATTTGTTATTTTGAAGAAAGTTAAAAAAGTGGGTGGTATAAGTCTATTGGTTTTGGAGCTGGCAGGTTGGATGAAGATGGACGTGGCCCGGACAATGCGTTGACCATAGAGAAATCGTTCTCTGCAAACTTTCTTCGCTTCGCTAACGTTAAACGGGGATAAAAATCCATCCCTCTAATAACGGTCTAGTGATGGCGATATTTTCGATTTCCATGAAAATATCGATGTATCGATATTGTATCGATATTTTCCCAGCACTAATGCGTGCGAATCGCTGCATGCGTGTAAAAGGGGATGGGGAAGAAGAAGAAGAAATTGAAATGTTATTTGAAAGGTTCTGTGCATTAATGAATTGAGATACAGAAAGAGTTAGGAACATGAAAAAATTATGGCCATGGACTGCAAGGGTATATAAATTTCGGCACAGCCGATGTTAGCTTCTTTGATATTTTATATTTAAATGATGCTCATTTTTAAGGTTTGATATCAAATAATTCTTTATTTCAAATTATGAAGTATGTTTAGCCTAAATACATAAAGTTCTGTCGCCAAGAGCAGCGAAAGAACGGGAGAGCCTAGTATGCATGTATATATATACACACACAACTTCACTTCCCACTACATTCACCCACATAACTTTACCAAAATCTTCCAAGCGTAAGAAAGTTTATTAGGCAAAAATCAGTTAACCAATAAAAACCAACATCCCTTGTTGCCAGATAAAAAGCTACCACTAGTATCAAAAGCTCTCACTACTAATATCAAAAGCTCTGTAAACCGAACCATAAACAAATCTGTATGAATAATGTTGGAATACCTCTATTCTGTTATTAAATATCAACATTACGCAATACTATCAGTCATTACACAATGATCCTTCTTTCCAACAGTACCTGCAATCAGATCTCGATGCGTTCTGTGATTGGTGCCACGTTAATAAATTACACCTTAATGCCTCAAAGTGCTCTTTTATGTCATTCAGTAGAGCATGCAGTCTTCTTGGCTTCATAAAACGTTGGGCCATAGAATTTTATAACCCCTACGTACCAAAGGTTTTATACACTTCGTTAGTTCGCCCTACTTTAGAATATTGCTCGCCAGTGTGGAACCCTCAATATGATGTTCACCAACGTAGTATTGAATCGGTTCAGAAGCAATTCCTTAAGTTCGCGTTATGCGGTCTTAATTGGGACCCGAGTCTTCGCCTTCCATCTTATTCTGACAGACTTCTTCTTATTATTCTTCCTTCACTTTACAACCGTATTTGGCATTCTCTTTCTCCATAAACTAGTCATCAGCGATGTCATTTGTACCAATTTACTAGATACGGTATATTTTTGTGTTCCCTCACGTCGGACTAGAAAATTTTTTGAACCTTTTTGTGTTCTTTGTTAATCTTTTAACAACCTTTCTCACCTTATCTCTCCTCTTCTTTCTGTCATTCATGAAATGATTTTTATATTTTTTTTCTTTTATATAAATCACAAATGATTTTAACTGTTTTATTTCCCAAAAATAACAGTTATGGGTTAGGGGAAAAAATAAAAATCAAAAATAAAAATTATTTTCGAGTTTTATTTAAAAATCAAAAATAAGAATTAAGATTGAGGTTTTTTGTAACAATTATTATATTCATAATTTTTTCGAAAAATATTTGGGAAATAATAATTATTTTCGGTCCCTGATAAAGACATCTTGGTTAAAATCAGACACGATCTAGCCATGTCCGTCTGTCCGTCCGTCCATCCGTCTGTATGAACACCTAGATCTCGGAGACTATAAGAGCTAGAGCCAACAAATTTGGTATGTAGACTCGTGTAGTAGACTGATCAAGTTTATTTCAAATTTTTGCCACGCCCCCTACCGCCCCCGAAAATTATATAAAACCGATTTTCCTAAAAACTAGCAACTAGAGACACAAAATTTGCTTTGCTTTGCTTAGTAAATGCCCACATTTTGTATTTATAAAAATTTTGCCACGCCCCCTACCGCCAACGCAAATCAAATAAAACCGATTTTCTCAAAAACTACTCTAGCTAGAGACACCATAGTTGGTATGTATATTTGCTTAGTAATTGCGGAAGTGGCCGTTGGCTTGTAGGCCGCTAGGTTGCTCGTATGCTTAAGTAAGCGGAGTACTAAGATACGAAGTACTAAGATAAGCATGCAAACAGATTTTTTTTAAAATACGAAAATGCATGTTATTATAAATTTGAAATATTTGTTTTACTGGTGTATGGTATAATAAAGTCGGCTAGACGACTTACTTCATTAAATACAACGTTTAATGTTCAACTTATAACGACTTGACTTTTTCAACTTATTTGACCGACGACTTCTTTCGACTTCTTTCTCTGACAACTCTTCGACGACGACTACAACTCGCTCGCCACTCTATCAATAGCCAGGGATACAAAAACGACCAGCAACCCAGCACACTTCGTACATTCGGCCATCCTGATATGAGTCATCCGACCCAGATGACAACTCGTCCGAATCCTGGTTGTTTCGCCGCTACTACACTCGCAATCTTACGACCCTCAACAAAGTGTATATACGTTACCAATCTTGCGTTTTGAATCGGATTGTTACTTGTATGCTTCTCAGTAAAACTCATTAACAGCCCCTCTTCTTAAAATTTTTCGCATATTTCCTCCTCTAACAACTTTCGAATCAAATCCTCTGGCCCGTTGTTTATTTGAAAACCCAGCATTAGTTTAAATGGCGATCTTATTGTTGATACATTGACATAAGAGTTAATAGCTCTTTGAACATTTGGTACATATTTAAACCATTTAGTCGGTTCATCCGCAGACAGCTTGGAAATGATCGGAATGATAGATCGGTGTACACGTTCGATATCCTTGAAATCTTAAGATATAAATGCAGATCTTCTGTCACTGATAATTCGAAAAGCGTTCCCAAATATAGCAGACCACTCCTTTAACTTTCGTAGTACTTCCTCGCAACTTGTTTTTGTTGGATATAACCAAACAAATTTCGTAAAGGCTGCATTAATCCTTCCTTCTTTCCGACCTTTTTGTTATAGATTATGCATTTGACGCAGTTATTAATAATTCGGGCCAATTTTGATTCTAAATGCGGCATCCAATAAGACTGCTGAATTGCGTGCATCGTCTTTTGCAACGCATAGTGACTAACATTATGGATCACTCTTTCGCTTTGAATCATATTGTTACTTGTATGCTTCCTGGGCGTTAGTAATTTCGCGTTTGGCAGAAGCTCTCAATAACTGTCTCTCTTCATAGAATTTATCCCATATTTCCTTCTCTAAGAACTTAAAAATCAGATTCTCTGGCCTGTTCTATCGAAAATGAAGTAAGTAAATCGTCTCGCCGATTTAAGTATACCATACACCAGTAAGACAAATATTTCAAATTTATAAAATTAAGAAATGAATTTTCGTATTTTTAAAAATATCAAAGAAGCTAACATCGGCTGTGCCGAAGTTTATATACCCTTGCAGTCCATGGCCATAATATTTTTACATGTTCCAAACTCTATTTCAGTATCTCAATTCATTAATGCACAGAACCTTTTAAATATCATTTCAATTTCTTCTTCTTCCCCATCCCCTTTTACAGGCATGTTGTTGTTGGAATGGCTACTAAATATTTTGTTAAGTTACTTATTAGTGTGAATACTATGACACTATGACCTCCTCTAATTGGATTATTATAATAGGTAGACAATATTATTTTCTATCCCTATTTCATCTTTTAATTGGTTCACAGGCTGGAAGAATGAATTTAATAATTTATTGCCCATAAAAGTATCTATTGAATTTGAGTTGGCTGATTTTTAACATCCGGCTTTTTTTCGAGCCTTTGGAAGAACTATCCTAAGTCGAGAATTCCATTAGTATATATAGTTATATATATATCAAACTTCAATACAAAATAACTAATAAATTTTTCGACCCCTAAAATTTATAACTTTTAAGTAAACATAGGTTTTTATAAAGTATATATATTCTTGATAAGCGTTTTACTCAGCCTTAAAACTTGCAAAAATTGAAGTATCCCCATGAAATTTACCAATATGCTAGTATTTCATATAAAATCTCAGATCCCCCAAAAATCAAAAGCATGAGAACGCTAATTCAACATTAAAATCAAATCGCAACAATATCGATCACGCCATTGAAGGGCTCACAAATTTAGCCTATAAATATTACTATAAGACATTTTTGTACTTCAGTTTTAAGTTTTCGTTCAACGAATAAACTCCTCCTTTTAACTCGAACAAACAATATCTCTTTTTTTTCCCATTCGGAAAGACAAGATATTTAATTGGCGCAGTCGGTAGGATCGGTAAAAGTGAACTTGTTATTCTATCCGTGTGTTACATAGAATTAGTGAATAATCACTATAAAATTCCGATCCGACATCAAGAACTTACTGTTGCTCAAAAGCCTACAACAGTGGAAAATAATTAAATAATCAAAACACCAAACAACCCAGAAAATCAACAAAACAAAACACCACTAAAAAAACAAAAATGACCATAGAACGGTAACATATTGTCACTCATCGAAGTCGGTCGTGTTTTTTTTTGCGCTCTCGCTTAATTTTTGTCTTTCACTCTTTCGTGAAGCTTTTTTATAATATTCAATCTAAATTCATTGCCTTACTAATTCTTAATAAATCGCTATACTCATCGCGAAGTTTGCGTTAAATTTACAAACATTTATATAAATTTATTATCAAAGCTTTAACAAACGCAAATATAATTTTGTTGTTGCGCTGCTTAGTTTTTGATTTCGTTCTATTTTTTGCTCCCACCCGCGCTCTCAATTTACAGTACATAGTTTGTTTTTGTTTGTGTGGTGTTGGTGCTCTCTATTCTTTTGTTTTCTCTTTTGATCGCGCTCGCGGCCGTTAACTTCGCGCTGGTGACAAGTTTTTGTTGTGTGTCTTAATACAGATCATAGCCCGGCATTCATATCCCCCGGGGGACGAACACGTGCGGCACCTCGTATGCGTGTAACCGAACGGCTGCCGAAGTCCTCACACAGAGCATGAGGGTGGATTTAGTTGCCCTCAGCATTTCGACGCGAGCACATCTATGTCGCTTTGCTCGATCGCTACACATAAAAAAATGAATGCTTTTATTATTCTTTTCATGTAACTGGCAACTTTTCCAAAAATATTATGAAGTAATATTTTTAATTGAGTATTCTATTCGAAACAGTCTAACAGATAACTATTTAGAAGATCTCCTTCGGATAAAAAGTTATCCAAATAATATAGAAGTAAAGCAAATAGTTGACTTTCAAAAAACGTATTATGTAATTCGAAATTATTGGTTTTCTATCGCACTTTTATTTTTCTTGTTTTCGTCACATGCAATTTGCGCAGTGTAAAGCAACTTACGCACACAAGCAAGTGCACACATCCATTGACAGTTTTCGTTGGCTCTCTTTGTGCCGGGCCCTGCCTTATACAGATAAGTACAAATATTCTCTCTTTTTGTTTTCTCTTTCTAATTTGCATATTGCAGTTAGCTTTTGCCTTGCTTTGTATACGTCTCTCGTAACATATAAATACATTTTTCCCTTTTTATTTACATATTGATTTATAATTTGTTTTTGTATAAATCAATTATTTAATAATGTCTGTCTGTTGCAAATATAATTGCAATAATCCCAGCAAGACCAGGGAAGACTTTCTTTACTGTTGGCTGTGTGACAATGTAATGCACTTTAAATGTGCTGGTTACACAGTCAAGGTGCGGGATAGTATTGCACAGGGTGGCGGCCTTAAATGGGACTGTGATTCGTGTCGTGGCTTGGAGCTTGAGATGCGAAATTTCATGAAACGGACTGGGGATGCATTTAAAACCCTGTCAGCTGGCGTTCATAAGCTCCAAGAGGAGCTTTTGGCGATGGAGGTTCAATTCAGAAGTTCTAAACTTTTGATTGAATCTCCGACGCGAAAGAGGGCCAGGTTTCAGGGCGCGTCCCTCAGTCCGTCGGCACATTCGTCTCTACTAGTTCCGGCTCTCGACATTGACCCTATGTCACCAAATGCACAGCAGCTGATATCGTTTAGGAGTCCGGCTTTGGCAGGTGTGGAGTCTCTTCCCATTTCCCCTGGAGACAGTATCCCACCTACTAACGCGATAGCGGTTGTAGTTTCCGAACCGTCCGGGCAAACATCCGTTTCCAGGAATATTGCCAATAAAGTAGTTACAAGAGGAGCTAGTAAAGTGCTGGCTGCTTCAGCTGCTGCTGCGTCTGCTGTAGCCGCTACTGCTGTGCCTAGTATTCCTAGTTCCCTTGTTGTAGTTCCACCCAAAAAGCAAATTTTTATTTTGAGGCTTGATCCAAATACTACTTCTGAAGAAGTCATAGCCTACATCCAGGGCAAAGTTCAAGCACCAAACATTGCTGTGGAAAAGTTCCGTTTTTTATATACTCGGGACATTTCGTCCTTTAAAATAGGTGTCTCCCCAGATGTTTTTCGCCAAATATGTCATAAAGATTATTGGCCGGAACACCTTGTTGTAAAAGAGTATACAATAAAAAAGAAGAATCGGCCTCCGATTAGCTTGCTACCTGCCTCTGTGAATAACATTCCTTCCGGCTCGTCTGCACCTGTTGGCGAGTCAAAAAACTAATTTCGTCCCCAACTCTGGCCTATCAGAACGTACGGGGACTAAAGACTAAACTGTCTAAACTCTATGTAGATAGTCTAGCTTTTGACTTTCATATTCTTGCCTTTACCTAGACTTGGCTGAAGCATGATATTTCCGATGCTTCAATTTTCCCCTCAAAATATTTAATATATAGACATGATCGGACTATCCGTAATGGTGGTGGCGTTTTGATCGCTGTTGACTCGGCGTTCTCGTCTGGAATTGTCCAGTCATCCAATCAGGAGATTGAATTTGTTTGTGTTAAAATTTCGTTTAATTTCTTTTTCTGCCTATATTACTTGTTCGTATATTCCACCACAGTCCGACTTGGCAGTATACACTCAACATTTGGAAGCTATTCAACTTATTTCCTCATATCTCTCTGACAAAGACTTGCTCGTTGTTCTGGGAGATTTTAATTTACCTGAGATTGCCTGGACCCTTTCATTTGACTCTTTATTACAGTTGCCCTCCTTGTCACATTGTTTCATAGATGGTCTGCTTGAGTTGTCCCTAACTCAAATAAATCCTGTCCGGAATAGTCGTAACAGATCACTAGATCTGGTATTTGTGTTGGATTCCTCCAACTGCGATGTTTCCAGGACTGTTACTGATCCCTTAGTTATCCCCGAAGACAACTTTCATCCAACTCTGGATATAACCATTGACCTTCCTTTTGGTGTTATGTCTCGACATAATAACTCGATGCCTCCAACCCGATGTTTTCGCAAGACAAACTTTACTAAACTTAAAAAACTCTTGTTAACTAATGATTGGACATATCTGTATACTTGCACTGATATGGACTGCGCCATTTCTGTCTTCTATAAAACTCTTGAGTCGTTCTTTGATGTTTGTGTCCCGCGTGTGACTCTAGGATGGTCTGATAGACCTCCTTGGTTCTCACGTGAGTTATGTAACTTGAAGAACGTAAAATCGAGATGTTATAAAAATTTAAAAATCCGGTAAAGCATCGGATTTTTCCCTATATGTAGTTGCTCGATCAAATTTTATGGTGCTGAATTCACATTGCTATAAGGATTATCTTCAGCGATGTAAACTCAAGTTTTCTCGCGATCCTAAGCAATTTTATAAATTTGTAAATGTTAAACGTAAGACATCAGTGCACCCGTCTTACTTGTCTTTCGAAAACAATAAAGCTGACAAAGATCAGGCAATTGCCGACATGTTTGCTGATTTTTTCAAAACAACTTATTCCTCTTCGATTTATCAAGCAAATCCTCCTTATCCTCATCACTTGCAATCGTCTAATTGCATTTTAGACCCTGTGTTTGATGAAAGTTCGGTTCTTACCGTGCTCAGTTCCGTCAAACCAATATATGCACCTGGCCCTGATGGAATACCAGGCTGCGTATTAAGGTTTTGCGCGGAGGCTCTATGTAAGCCAATACTTAAGTTGTTTACACTGTTCGTCACATCTTCCGCCTTCCCGCCTATCTGGAAGGAATCATATATTATTCCTCTTCATAAAAAGGGGAAGAAGTCCGAAGCCTCCAATTATAGGGGTATTTCTAAATTGTCTGCCATACCCAAAGCATTTGAGAAAATAATAACATCTCAATTGCAGCATTTTTGTAGCTCAATCATTTCGTCATCCCAACATGGGTTTAAAAAACGTAGATCGACAACTACTAACCTATTAGAATTTACATCTCACTCAATCAAAGGGTTCAAGACTGCCGTGCAAACTGATGTCATTTATACTGACTTCAGCAAGGCCTTTGACTCTGTTAATCATACTCTGCTTTTATATAAATTAAACGCACTTGGCATCCCCAGCCTTTTGCTAGATTGGATTCTTCAATATCTTTCTAAGCGTACACAAAAGGTCCTCTTTAAGTCTTCATTTTCTAAGACCATCCATGTGACCTCTGGAGTACCTCAGGATAGTCATTTGGGTCCATTGCTATTCACTCTTTTTATAAATGATCTTCCATTGGTAGTGTCACATTCTCGGGTGCTTATGTACGCGGATGATGTCAAGCTTTACCTCAGTTTTAAAGACATATCGTCTTCTTGCCTACTTCAATCGGATCTTAATGATCTTTCAGAGTTGGTGTGAAACAAACCTATTAAACCTTAACGGCTCTAAATGTAAAGTTATGTCTTTTTATAGATGCACTCCATACTTAGCAACTTATTATCTTAACGACACTGCCTTAGAGTGGTTAGATATTATCAATGATTTAGGTGTTCTTATGGACCATAAATTAACTTTTAATCCTCATATTTCTGCTACAGTTAGTAAAGCTATGAATGTTCTTGGGTTTGTGAAACGATGGTCAAAAGAGTTTGACGATCCGTACACAAACAAAATTCTGTATACTTCTTTAATCCGTCTTATCTTAGAGTACGGATCTTGCATATGGTCACCTCAATATGAGACGCATCAAAGTAAAATTGAATCTGTTCAAAAGCAATTTCTGTTTTTCGCTCTTCGCGGTCTGAATTGGGATCGCAATGTCAATTTGCCATCATACTCCAGTAGGCTTCTTTTAATCAACCTTCTTTAATTAATCGTAGAGTAATGCTTGGTGCTATCTTTATTCATAAACTCTTAATAGGTGAAATAGACTCTCCTGAGCTATTGAACCAGTTAAACCTATCTGTACCCCGTAGACCTACTAGAAATTTTATTCCTCTATCCTTAAAACACTCTAGTTCCAACTATTCTTTGCATGAACCTTTTCGAGTCCTATGTTCTGATTACAATCATCTGTATCCCGTAATCAGATCAGAAGCCTCTCTTTCCCCTGTGAAAACTTCTATTTTAGCACATTTAATTGTTTGTCCGTTTTATTTTATTTGTCCACGCGATCGTGCCGTCCGGTCGGGCGGGAGGTGGGCAGCGCTCTGCTTGGGCTCGCGCGAAACAGGCTATGTCCTGGTGTCGTATGGGCCACTTGAACGTACATCGCATTGTACGCGTCAACGTCCAGACAAAAAAAAACAAAAATCTCACCAAAGCCCACCTCAATCAAGCACTGTCTTCGTTATGATGGAGCACCTGAGAATCTGACGTCATTCAAAAGGAGGATAGATTTCATCATGCACTTATATCCAACCCATGATAAAAGGCAACATAACATACTGTTCAGCGCAATCGAGATGCAGCTCACTGGAGAGGCACAACGGCTCTCGCAAATTGGCAGTAGACCTCACCGAAGCCCACCTCAATCAAGCATTGTCTTCGTTAAGACAGGTGACAAATTATGATGGAGCACCAGAGAATCTGACGTCATTCATAAGGAGGATAGATTTCATCATGCACTTATATCCAACCCATGATATAAGGCAACATAACGTACTGTTCAGCGCAATGGAGATGCAGCTCACTGGAGAGGCACAACGGCTCTCGCAAAATGGACAAGTCAACACCTGGCCGGAACTAAGATCATTCCTCATCAATGAATTGAAGACGCAGACCCCTTGTGAGGAACTTCTTCGACGCCTCTACAACACCAACTATACAGGAAACCTTCGTATGTTTGTAACAGAATTAGAAGACAAATCATATATTATCAGAAACAAACTAAGTCTGGAAAACGATGCAAATAACACCATTCTTTATACAAATGCTTTAGATAACACTATAAAAGATGTAATAAATAAAAAATTACCCGATAGATTATTTATGACGATAGCTATATATGATATAACCACAGTTAGCAAGCTGAAACAAGTAGCTCAAAGAGAAGGGTTATACGAGAATAGTATAACAAAAAACAGAAAATCAAATTAAAGCCAAAATCAAAACCAGAAATGTGGAAAACCCTTTGTACCCAATGGTACTCCGTCTCAAACAAAACAATCCGATTCAACACAAAACCAACAACTTTTCCAAGAGTTAGTTAACTATTCACAGGGCTCAAAATCCAATGAATTATCAGCAGCAAAATAGGTATCCAAAAAATAATGTAGCAAACCAGCCTACAAAAAGGCAAATAGAAAGTAATAGTGGAATTAGCAAAATGGACAGATCAGAAAATTTTCATCAGAATGCCTCGGATCAATCGGAAGAAGAGATAGAGACAAGTCCTTCATCAGAATAACAATGAACAATAAACCTTTGAGATGTGTAGTAGACTCAGGATCTTCTATAAATATAATGTCCGAAAACTTTTTTAATTTCAAAACGTATTCAGGAGACTCCAAAATTCACATGATTGAAGGAGCAGTAGAATTAAAAGAAATCATTTTCCTTACACCCAGCAAACTTTGTCCGACAGAACAAAAATTTTATATCCATAAATTTTCAAATAAAACGACATGTTGATAGGCAGAACTTTCCTAAAAGCCTGCAAAGCCCAGATAAATTATGAAGAAGAATACGCAAAACTAGGAAATTATACGTTTTATTTCAGAGATATTGAAGAAAAAAAAACCCTTTGTACCCCATTGGGAGTACCTTTGTACTCCGTCTCAAAAAAAACAATCCGATACAACACAAAACCAACAACTTTTCCAAGAGTTAGTTAAATATTCACAGGGCTCAAAATTTAATCAATTATCAACAGCAAAATAGGTATCCAAAAATTAATGAAGCAAACCAGCCTACAAAAAGGCAAAGAGAAAGTAATAGTGGAATTAGCAAAATGGATACATCAGAAAATTTTCATCAGAATGCCTCGGATCAATCGGAAGAAGAGATAGGGACAAGTCCTTCATCAGAATAACAATGAACAATAAATACAATGTCCGATAACTTTTTTTTAATTTCAAAACCTATTTAGATGATTCCAAAATTCACTTGATTGAAGGAGCAGTAGAATTAAACAAAATTATTTTCTTTGCACCCAGCAAACTTTGTCCGACAGAACAAAAATTTTTTGTAGGAACCGGTGATGAGGTACCGATAGACAACAAAAGAACCAGAAGCGGTCATCGTTTCTGAAGCCAGTTCGTAGGGCTAGGCCGGCATAACCTAATAATAAATGACGGTCACACTTGACTTCTAAGTTTGCAACGAAAGCGAGCACACGCCTCGGGACAGACATGCAGCCAATTTGTTTTCTTTTTATACCATACACCCATAGGGTGAAATGGTATATTAAAGTCGCTAAAATGTATGTAACAGGCAGAAGGAAGCTTTTCCGACCCCATAAAGTATATATATTCTTGATCAGCATCAACAGCCGAGACGATCTAGCCATGTCCGTCTGTCCGTCCGTCCGTCCGTCCGTCTGTATGAACACCTAGATCTCGGAGACTATAAGAGCTAGAGCCACCAAATTTGGTATGTAGACTCGTGTCATATGTACGCTTATCGAGTTTGTTTCAAATGTTTGCCACGCCCCCTACCGCCCCGCAAATGATATAAAACCGATTTTCTTAAACACCATAGCAACTAGAGACACAAAATTTGGTATGTATATTTGCTTAGTAAACGCGCACATTTTGTATTTATAAAAATTTTGCCACGCCCCCTACCGCCCCCGCAAATCAAATAAAACCGATTTTCTCAAAACCTATTTTAGCTAGAGACACCATAGTTGGTATAAATATTTGCTTAGTAATTGCGCACAGTTTTGATGTGTAAAGATTTTGCCACGCCCCCCTCCGCCCCCGTAATTTGAAAAAACTCGATTATCTCCCGTAATTTTCTACCTTGTGCAATCAAATTTAGCACACTTAAATTTTATACTAATATCAAGCAAAATACCAAATTTGATCAAAATCGGACTAAAAATAGCCAAGTTATGCATATTAACGTTTTTCCATATGTCCGGAAGTGGCCGTTGGCTGGTGGGGGCGCTAGGGTGCTCGAATGCTTGAGTGAGCGAAATACTTAGATATGCTTCTAAAAAGCATGCAAACAGATTTTTTTAAAAATACGAAAATGCATTGGTTATTATAAATTTAAAATATTTGTTTTACTGGTGTATGGTATATCCAAGTCGGCGAGACGACTTACTTACTTCATTTATATCAAAGCCATAATATTCAATTGTCAAACTAACTGCCAATAAAAACCCGTAAAATAAATACTACATTTATATCCATAAATTGTCAAATAAATACGACATGTTGATAGGCAGAACTTTCCTGAAAGCCTGCAAAGCCCAAATAAATTATAAAGAAGAATACGCAAAACTAGAATATTATACACTTTATTTCAGAGATATTGAAGAAATAGATGAAAAACATAACTTAGAATCTTTGAACCCACCTACAGAGAGGGACCCAGACACAAATTTCGCAATTGAAAATGAAATAGTAGAAAGCAATGAGTATAGACTCGACCATTTAAACAACGAAGAAAGACAAAAACTCAAAAAAGTCTTGTACGAATTCAGTGACATTCGGTACCGCGAAGGTGAAAATTTTGACTTTCACGACTACAATAAAACACTCTATTCATACAAAACATGAGGACCCAATATACAAACACCCATACAAATACCCACAAATCTTTGACGAAGAAGTCAATAAACAGATTAATGAAATGATAGAACAGGGAATCATTCGAAAATCGAAATCGCCCTATTGTACTCCAATCTGGATCGTACCTAAAAAAGAGGACTCATCCAAGGAACAAAAGTTCCGCTTAGTAATCGACTATCGTAGTCTAAATGAGATTACTGTCGATGACAAGTTCCCAAAACCGGTAAAGGATGAAAAATTAAAAAAACCTTGAAAAATTTTAAAAATCCCCAACCTTTTTCCCCCCCAAAGAATCCCCCCAAACCAAAAGGAACCCAAAAAAAAAAAAAAAAAAAAAAAAACCAAAAACCGCTGTGCCCAAATTTTTTTACCTGTTGGCTAACGGCTGCGCCCTTGCGGAGCCCCAAACTGCTCGCTTTATATGATGCGGCCTTCGGATGATTTCCACCGAGGTGGCTTTGAGGCACTTGCGATTTGGAAGAAATGAGATGACCAGGTTGACTTCAATCCAGTTGCTTTATTTTCTTAACCTAAAACTATAGTACAATTGTCGGCGGGCACAGAAGGTGCAACCGCATCGACCGAGATTGATTTCAAGAGTAAAAAACAAGTACAGCAAACCACGCTGTCTTTTACAAAATTCAAAGTTCTGGAAATTTCCATAGAAAAAATAAGAAAGAAAAGAGTTGAAATAACGGATCTCCAAGTTTGTCACTTCAAAGTAACTTGCGCTGTTCTTGGTCTCTCTCTCTCTCTCTCTCTTCGGTCGTTTTCTCTTTTTTGCAAAGAGAGTCTGGCTTCAGTTGCAGTCCAAACATTCTCCCCCCTTTGATGATGACGATCTTCATCATCAAATTCACGTCCGGAAGACTCCTGCGAAAAGAAAACTGAAACGAGAAAGTAACAATTTAACGCTTAAGTGTAGGGCTGGTGTCATTCTCTATCCAATTCTCCTGAATAGGCAATGGACAGAGTTTGGCTACCGGTCGTTTCATGAGTCCCTTGACTGTCTTCAAAGTCACCACTCTCACTAGTCCATCGGGTCCTGCATGTGTCTCCATAACCCGACCTAGAGGCCATTGATGAGAAGGGAATCGCTCGTCCCTGATGAGCACTATGCATCCTACTATTAGATTTTCTTTGGTCGGTAGCCATTTTGGTCTCCTTTGTAATCGTGATAAATATTCCGAATTCCATCTTCTCCAAAACTGTTGTGCATAATATTGACAATTCTTCCATCGATCAATCAGAGTAACTTTAGTCAATTCCGGAGCAGGAGGTGCTAAAGGCGCGTCACCCATCAGAAAATGACCGGGTGTTAATACCATTAAATCGTCAGGATCATTTGACTCAATCTGTGCCAACACAGTTGCCATTTCCTCGAATGTTAAAACTTGTTCTCCGAGGGTTCTCTTCAGATGATACTTCATGGACTTCACTCCAGCCAGTTCACTCATGCCAGTTGATTCCTTTTCTCAATAATGTTGGCGCAATATATTTCGTAATGTACGAACAATATGCCAGTTTGTCCACTTGCAATTTTTTGTTGGCTCCAATAAAATTAGTACCGCAGTCACTATAAACGTCTGTGCATAGGCCACGTCTGCCAATGAAACGGTTAAATGCTCCTATAAACGCATCTGAGGTCAGATCTCCAACTGGTTCCAAATGAATGGCCTTCGTCACTAGACATACGAACACAGCAATATATCCCTTCTGGGATACACGTCCTCTTCCCTTGCAGGGCGAAATATTTACGGGTCCAGCGTAGTCCACTCCAACGGATGAGAATGCCCTAGAAGGGCGTACCCGTACTGCTGGTAACAATCCCATTTTCTGACCTGCAAATTGAGGCTTCATCTTAAAACATGTGATACATTTATGAATTCCAAACCGAACTGCATTGCGTCCATTAACAATCCAGAATTTCTTCCTTATAAAATTCAGCGTTAGTGAGGTTCCACCATGCAAGGTGCAAAAATGACTGTAAGATATGACCAGATCTGTGAAAGGATGTTTATACGGTAATATATAAGGATATTTTTCATTTATGGGCAACAGGGAATCTCGAAGCCTGCCTCCGAGACGTAAAACACGTTCGTTTGAATCAAAATACGGATTTAGAGACAGTAGTATGCTGTCCTTTGCTATTACCCTTCCTTCCGATAGCGCCTTCCATTCAGAGTTAAAACAATCCTTCTGCACCATCCTAATCAATTCACGTAGGCCCTCTTCTAATTCCAAAATTGAGAGTCCTAATCCTCTTCGTTCTGCCACAGATGTACGACAATTATATGCGAAACGTTTTATATATGATATAATCCAGACGAGTCGTGTATACGATGAATACTTGCTGATAAATGCTACACTTGGCATTTCTTCCACTGATATCTTATGGCACGTCCCCTTTCTGACTTCAGTGTCAACAACCGACAGCGAATCCTGATCAATATCATTACAAGGCCATTTGATGTCTGATCCTTGTAACCATGATGGCCCATGCCACCATAATTCACACGATGCCAACTTGGTTGCACTCATGCCACGGCTTAGATAGTCTGCAGGGTTATCTTTCGAGGCGACGTGTCTCCATTGCCTTTCGTCTGAGATTTCCAGTATTTTGTTTATGCGATTGGACACAAATACTTTCCAGTTGGCAGCTCCACCACGGATCCAACTGATGGTTATCATAGAATCTGACCAAAAAATAGTGTTCGAATAATTAATGTTAATTCTTAGATTCTCTTTTAGATACTTATACATTTTGGCTGCTTCAAGCGCAGCACATAACTCTGCCCTAGGTATGGTTAGTTGTTGTTTCGTTGGCGATACTCTCCCCTTTGACAATAGCAACTCTGTGTGATACTTATCCTCTCCAATTGGGAAGCGCAAGTAAGCCGCAGCTCCATATGCTCGTGACGAGGCATCGCAAAACAGGTGCAATCCACCGCCAGTGGATACTTCTCGCATTCATCCATAGCTAATTGTTTCATAACTCTCATGGCTAAATAAGGTGCGGAGCTCGTTCCAAACATTACCGTTGTGCAGGCATATTCCGCCACATAATCACTAGTGTCCGGATTCCATAGAATCCGTTGGTACTGCGCGTCGTGGGGTGGAATATTAATACATCTGTACATTTTTTCAACATCCGCCATAAATACCCATTTTAGCCCTCGCCAATTGAGAATGATTCCTTGAAGATGTACGTGCAATTTTGGACCTATTGCTAGAATATCATTAAGCGATTTTCCATTACTCGTCTTGCTCGATCCATCGAAGACAACTCGTACCTTCGTAGTTGATGACGATTCCTTTATGACTGGGTGATGCGGTAGGTAACAATGATCGACTCCCCCCAATGCAGGATTGCCCGTCTTACTAGCCCGTGACGTTACACGTTCCATTTGACCCAGCTCCAGATACTCATTTATCGTGCCAACATAAGCGTTCTTCAAACTCGCATCGGTACGCAACCGTCTGTCCAGAGAATGTAATCGTTTTAGCGCGCCCTTATATGATTCTCCAATTACCATTGATTCGTCCAAGTAAGTAAGAAAAGGAAGACGAACAACATATTTCCCAGATGGCATTCGGCTATGTGTCTTAGCGAAGAAATCTTCGCACCAGTTATCCTCTACTGAAACTCCACGTGGCTCCTCGTCGAATTGTTCTAGCTCCCAAAACTTACATAACAATTGTTCAAGTATCTCATCAGCTTCCTTCTTTCGTACCGTTATGGTGTAGGACGATCTCCTACCAGCTTCTTGATTCGTTTTTCCTGATACAATGTATCCCAAATGCGTATTTTGCGCCAGAGGCATACCACGTATTCCTCGATGCACTTCTCCTAGCATTAGCTCATCGTAGACGTCATTTCCCAGCAAAATGTCAACTCCTTGTGGACTGAAGAAGTTAGGGTCGGCCAACGGTAAGCCCTTCAGATGAGTCCACTCTTCAAACGGCAATCGTTTGATTGGCATACGCTTACTCACTAGAGGTATTACTGACGCCAGCAGCTTGTATTTCGCATGTGGGTTGTAGATTGATTTTATGACTAGCTCCACCTCTGCTGCCGCATCTGTAATTTTTGTATCTGCTAATCCAGTAATCGTGATGTGAGCCTGTTTGCGCCGCAAACGTAGCTGCTGAGCTGCATTCTCTGAAATGAACGAAACTTGTGAACCTTGATCCAAAAACGCTCTAAACTGTAAGGGATAGCCATCTATCGACTCTATCCACACCATTGCTGTTGGTAATAAAACCTCGTCTTTATGCCGTACCGCAATTTCTGTTGCACTCTTTCCAATTAAAGCATTCGCCGATGCTGTTGGGATAACTCCCTTCCTTAGTGTGTCAAGCGACCTCTCACTTCCTGACTTGTCTACATGGAGTAGTGTATGATGCCGTCCTTGACATTTTTCACAATTTACCGCACTGTCACATGCATCTATTCGGTGATTTGGTCTAAGGCATCTAAAACACAGTCGATGCCTCACTACGCATGCCTTTCGTTCCGATAGCCTCATCTCCTGGAATATCCTACATACTCCGATAAGGTGTGCATCCCCTTGACACACAATGCATAGGTCTGTCTCTCGAGTAACAAATGAAGCCCTTGTGTAGTTCTGGTTAACTCTTAACCCATGTATACCTGGCCTTGCATTCCGATGTCTATCCCGTGATAGAGTTCCCTCGATATTACCTGCTGATGCCGTAATCATTGTTCTGTACTGTGTTTCAAGATACTGACTGAGCTCCTCAAAGCTCGGCAGATTCTGCGTTGAAGATATTGACCGCTCCCAATCCACTCTTAATTGATTCGGTAATCTCTTCATCATGTAGTACACTAAAATTTCAGACTGTTGTCGCACATCCACACCAGTCTTCTCCAATGAATTCACACATGAGCGGGAAGTTTGCACAAATCTTCTCAAACTTTCCGCATCTCCATATTTTATTGGTAATTGCTGATCGAACACATCCATGTAATGTAAAAATAACACTCGTTTGTTATCATACAAATTCATCAACATTCTCCAAGCCACTTCATAGTTCGCCGCTATTAGCGTTAGATGTTCAATATCCTTAGCTGCGTCTCCAACCAATGAATCCTTCAAATAATGAAAACGATGTAAGTCCGTCAGCTTGTCGCAGTGGTGTACTCTTGTTAAAAACACCTCCTTAAACGCCGGCCACTCAATAAATTTCCCGCTGAAGGTAGGCAGTTTAACTGTTGGGAGTTTCACTTCCTCCAAACATGGTCCCATTTGTTCATGCACCGTCTGATGCAAACAAGACTCATCAAATGCAGTCGACGCCGGGATTCTCCGATCCTTATGTCTCTGCAACTCATTTCGAATCTCAGCTACTACCATTATGTAGGTTTCTTCGAAACAGTCTCTGATGTCTTTGTCAAAATATCTGCCCTTTATCTCCACATTATCTCGTTCTTGCACCAGTTGGTGACGATTGCGCTGAAAATCTGCGTGAAGGTGGGCAATCGAGTCCAATCTAGCTTCCAGATGACTCTCGGTATGTCCCGACTCCTCCGATTTATACCGCGCCAATGACTTCTCCAGCGAAGTGAGCAATGTGATTTGCTCCGTAGCCAACGGTAAAAGGTTTTCAGCCATAATGAACACCTACCCAAACACATCAACGTTAAATTGTACTCACCCGAATCAGACTATCCACTGGTAATCACACTCTAAATCCAATCGCCAAGATCATTCCTCCCGGGTTTCGGCACCAAAAATATGTTGGCTAACGGCTGCGCCCTTGCGGAGCCCCAAACTGCTCGCTTTATATGATGCGGCCTTCGGATGATTTCCACCGAGGCGGCTTTGAGGCACTTGCGATTTGGAAGAAATGAGATGACCAGGTTGACTTCAATCCAGTTGCTTTATTTTCTTAACCTAAAACTATAGTACAATTGTCGGCGGGCACAGAAGGTGCAACCGCATCGACCGAGATTGATTTCAAGAGTAAAAAACAAGTACAGCAAACCACGCTGTCTTTTACAAAATTCAAAGTTCTGGAAATTTCCATAGAAAAAATAAGAAAGAAAAGAGTTGAAATAACGGATCTCCAAGTTTGTCACTTCAAAGTAACTTGCGCTGTTCTTGGTCTCTCTCTCTCTCTCTCTCTCTCTTCGGTCGTTTTCTCTTTTTTGCAAAGAGAGTCTGGCTTCAGTTGCAGTCCAAACAATACCCTTGCAGTCCATGGCCACCGCATTCTCCACTAAGCATGGTCATTACGAGTACACAGGAATGCAATTTGGGCTAAAAAATGCACCGGCAACGTTCCAAAGATGTAAGAACAATTTATTAGAAGATATAATCTATAATGATTGTTTAGTCTATTTGGTCGATATAATTGTTTATTCCACCTCATTAGAAGAACATTTGGCATCACTAAAAAAGGTTTTTACTATTTTATTGCGAAAAGCTAATCTAAAACTACAATTAAATAAATGCGAGTTCTTGAAAAAGGAAACAGAATTTTTAGGTCACGTCATAACTACAGAAGGCATCAGACCAAACCCAGATAAAGTCAAAGCAATTTAAAATTTAAATTTACATAAACGACCCACATTATATTTCATCCTTTAAGAAATTAAAATATCTCCTTATGAACGATCCCATACTTGCATATCCCGATTTTAAAAAACCATTTTTTCTAACCACAGATGCTAGCAATAAGGCCTTATCTCACAGGACTATAGACCTTTTTCTTATGCTAGCAGAACACTAGAAAAGGAACTACTATCTATCGTATGGGCAACCAAATATTTTAGGCCATACCTCTTCGGTAGACATTTTAATATCTTAAGTGATCATAAACCCCTTGTCTGGTTGGACAATATCAAACAACCTCATATGAAATAAAATGACAAAATAAAATACTTACCAGGAAAAGAGAATCACGTAGCAGATGCCCTTTCCAGAATTAAAACAGACGAAAACTTTTTAGGATCAAAAGAAAGCACCGCAGCTACAAATACATAGTGCTCATGAGGATAATGGAAATTACATTCCAATAGTAGAAAAACCCATTAATTATTTCAACAGGCAAATAGAAATTATTAGAGGTTCAGAAGACAAAGCAGAAACAACGACTTATTTTTATAAATCAAACATAAATATCAAAGAAGCTAACATCGGCTGTGCCGAAGTTTATATACCCTTGCAGTCCATGGCCATAATATTTTTACATGTTCCAAACTCTTTTTCTGTATCTCAATTCATTAATGCACAGAACCTTTCAAATATCATTTCAATTTCTTCTTCTTTTTCCTCATCCCCTTTTACACGCATGCCGCGACTCGCACGCATACACATATACATAGTTTATGTAGCGTTTCGTCTGTATGTGTGCATGCGTGTGCTCTGTTGATTTGATGATGACGTAGTAGGCAGCAAGCCGAACCGATTTATATCGCCTGTAACTTGTGTTCTATTTATCCGATCAGATTCAAATTTTGGGATCTGAGATTTTATATGAAATACTATCATATTGGTTTTTCATGGCGATACTCCAATTTTTGCAATTTTTGCAAAAATGTTTCCTCCAGAGCTATATGATATAGTGGTCCGATTCTGCCAATTTTCATACTTTATTTTTCCCAGGTTATTAAAAGCCCCCAAAAAAAATTTCATCCCGATAGCTCTTAAGATGGCTGAGTAAAGCGCATACGCAGACGGACGGACAGACGGTCAGACGGACAGACAGACAGACGGACAGACGGACATGGCTATATCAACTCAGCTTATCATGCTGATCAAGAATATATATGGTCGGAAACGTCTCCTGTGCGTTACAAACATCTGACCAATTTTATAATACCCTCTGCAAGGGTATAAAAATAACACACAAAGAAATGACTAATGCTTACGCAAGGGATATAATCAAAAGATATCTTTGCAGTAAGAAAACTGTACTGTATTTTCATAATGAACAAGATTTTCCAAAACGATTAATTTGTTTAAAGAAAAATATTATTTCCCCGATTTTTAAAACCTAATTCAAAACATTATTATTGAATGCTCAGTATGCAATATCGCAGACCGAAAATAAAAATACAAAACTAACTTTTGAAATAACACCAGAAACTTTTAATATCAGAGAAAAATACGTCATGGACTTTTACATGATCAACAATTTACAATTCCTTTCATGCATTGACATTTACTCCAAATTTGCAACACTTGTAGAAGTTACAGAGATGGAAAATAAAATTGAACGAATTCGATTTCAAAATAAAATATTTACCTGGAAAAGATAACTGTGTGGCGTATGCCCTTTCCAGAATAAAAATAGATGATAACCTTTTAGGAGAATATATAACCAGCTCTAGAGCTACAGTACATAGTGCCCAAGAAGATAATCAAAACTTAATAGCCATTTCAGAAAAGCCTCTGTATTACTAGAATTTACTAAATGCAATGAAAATAAAGTTAACGTTACTCACTTCTTTCACAAAAGTAAGATAGAAATATCATATGTAGAAATGACCAATTAGTTTGCTAAAGAAATTATCAAGGAATATTTATATTCAAAAAATAACGCACTTTACATTCAAAACGACACTGATTTTTAAATACTCCAAGAAGCGTATGTTGAAATTATTAGTCCAGAGAGCCAAACAAAAACTTTAAGAACCACATATAAATTAAAAGACATTCCCACTTATTCAGAGTTCAAAGAAATTATTCTAAAAAACCATAAATCACTACTTCATCCAGGTATCATGAAAGAAAGAAAAATACTATTATCCAGACTATCAAAACCTAATTCAAAACTTTATTAATGAATGCGATATATGCAATTTATCAAAATCAGAAAATCGAAATACTAAATTAACCTTTGAGACTACCCCAGAGATATTAAAAGCTAGAGACAAATACTCGATAGATTTCTATATAATTGATAGTCAACAATTTTTATCTTGAATAGATATTTACTCAAAGTATGCGACTCTTCTCTTGTTGAAGTCAAAAGTTGTTATTGGCTTGAAACAAAAATCTTTAACGATATGGGTAACACTTAGAAATTAAAGCAGATAAGGACTCAGCTTTTATTTGCGTAGCACTTCAAAATTGGATAAAATCAGAAAACGTTGAAACGTTTCATGTGGATGTGGAGAGATTTCACAGAACTGTAAATGAACAATGTAGAATTATTAATGCAGAATCTAGTATAGAAGGTAAACAAACCAAATTTGAAACTATCATTTATAGAACACCAGCAGATATCTTTATCTAGGCAGGCAAACCTCTTTATAATACGCAAGCTAACAAAGTAATACAGATTGAAAAATTATATGAAAACAGGAACGATTTTGAAATACAAAATATTAACAAGCCCCCTTAGATCGAAAACGACGACACCCTTTAAGAAAACAGGAGAAATTACCCAAGTAGACGATAAACATTACATTGAAACAAACTGAGGTAGACAAGCAAAACACTACAAATCCAAATTCAAGAAGAAAAAGAAAACTTACCAAAGTAAATATACTAATTAATTTCAGAAATCCCTACAATACTTTTTCTACTCTTATCAATGGTACACCCACTGCGTAATTAAAGCATTGAAATTAACCCCATAAAGGCACCTAATGGATATCTTATTTTGAAAACAGGAACTATGGATTTAGCCACAGATAACGAATATCATTATTTAACTGCAAATTTAACCAACTTACAAACTGCTTACAATATCTTATTAGAACAAACAGAACCATATAAGAACATTGTTCATATTCAATATTTAGTCGAAAAATTAAATCGCGAAATAAACGGTATTAAAATAATAAAGAGAAATAAGCGGGGACTCATTAACACATTTAGGCACAGCATATAAATATCTTTTCAGGACCTTAGATCAAAATGATAAAGAAGAACTAAAACAAAAATTGATAGTCTATCAAAAAATAGCGCCCAAAATAATAAACTTTATCATATAACAGTCAGTTAAAAAAAATATAAAACTCCTTAATAACCTTACTATTATTATTATATTAACCTTACATAGAATACATCGAATTAGGAATGCAGTTGACAAGATTAGGAATATTTAATCCCAAACTTTTAAACCAACAAGAAATATTTAACATAAATACAGAAAAACTTTCTAATATAAAGACCAGGGACCGTAACTGTTATAAGGTAAATCTAAAAAAATCAATAAGAATTATTTTGAAACTTTTTTCATTTAACTCAGAAATAACTCTTATTTTTGATTTTTAAAATAAAACTCGAAAATAACTTTTATTTTTTCCCTCAACCCATAACTGTTATTATACCCTTGCAGAGGGTATTATAAAATTGGTCAGATGTTTGTAACGCACAGAAGGAGACGTTTCCGACCCTATAAAGTATATACATTCTTGATCAGCATGAGAATCTGAGTTGATATAGCCATATCCGTCTGTCCGTCCGTCTGTGCGTATGCGTTTTACTCAGCCATCTTAAGAGCTATCGGGATGAAATTTTTTTTGGGGGCTCTTTATTACCTGGGAAAAATAAAGTATGAAAATTGGGAGAATCGGACCACAATATCATATAGCTCTGGAGGAAACATTTTTGCAAAAATTGGAGTATCGCCATGAAATTTACCAATATGATAGTATTATATATAAAATCTCAGATCCCAAAATTTGAATCTGATCGGATATATAGAACACAAGTTACAGCCGATATAAATCGGTTCGGCTAGCTGCCTACTACGTCATCATCAAATCAACAGAGCACACGCATGCACACATACAGACGCAACACTACATAAACTATATGTATGTGTATGCGTGCGAATCGCGGCATGCGTGTAAAAGGGGATGGGGAAGAAGAAGAAGAAATTGAAATGATATTTGAAAGGTTCTGTGCATTAATGAATTGAGATACAGAAAGAGTTTGGAACATGTAAAAATATTATGGCCATGGACTGCAAGGGTATATAAACTTCGGCACAGCCGATGTTAGCTTCTTTGATATTTTTATACCATACACCAATAGGGTGAAATGGTATATTACAGTCGCCAAAATGTATGTAACAGGAAGAAGGAAGCTTTTCCGACCCCATAAAGTATATATATTCTTGATCAGCATCAACAGCCGAGACGATCTAGCCATGTCCGTCTGTACGTCCGTCCATCCGTCCGTCCGTCTGTATGAACACCTAGATCTCGGAGACTATAAGAACTAGAGCCACCAAATTTGGTATGTAGACTCGTGTAGTATGTAGAGTGAACAAGTTTATTTCAAATTTCTGCCTCGCCCCCTACCGCTCCCGCAAATTATATAAAACCGATTTTCTCAAACACTAGAGCAACTAGAGACACAAAATTTGGTATGTATATTTGCCTAGTAAATGCGCACATTTTTATTTATAAAAATTTTGCCACGCTTCCTACCGTTTTTCCATAAGGCCGAAAGTAGCGTTGGCTGGTGGGGGCGCTAGGGTGCTCGTATGCTTGAGTGAGCGGAATACTAAGATATGCTTGTAAAGAGCATGTGAACAGTTTTTTTTTAATACGAAAATGCATTGGTTATTATAAAAATTTAAAATATATGTTTTACTGGTGTATGGTATACCCAAGTCGGCGAGACGACTTACTTTCTTCATTTTTATAAACCCTTCGATAACAATACACTTGCCATAACAAATGTCCACCCTAAAAATCAAAGCGTGTGAACGCTAACTCATAATAAAAACACAGGCCAATAAAATCCTTTTTATTCATAAACAATTGAACACTTGCAATAATAATTGTCCCCCAAAAATCAAAAGCATGAGAACGCTAATTCAACATTAAAATCAAATCGCATCAATATCGATCACGCCACTGAAGGGCTCACAAATTGAGCCTATAAATATTACTATAAGACATTTTTGTACTTCAGTTTTAAGTTTTCGTTCAACGAATAAACTCCTCCTTTTAACTCGAACAAACAATATCTCTTTTTTTTCCCCATTCGGAAAGACAAGATATTTAATTGGCGCAGTCGGTAGGATCGGTAAAAGTGAACTTGTTATTCTATCCGTGTGTTACATAGAATTAGTGAATAAAATTCCGATCCGACATCAAGAACTTACTGCTGCTCAAAAGCCTACAACAGTGGAAAATAATTACGCCAACTGTGCGCGAAAAAATTTCCGTTAGTGTGTGTTACAACGCCAATTTGTGTGCGAACAAAAAACAAAACACCAAACAACCCAGAAAACCAACAACACAAAACACCACTAAAAAAACAAAAATGACCGTAGAACTCACCGAAGCCCACCTCAATCAAGCACTGTCTTCGTTATGATGGAGCACCTGAGAATCTGACGTCATTCATAAGGAGGATAGATTTCATCATGCACTTATATCCAACCCATGATATAAGGCAACATAACGTACTGTTCAGCGCAATGGAGATGCAGCTCACTGGAGAGGCACAACGGCTCTCGCAAAATGGACAAGTCAACACCTGGCCGGAACTAAGATCATTCCTCATCAATGAATTGAAGACGCAGACCCCTTGTGAGGAACTTCTTCGACGCCTCTACAACACCAACTATACAGGAAACCTTCGTATGTTTGTAACAGAATTAGAAGACAAATCATATATTATCAGAAACAAACTAAGTCTGGAAAACGATGCAAATAACACCATTCTTTATACAAATGCTTTAGATAACACTATAAAAGATGTAATAAATAAAAAATTACCCGATAGATTATTTATGACGATAGCTATATATGATATAACCACAGTTAGCAAGCTGAAACAAGTAGCTCAAAGAGAAGGGTTATACGAGAATAGTATAACAGAAAACAGAAAATCAAATCAAAGCCAAAATCAAAACCAGAAATGTGGAAAACCCTTTGTACCCCATTGGGAGTACCTTTGTACTCCGTCTCAAAAAAAACAATCCGATACAACACAAAACCAACAACTTTTCCAAGAGTTGGTTAAATATTCATCGGGCTCAAAATTTAATCAATTATCAACAGCAAAATAGGTATCCAAAAATTAATGTAGCAAACCAGCCTACAAAAAGGCAAAGAGAAAGTAATAGTGGAATTAGCAAAATGGATACATCAGAAAATTTTCATCAGAATGCCTCGGATCAATAGGAAGAGGATCCCCCAAGTCCTTCATCAGACTCGACTCAGGATCTTCAATAAATATAAATATAAATCCAAAATTCACATGATTGAAGGAGCAGTAGAATAAAAAGAAATAATTTTCCTTGCACCCAGCAAACTTTGTCCGACAGAACAAAAATGTTATATCCATAAATTTTCAAATAAATACGACATGTTGATAAGCAGAACTTTCCTAAAAGCCTGCAAAGCCCAGATAAACTATGAAGAAGAATACGCAAAACTAGGAAATTATACATTTTATTTCAGAGATATTGAAGAAATAGAAGAAGAACATAACATAGAATGTTTGGACCCACCTGAGACATAAGACAACTAACCGAACGCCAGCGGACATTTTGATCTATGCACGATCACGCGACTATAATACCCAAACGAATAAAATACATCAAATAAACACTTTAAATAGACACGAATTCGAAATTGATACAGATGTTCGTGGAGGGGCGAAACGATTTGTGGTGTACAGCTTGGCGTGTGCCAATTTCGCGCGAGAACTTCGGTTAAAATTTTTATTTATTTCACAAGATATCCTTACACACACAAAATGGTTCGGGTTGAAAAAGTTACAATATCGGAAGATAAGAGCGCAAGGAAAAAGAACGGGTGCTCGGATTAAAAACTCGTACTGGATTGAATATGGCGATTCACAGGAGAACCCTTCGTCACCCTCCTCAGTATGACCGTTTTGGGAAAAACCCCTACCCTACCGCCCCCCTTGCAACAAGTTGCAATTGCCTCGCTGGACATGTCTAAGGATGGGGGATGGCAGCGTTCTAAATCGCCAAGACACGGGTGGAGATGGAGGGGGAACTTTGGATGCAGATGGAGTAGGCGACACGATGGCTGATGACCTCTGGATAGAAGTCCGAATGAAAGGCGGGTTCCTTTCGGGTCTTTGCTCTTTGGGTTGGATGTACGCGACTGAGCTGTCGATATGCAAGAGCGTGTGGTGTTGCTTGCCACATCGATGGCATCCTGCTGTGCTCATGAGCCAAACAGTTCGGGCAGTATCCGTTGCTCAAGACTACCCGTAGCCTGTCGTCAGCTCGTAGTCCTCGAAACTGTCGGCACTGACGGAGCGCGTGTGCTCGCGAGTCGGCACTGACGGAGCGCGTGTGCCCCTTGACAAACGCGGCACCTAAAGCAATTGGAACTGCGTTCTAAATCGGATGGTGCTGCTGTCCTTAGAGACATCTTCGGACTGCTGGAGGAGGTGGACACAGACCTTCTGGATTTTCCAGTAACGGATCCACAGAGGACCCATCCGAACATCGTCTCGATCCCCACGAAAGAATCACCAACATTCTTGATGATTCGTTCCCCAAGGATAGTGGGAAGGAGCTCGGCTCCAAGCACTAAATCCACAGGAGCTCTTTGGTGAAATTGCGGATCAGCGAGCGGAAGGTCAAGCGAATCCTGCTTCACCTTATTCGGGACGGCGCGGGACGGAAGTGCTTCAGCTACACTAGGCAGCACCACGGCGACTGCTTGGAACTGTCGCAGCGGTTCGTCAGGAGGAGAAATCTGTAAGCGGCACACTTTGTCGCCGCTACCAGCATCGCATTACCCAATGCCGCGAATGCTAGTTGATACTTTGCAGCTTGGAGGATTAATCAATTCAAACATTCTTTGGGAAATAAAGGACGCTTCGGATCCCATATCAATTAAAGCGCGGATTTGAAACTGCTTGCCACGATGAATAGTTACCCTCCCAGTACCCAGGAGGCCAGTGTTCCGAATGGAGGGATGAGGGATGGATGAGGGCTGCTGGAAGAATCGGGGGACGCAGGATTCGGAATTATACAAGCATCAGGTGCTGAGCTCTCTTGCACTTGAGCGGAAAAGGCCTGAGCTCGTGCCGTAGGTTTTCGGCTTACGGATGGAAAAGTCTGACCGTTAGAGCTTGGTTGAAGGACATCTGTGGCTTCTAATACACGGTGGCGATCAGTTAGGAATCCATTCAGGTAGTCCCAGGATGAGACGGCAGTCTTATTTCGAACGGACTGTTCCCACAACAGAAGGGTGGATTTGGGCATTTTGCTCGTACAGATTGCTATGAGAAGGATATCCCAATTGTCTGTACCAACCCCCGGAACGCTCAAGACCGATTAGGCAACCTTGAATTGACGTCTGCAGTTCTCTCAACGCTTTGCCAGACTCTTGTGTTACAGCTGGGATCTGTAGAAGCTGCTTGGCTTGGCTCATACTCAATAATCGATTATTTTCGTATCGCGCAGTGAGGTCATCCCACGCGGACTGGAACCCTTCATTGGTCAAGGGTGACCTAGAAACAATGGCTCTGGCTTCACCGCGAGTTTTGCAACTTAAGTGGTAAAGTTTCTCCACTTGTGTTAGGCTTGGATTATGGATTAAAATCGCGGTAAACAAATCACGGAATGTAGGCCAAGCCAGGCTGTCTCCGTTGAAGATTTCGACTTTGCACGGGGGAACTGTTTGGCTTTGATAGGTGGAATCGACGGAGAGCCTGACACATATACCATATAACAATATTCATGTTTAGCTTTAATTGTAGCTATGTGCTTCGGACTATCTTCGTTCTTTTGAGCCGTCAAGGCTTTATAGCATCGTGAAAACTCTGCCTCGACTTTTGCCCAAAGTGACTTAAGCTGGTCTAAGTGTATTTTAATGGAGTGGTTGTGCCATTGCACATCGTCAGCTAAAGCCTGGGCCTCGCGAGCCTCGAACCCCGTTAATGCCTCGCACACGGCAACAAAGTCGGAAAGAGACATCGTAACGCAGAGCCCGGCACTCATATCCCCCGGGGGACGAACACGTTTGGCACCTCGTATGCGTGTAACCGAACGGCTGCCGAAGTCCTCACACAGAGCATGAGGGTGGACGCGAGCACATCTATGTCGCTTTGCTCGATCGCTACACATAAAAAAATGAATGCCTTTATTATTCTTTTCATGTAACTGGCAACTTTTCCAAAAATATTATGAAGTAATATTTTTAATTGACTATTCTATTCGAAACAGTCTAACAGATAACTATTTAGAAGAACTCCTTCGGATAAAAAGTTATCCAAATAATATAGAAGTAAAGCAAATAGTTTACTTTCAAAAAATGTATTATGTAATTCGAAATTATTGGTTTTCTATCGCACTTTTATTTTTCTTGTTTTCGTCACTTACAAATTGCGTGGTGTAAAGCAACTTACGCACACAAGCAAGTGCACACATCCATTGACAGTTTTCGTTGGCTCTCTTTGTGCCGCGCCCTGTCGTAGAGTGTTCTCTGAGCTATTACGAATCGAATGGAAACAAATAACTTCGTGAAATTAGAGCTCTCAAGCGAGGAGATCGAAACGAAGCTGTAAGTGGACTGTATAATTTAAGGATAGAGAAGGAGTGAGAAGGAGAAATGTCTCCTCTTTTTAATGAACACAATGAATAAGCATAGATAGCATAAATGAAATTAGAAGGATTTATAATTTTCCTCGCAGTTGTGTTAATAATTATAAGGTAAACTTGTAACACTGTTGCAAGTATAAACAATCAAATATGTACGCAATAAAACATAAGTGTGCACTTGAATATGTTTATGTGTATACATTAGTATATTCACATAAACATACTCACATAAATATACAGCTAAACATGTTCATATATGTATGTACATTTATATATGCACATACATACATATATTCACATAAGCAACAATGCATAGGCGTAACATGAGCTAGGGTTAAGCCAGCGTGTAAACGCTGACGTTGACGCACGTTGATGACTAGCACCGAACCGTCACATCCAGAGGACTTGGATTGCCTGACGGCTGTACCTACCGTACAAAGGGATGCACCCCTCCTCGAAGAGGTATTAGAGCTGTATCCCAACGATGGACCACGCCCACTCACAATAGCTGAGTACCGGGCCCGCAACACAAAATCTACAAAGCCAAAGAAGACTAAGAGAGGAGGCCAAGTGCGTAAGCTACTCCAGCAGAAGAGACTGGAAGTAGACTTACTGGACACTCTGAAGACGGAGGAAGACCGACAACGCTGCATAGAGCGTATTAACATCTTAAAAGCTGAACTTCGCCAAAGAGCGAAGAAACGCAAGGGGGCCGCAGAAATGCGCAAGCCTTAACTTGCCCTTAATTTAATAATTATACTTATAAGCTTAATAGCAAGTTGAAGCACGAAAGTGCAACTTGCGAACTACTAACATTCGGCTAGGCTATTACTAACAATGTGGTTGGAGATTTTTTTTTGTAATTTCTAAACAACAAATGATATGTATACTTGAATTGTGAGCCAACCACATACTCTATAATTTTTCCACGTCTCTGGCTCACTGTGCGAACCACAGTTTAGATAATTTCTCTCTTTCAAAATTTTTGAATTATATTAAAAAAAAAAACATAAAATTATGTAACTATCGAATCCATAAAGGAATTTTTTTTCTCTTCGTCAAACAAATAGAAAACAGGTCTAAACGACCAAGAAAACAAAAATTTTTGCTAGGAAGATGGGTTCCCAAGAATCCAAAATAGACCACCCAACGGCTAATGTCGTTAACAGCGTTAAAATAGTAGATCACAAGGAAAATTTAGAAGAAATAGGGATATTGTTGTTAGCTATCCTAATATTAGTAGCCTTAAATCTGGCTTTGAAATTATATGCAATTTATAATAAAATAATTAAGAAAAAATATCAGAGTAGAGCAGAGGGCCTAAATACAGTATAAAAATGGGTCGAATAGAACTTAAATATTTGAACAAATACGTTCTATTCTTAGATTTTCTCTTTAACAGAGGCGAGACCAATCCAAAATATAAAGAAATCAAATATTGGATTGTGAATAATAGAAAATTTAAATCGGGGATAGCCCACTTGATAGAAAGATCCATAGTAGAAGCGTACAATCGCCTAAAGCGAAAACACAAGATTCTACCCACATGGGTACATAAACTAAAAGTGCCTCTCGCAGAATAGGGAAACATCGCAAAGTACGATAGAAAAACACTCGAAAATAATAATAGAGAGCCTAGAAAATATTAGAGCAGTGTTAAAAGAACACTATAGTAATTTAACTACGAGACGAAAAACAGCCGCAAATGCATTCTATAATGATTGCAAACAAAAGGCAAAATCCGTGTTAAAAAGATATAATATTGAATATAAACAAACAATTGATTCGGATATTTCAATATTACTGGAAGACAAAAACCAGTTAACGGCTGAAGAAGAGATGGATCAAGAAGAACCATCAGTGAGTTTAGATCAAACAAAAATAACTCTTAACAAACCAGCCAGTTCGCCAAGAAACGCAAAAATGACTCAAACAGTCACTGATTTTTTAAAGATGGCCTCAAACCTCATTCCACAGTTTGATGGCAGAAGAGAAAACCTTCTTTTAACCTTTACTTTTTTAAGTTAATTTTTTGTTTTCGCCATTGTAAGTGGATAGTGCTATTTCTGTTACCGCCTTGTTTTGAACTAACCAATATGATAAGTGAATATATTTTGAAATACTCAAGAAATATTGAGTTCTTTTTATACCATACACCCATAGGGTGAAATGGTATATTAAAGTCGCCAAAATGTATGTAACAGGCAGAAGGAAGCTTTTCCGACCCCATAAAGTAAAAGTTTAAAAGACAAAATTATTAAAGTGTTATAGTAAAAAAAAATCTTAATTAAAGTATGCACCGAGATTTCTTGAGTGTGCGAATGGTTTTAATTGCCCAATTAATTTCAACACGCGCGTATCCGCAAAGCGGTGCACTTACTTACATACCTAAATACATCGTCATATATTGATGCACGCACATATGTACATATCCACATACACATAATCCACTTCGGTGTCGCAAATTTATTTAAACAAAAAAAAAGAGGAGAGGAAAGGAACCTAACAACCAGCTAAATAACAATTTACTTATGTACGTTTTTGTGTACAACGCGCGGGCATACATACATACATATACTTACTTGTGTACTTACGCATGTGTGTGTACATATATCAATGCATTCGTCCATATGCACTGTTGGTTTGTTTTTTTTTTCCTTTAATAAAATTATTATTAACATAATTAAACAACAAAACCAAAAACCAAATATATAAACAGTGGCCGACAGCTGTTTTCGGAGTAGTGGTGACTCGTGAGTCGAGTCGTGATATCGATAGGCGGCTCGCGCGCTAAATTCAAATCATATTATTTCCGATTCCCTTCTTTCGCCCAATTATATACCCGTCCATATTTATAAATAAAGATACATATAATTTTTTCCGGCCATTATTTTGCCCACATTGTAGCATGTTTTGAAATAACATATTAACAACAATACAAACATATTGTAGCAATTAGTTACAATATTTATGTGCGCAACATTCAAGTGCATTTGCCTCTTAAGTAACATGACCACCCATGAGTGCATGGTGCTGGACAATTGCTGTGTCGGCAAATATAACACGCGCGGCCGCGTTGGCCCAATATGCAATATGATGCATCCTCACTCTACCGATGCGACGGTATATAAACATACATACTTTTATGTAAACACTTATATATTTATACATAAGTATGTTTATACATAAGCATACCGCTCCTCTGCCTGCATGACTAGCAGCGCAGCTACGCGGTCTTAGCTATAGTCGACCATTGTTATAGAATTAAGAATTATTCAATAAACAGAGCTCAAACTAGAAAGTACAATTGGTGTCCCTCAATACATCTTCGGAACATACTACATGGCGACCGTGACAGTGGTCACTAACTTATAAAAAGTGACCGGAAGACAAAGAACATAAAAAGGCAACAACGTGTGGAGGTGCTGAGCAGAATATCTTTTACGTGTGGTAGGCAATCCGCCCACTACACCAACGTTGGGCAGCATCATGAGGATGAATGAAGAAAAACAAAATACATATAAACAAAAGTAAGTAGAGTTATGGGAAAAAAAATCCGGTGTGGTAAAGAAGTTAAAAGTCAGAAAGGCTGAAATTTTGAGGCTATTAAACAGCCCAAAAAATAATAAGCTGGAATACCTCGGTGAGACTACACGCCGAGGTAGAATTCATAAAAAGCCAATTGGGCGGAAAGAAAAGTACAACCACAACCGAAATCCCATACTCTACGATACACAACGTGGCAAAGACGAAATCAAAGATAACGACACAACCGGAGAAAGAATTACCAAAAGTGAAGATAGTCTGCCCAAACGACTGCGAGGGACCACTATATTCGCCGTATTGCGAATATACCTGTAGCCACTGCTACGCGACCCCAAAATCTGGTGCGAAGACCGGCACCGGTACCGCCTGAGCCCATAGGCCCCGGACATCAGCAGCTGAGATTGAACGCGCCCTAAAAGTGAACCGATAGCGCTACAAAGAGCGCCCAACAAAAATTAATAAAACTATGCGCTGCGTCGCACAATTTTTTTAATGCACTGCGATGCATATTTTTTTTATAAATTGTAAAACAAACTATGTACAATTGTGCGGCATTAAAGCTGTCCAATTAGAGTGTGGCCTGAAAACCATACGAAAAAAAATAGGCAGGGATACATGTAAAAAAAAAAAAAAGAGCCTTCAGCAAAAAAAAAAAAAGAAATTTTATTAAATTTCTACTCAACTAAACTACAAAAAAAAAAAAAATTAAAAGCCAAATTCCAAACCTTTTCTTTAAATGATGGAATGTTTGATAACAAAATAAGCAAGTTTGATGATACATTTGATACACCCAATATGGGGTTAATAGATACTAAAACAGTGGACTCCACTGCAAATGTAATTAATAAAATAGAGTCATCGAATGTAGACTTAAAACCAACAAATGCACTTTTATTAGTAATTGTAATAATAATGAGCGCATATGTGTTATATAAAGCATACAAACTACACAATAAATGTGTAACAAAAAGAGCCTTAAGCCATGCTAATGATCTTGATAAGATCTAAATAACATATGCAACAATTGTAATAAAAATGCATTTCACAAAAAATTATTATCAAAAGGAAAAAAATATATACATCAACTTCCAAATAAAAAAAAAAAAAAACAAATTTTTAAGCTGTAGTATATTGGTTGATTAAAATGAGTACGTTAGACAATTATTTTAGGAAGATAGTGAATAGGAATCCAAACATTGCAGCGGATTTAGTTGAGGTTTTTAATAGGGATAATATTAAATCGGCACAAAGTTCGATAAATCTAGTACAGATAAGATTAGCATACTTCGATTTAACGGGAGAAAGAATTTCCAGTTAAATGAAGTGCAATGGTACAGATGAGTTTTATTGTCACTGTACCAAATATATGCTATTTTTCCAACTCAACAGGCACATTCGCTTCTACCTGATGGATGAAGCTCAACAATAATAAGTTGTTGCAAAAATAAAGCAAAAATCAAGAAAAATATAAGAGTAGAACAGATGGCCTAGATATAATATACAAATGGATCTAGTAGAACTTAAATAAACAATATATAAAAAAATGTAACAAGTGTCAAAAAGCAAAGATAACAAAGCATACAAAAACCCCGTTAATCATAACTGAAACGCCACAACAGGCTTTCGATAGGGTTATTGTGGATACGATCGGTCCACTCCCAACATCAGAACACGGAAATGAATACGCAGTAACTTTAATCTGCGACCTAACAAAATACCTTGTAATAATACCAATTAAAGACAAAAGTGCAAAAACAGTAGCGAAAGCTATATTTGAAGATTTCATTCTGCGGTACGGTCCAATGAAGACGTTCATTACGGACATGGGAACAGAATATAGAAACTCAATAATTGAAGATTTATGCAAAAACTTGCAAGTAAAAAAGATAACTTCAACTGCACATCATCACCAGACTGTAGGCACTGTGGAGCGAAGCCACCGAACACTTAATGAATTTTTACGATCATACATTTCAGTTGACAAAACTGACTGGGATGCATGGATAAGATACTTCGAATATTGTTTTAATACAACACCCTCTATGGCACATGATTATTGTCCATATGAGTTGGTATTCGGTAAAACTTCAAATTTACCACAACAATTTAATAGTGTTGATAAGATAAATCCACTATATAACATAGAAGATTATGCTAAGGAATCAAAATTTAGATTAGAACAGGCTTATAAAAGAGCAAGAATTATGTTAGAACAGCACAAAGCGAAGAATAAGGAAATATATGATAGAAAGGTAAAAAATATTGAATTAGAAATAGGAGATAAGGTTTTATTACGTAATGATACGGGTCATAAGCTAGAATCTAAGTATTTAGGCCCATACATCATAGAAGAAATAAAAGATAGGGATAACATTTTAATTAGAGATACAAAGAATAAGAAACAATTAGTGCATAAAGATAGGTTAAAAATCTTAATCAATTAATATATAAAAAAAAAAAATTAATAATAACAATAAAACAAGAGAAAGAAATTTAAACAAATAAATTACCAACATTTAATGACACTATACATATACAAATATAATTTTACCACATGTATCATTAAACAAACACTCGAACATTCGAAAAAAAAAAAAAAAAAAATTTAATTAAAAAAAAAAAAAAAGAAAACAATAATAAGTAAATAAATTTCTATATATATAAAAAAAAAAAAAAAATTTTTGAAAATAACTCCACATAATTACGTTATTTTTCTAAAGAGGGGGGATGTAGCATGTTTTGAAATAACATATTAACAACAATACAAACATATTGTAGCAATTAGTTACAATATTTATGTGCGCAACATTCAAGTGCATTTGCCTCTTAAGTAACATGACCACCCATGAGTGCATGGTGCTGGACAATTGCTGTGTCGGCAAATATAACACGCGCGGCCGCGTTGGCCCAATATGCAATATGATACATCCTCACTCTACCGATGCGACGGTATATAAACATACATACTTTTATGTAAACACTTATATATTTATACATAAGTATGTTTATACATAAGCATACCGCTCCTCTGCCTGCATGACTAGCAGCGCAGCTACGCGGTCTTAGCTATAGTCGACCATTGTTATAGAATTAAGAATTATTCAATAAACAGAGCTCAAACTAGAAAGTACAATTGGTGTCCCTCAATACATCTTCGGAACATACTACAACTTATATATCTGTCCATTTTTATAAATTATATATATAATTTTTTCGGCCAGTATTTTGCGCACATATATATATCCGCCTATATCTATAAATAAATACATTGTAGTATATCCATACCAAAAATCATTCAACACAAAGAGCTCAACTTGTAACACTTTGTTGCAAGTATAAACAATCAAATATGTACGCAATAAAACATAAGTGTGCACTTGAATATGTTTATGTGTATACATTAGTATATTCACATAAACATACTAACATAAATATACAGCTAAACATGTTCATATATGTGTGTACATTTATATATGCATATACATACATATATTCACATAAGCAACAATGCATAGGCGTAACATGAGCTAGGGTTAAGCCAGCGTGTAAACGCTGACGTTGACGCACGTTGATGACTAGCACCGAACCGTCACATCCAGAGGACTTGGATTGCCTGACGGCTGTACCTACCGTACAAAGGGATGCACCCCTCCTCGAAGAGGTATTAGAGCTGTATCCCAACGATGGACCACGCCCACTCACAATAGCTGAGTACCGGGCCCGCAACACAAAATCTACAAAGCCAAAGAAGACTAAGAGAGGAGGCCAAGTGCGTAAGCTACTCCAGCAGAAGAGACTGGAAGTAGACTTAATGGACACTCTGAAGACGGAGGAAGACCGACAACGCTGCATAGAGCGTATTAACATCTTAAAAGCTGAACTTCGCCAAAGAGCGAAGAAACGCAAGGGGGCCGCAGAAATGCGCAAGCCTTAACTTGCCCTTAATTTAATAATTATACTTATAAGCTTAATAGCAAGTTGAAGCACGAAAGTGCAACTTGCGAACTACTAACATTCGGCTAGGCTATTACTAACAATGTGGTTGGAGATTTTTTTTTGTAATTTCTAAACAACAAATGATATGTATACTTGAATTGTGAGCCAACCACATACTCTATAATTTTTCCACGTCTCTGGCTCACTGTGCGAACCACAGTTTAGATAATTTCTCTCTTTCAAAATTTTTGAATTATATTAAAAAAAAAAAAACATAAAATTATGTAACTATCGAATCCATAAAGGAATTTTTTTTCTCTTCGTCAAACAAATAGAAAACAGGTCTAAACGACCAAGAAAACAAAAATTTTTGCTAGGAAGATGGGTTCCCAAGAATCCAAAATAGACCACCCAACGGCTAATGTCGTTAACAGCGTTAAAATAGTAGATCACAAGGAAAATTTAGAAGAAATAGGGATATTGTTGTTAGCTATCCTAATATTAGTAGCCTTAAATCTGGCTTTGAAATTATATGCAATTTATAATAAAATAATTAAGAAAAAATATCAGAGTAGAGCAGAGGGCCTAAATACAGTATAAAAATGGGTCGAATAGAACTTAAATATTTGAACAAATACGTTCTATTCTTAGATTTTCTCTTTAACAGAGGCGAGACCAATCCAAAATATAAAGAAATCAAATATTGGATTGTGAATAATAGAAAATTTAAATCGGGGATAGCCCACTTGATAGAAAGATCCATAGTAGAAGCGTACAATCGCCTAAAGCGAAAACACAAGATTCTACCCACATGGGTACATAAACTAAAAGTGCCTCTCGCAGAATAGGGAAACATCGCAAAGTACGATAGAAAAACACTCGAAAATAATAATAGAGAGCCTAGAAAATATTAGAGCAGTGTTAAAAGAACACTATAGTAATTTAACTACGAGACGAAAAACAGCCGCAAATGCATTCTATAATGATTGCAAACAAAAGGCAAAATCCGTGTTAAAAAGATATAATATTGAATATAAACAAACAATTGATTCGGATATTTCAATATTACTGGAAGACAAAAACCAGTTAACGGCTGAAGAAGAGATGGATCAAGAAAAACCATCAGTGAGTTTAGATCAAACAAAAATAACTCTTAACAAACCAGCCATTTCGCCAAGAAACGCAAAAATGACTCAAACAGTCACTGATTTTTTAAAGATGGCCTCAAACCTCATTCCACAGTTTGATGGCAGAAGAGAAAACCTTCTTTTAACCTTTACTTTTTTAAGTTAATTTTTTGTTTTCGCCATTGTAAGTGGATAGTGCTATTTCTGTTACCGCCTTGTTTTGAACTAACCAATATGATAAGTGAATATATTTTGAAATACTCAAGAAATATTGAGTTCTTTTTATACCATACACCCATAGGGTGAAATGGTATATTAAAGTCGCCAAAATGCACATACATACATATATTCACATAAGCAACAATGCACAGGCGTAACATGAGCTAGGGTTAAGCCAGCGTGTAAACGCTTACCAAGCACGTTGACGTTGATGTATGTATGTACTGACACTCTCTCTCTCTCTTTTGTAGCTGTTTCTTAAGTCGCAGCATAAGAATATCTATGTAACAATAGGTTAAGTCAAAGAATATTTGTAGAATAATGAAGTAAGTAAGTCGTCTCGCCGACTTGGATATACCATACACCAGTAAAACAAATATTTTAAATTTATAATAACCAATGCATTTTCGTATTTTTAAAAAAATCTGTTTGCATGCTTTTTAGAAGCATATCTTAGTATTTCGCTCACTCAAGCATTCGAGCACCCTAGCGCCCCCACCAGCCAACGGCCAACTCCGGCCATATGGAAAAACGTTCATATGCATAACTTGGCTATTTTTATTCCGATTTTGATCAAATTTGGTATTTTGCTGGATATTAGTATCAAATTAAAGTGTGCTAAATTTGATTGCACAAGGTTGAAAATTACGGGAGATAATCGAGTTTTTTCAAATTACGGGGGCGGAAAGTGGCGTGGCAAAATTTTTACACATCAAAAATGTGCGCAATTACTAAGCAAATATTTATACCAAATTTTGTGTCTCTAGCTAGAATAGTTTTTGAGAAAATCGGTTTTATTTAATTTGCGGGGGCGGTAGGGGGCGTGGCAAAATTTTTACAAATTCAAAACGTGCGCATTTACTTAGCAAATATACACACCAAATTTTGTGTCTCTAGTTGCTATAGTGTTTGAGAAAATCGGTTTTATTTAATTTGCGGGGGCGGTAGGGGGCGTGGCAAAATTTTTACAAATACAAAACGTGCGCATTTACTTAGCAAATATACATACCAAATTTTGTGTCTCTAGTTGCTATAGTGTTTGAGAAAATCGGTTTTATTTAATTTGCGGGGGCGGTAGGGGGCGTGGCAAAAATTTTACAAATACAAAATGTGCGCGTTTACTAAGCAAATATACATACCAAATTTTGTGTCTCTAGTTACTATGGTGTTTGAGAAAATCGGTTTTATATCATTTGCGGGGGCGGTAGGGGGCGTGGCAAACATTTGAAACAAACTCGATAAGCGTACATATGACACGAGTCTACATACCAAATTTGGTGGCTCTAGCTCTTATAGTCTCCGAGATCTAGGTGTTCATACAGACGGACGGACGGACGGACGGACGGACGGACGGACGGACGGACGGACAGACGGACGGACATGGCTAGATCGTCTCGGCTGTTGATGCTGATCAAGAATATATATACTTTATGGGGTCGGAAAAGCTTCCTTCTGCCTGTTACATACATTTTAGCGACTTTAATATACCATTTTCACCCTATGGGTGTATGGAATAAAAATCAATCTGACCAAGCTTGATGTGTTCTTTCTTCAATTCAAATCCAAGTGGAAACCGGTCATTACAAAGGATATTAATGATTTCGATATTAAAATTTATACAATGTGGAAAAATGTTGAAATTTATAAGAGTATTTAAAAATATGGAGAAATTGAGATCAGTAGGATTGGGAGTGCCGATAACTTTTCAATGAAGAAAAAAAACTCGGAATGAATTTTCATTAAACGGTCAAGATCAATTTCATGGATCTGTGAGGAAAAGATCAAAATATTAATATTAATTCCATATAAATAAAATTGTACTTATTTTTCTTTAGAAAATATTTTGCGAATTAAATTCAATCAGTCGATTGAAATATTTTTGCACAATACGAAAATCACGAAGGAAAAAATGGATGTCGTGACCGAGTCACGGCTTGTCTCAAGTGTCAGCACTGATGAGACTGGAGTGTCAGCACTGATCGGGAGTCAGCTGTTCTGCCGTTGTTTATGTTTTGTGAATTTAATTAATTGTAAATTGTTTAACGAAGATCACGATTTCCTACTTTAATTATGTAGGTTTCGAATTATTAAATTGCGGAAAGCCAATCGGAGTGGCTGCAATTAATTTTGCGTGGGTGAATTCAAATTGTATGTGGACATATGTATGTATATACATACATATGTACGTATGACTGTGCTTACCGCGGCAAAAATTATTACATACATATGTACATATGTATTATTACTTGACATAAATAATTTATGCCGATGGACTAATGATCAGCCCGTGGAGTGTGCTTTACACTTTAGGTAAAGGAAAGTGGTGTCGCCGACCCCACCGAATGCTAACGTAAGCAATAGCACGGAAAGTGCCAGCCACTCAGCAATTAACAGCAACCTACCGTGGAGAGAGCAGTGTGCTTCTCCATCAATATCGATAACTGGGTCACCGATTGCACCAACCAGCACCGTCAGCTCGTTGACAGCAACTACTGCAACGTCTGCCGAAGTATTGACCTGCCTCAAGCCGTCAACGACAAGTCGCCCAGAGTCAGCCACAATAGTAAACCCAACGACTTCTGTCCAAACTGGAATGGACAGATATATTAAAATAACTAAGCGGAAGCTAAGCCCGCAAAAAGAAAAAAAGTGGCAATACGCCGAAAATAACCAAACCAAATGAACGAGTAGCACCCCTTAGCGGGAATCGTTTTAAAATTCTTGCCGATCAGCAAGACGATCAAGCCGGCGCTGTAGATAAAGTTAAATCGGCTAGACCACCCCCTTTATACATCCGTGGAGCCAACTGCAGCGCCCTGATTTCGAAGCTAGTAGAAACAGTAGGGGCAAATAACTTTGTTGTAACCCCTCTCAATAGGGGTAACATTAAAGAAATTAAATGTCAAGCCCAAACTGAGGACAATTTCCGCATCATCGAAAAGTACCTCCGTAATGCTAACATCAACTTCTATACCTACCAACTAAAAAGCAGTAAAGGGCTCCAGGTTGTGTTAAAGGGGATTGAGCCATCGGTCCCTACTCAAGAAATAGCAGACGCGTTGGTCGAAAAAGGGTTCGCGGTCAAGTCCGTTGTCAACATCATCAACAGGAACAAAGTCGCACAGCCGCTCTTTAAAATCGAGCTCCAACCAGATGCAAAGCGGTCGAAGCCAAATGAAGTGCACCCGATCTACAACCTACAGCTTCTATTGCACAGAAGAATCACCGTAGAGACGCCAACCACCGCAGTGTAAAAACTGCCAGGAATACAACCACACCTCTAACAATTGCAATCTTAGGTCAGTGTGTGTTGGCTGCGGCGAACATCATGAAGATGGAATTTGCACCAAGGACAGAAACAACTTCGCACTAAGACTATGCAGCAACTGTGGAGGGAACCACACGGCCAACTACAGAGGATGTCCTGTCTTTAAGGATCTTAAATCACACCTAAACGGGCGCAAATCCCCAGCTGGACCAAAAATCATCTTCAACGCCTCCAAAACTACACCGGAGGTTTTCTTCGCCATGGCTGCTAGATCATCCAACATGACTGCTACAACCAGTCCTAGTGTATCCTTCGCTAGTGTGCTCCGAACTGGACAGACGGAGCCCGCGAAAGAGACCCCGTCACTCCGCCATCTACAGAATCCGCAACCTAGCGCACCAGAGCTTGGCCAGCAAACTCCAAGTGGTCTAGAGGCCCTATTGATCTCACTCAATCAAAACATGACCACTTTTATGACGTTCATGCAAAACTGTATGCACGAACTGATGCGGAATCAAAACCTGCTTATCCAGAAGCTTATCGAGAATAAATAATGGCTTCCCTATGGCGTCTATGTGGAATGCTAACGGCATCTCCAAGCACAAAAATGAACTGCAACTATTCCTAGACTCAAGTGAAATCGACGTTTTGCTGATTTCGGAAACACATTTAACATCAAAAAATAACTTTCAAATACCAAAATATACCTTCTACGCAACAAACCATCCAGACGGAAAAGCTCATGGCGGGACCGGTATCCTAATCAAAAACCGTATAAAACACTCGTTCCTCAACAGATTTGAAACACAGCACCTACAAGCAACTGCTATAACCGTACAAACCAGCTGCGGCAACACTACATTGGTCGCCCTGTACTGCCCACCACGCTTCTCAATCTCTGAAAATGAATTTACCGATTTCTTTAACACACTCGGAGATCGCTTCATTGCAGCAGGGGACTATAACGCCAAACATACGCACTGGGGATCTCGCCTGGTAAATCCTAAAGGAAAGCAGTTGTACAACACAATAGTCAACCCTCTCAATAAGATGGATTGCGTCTCACCGGGTAGGCCCACTTATTGGCCCACAGATCCACAGAAACTGCCTGACTTGATTGATTTCGCAGTAACCAAGAGGATTCCACGTAATCGGATCACTGCGGAAACACTACTAGATTTAACTTCCGATCACTCTCCAGTGCTATTCACATTATTAACAAGACCTCAAGTACTTGATCGCCCATATAGGCTTACAAACAACAAAACAAATTGGCTTAAATTTAAAATGTACATGAGTGCCCACATTGACTGTTCGCTGAAACTGGATGCTGCAGAGGACATTGATATGTGCGTCTCTGCACTTGAGTCGATGATGGGAGCTGCAGCAAGAGTATCTACTCCACATGCCTCTTCTTACACCAAACCTGTTGACAGGCCTACGAACCGGCGGATAGAACAATTAGCAACGGAAAAACGACGTCTAAGAAGAGAATGGCAGATTACTCGATCACCAGCAGCAAAACTTAGCCTAAGGCAAGCTAATCGCAACCTCTCCAAGGCGTTAAGAAAAGAGGAAAGCTGGGCTCAAAGGAAATACATAGAAAAGCTCAGTCCAACCAGCACTAAACATCCTCTGTGGAAAGCCAACATCAAACTCATCTGTACTTCCCCCTCCGAACACATTAACGGATAGTGAGTACTCGGAACTCCAATCGGACGAGATCACTGCAGTTATTAAAAACCACATAAAGCCGAAAAAAGCCCCTGGCCATGACCTAATCACACCGAAAATGATCCTAGAACTCCCTATCATTGCAATACAATATATCTGCAAACTGTTTAACGCTATAATAAAAATTGGCTACTTCCCAAGAACATGGAAAAAGTCCACTATCATCATGATTCCTAAAGTGGGAAAGGACAAAACCCAGCCATCATCCTATAGGCCAATTAGTTTGCTGCCATGTCTTTTTGAAAAGGTCCTGCAGATCCGCGTAAACTCATTTCTGGCATCGGAGAACACAATCCCTTCACACCAGTTTGGCTTCCGCGAAAAACATGGTACAATTGAACAAGTCAATCGCATAACATCCGAAATACGAACAGCATTCGAACTAAAAGAATACTGTGCGGCTGTCTTTCTCGACGTTGCCCAGGCTTTCGATAGAGTCTGGCTGGAGGGTCTGATGTTCAAAATCCGGCAAAAACTGCCACAGTACACACACAAACTCATGGAATCTTACCTTTACAATAGGAAATTCGCTGTAAGATGTAATGACTCCGTCTCCGCTGATTTTGAAATCAAAGCTGGTGTACCGCAAGGCAGTGTACTCGGCCCATTGCTCTACCTGCTGTACACTGCAGACTTACCAACGAGTTTAGGACTTACAACGTCCACTTTTGCCGATGACACGGCAATCCTGAGCAGATCCAAATGTCCAATACAAGCCTCTGCAAAACTAGAGGAACACTTTAAGGAGGTAGAGGAATGGCTAGCAACCTGGCGTATCCGGGTCAACGAGCAGAAATGCAAACATGTTACATTTACGCTTAACAGAAGAAACTGTCCAGCTCTAATGCTAAACAACGTACCAGTTCCTCAAGCCGTGGATGTCACTTACCTTGGCATAAACCTAGACAGAAGACTAACTTGGCGCAAGCACATCGAAGCAAAAAAGTCACAGCTTAAACTGAAAGCGAGTAGCCTACATTGGATCATCAATGCTCGGTGCCCTCTACATCTGGAGTATAAAGTCCTCCTATACAACTCCGTACTGAAACCCATCTGTACTTACGGAGCCGTACTATGGGGAAATGCAAGTACCAGCAATGTCGATATTATACAAAGAGCGCAGTCCAAGATTTTAAGATCAATCACGAGGGCCCCGTGGTATATACGAAACGACAACATGATCTAAATATACCTAGCGTAAAATCTGAAATAGGTACTCAACAACTAAAGTATTCTGCGAAACTGGATGCACACCCAAATGTTCTTGCCAATTCCCTTACGCGAACTAATAATAGAACTCGTCTTAAAAGAAATGACAGACCAACCCAATAACAAGTGATTAGGGCCGCCTGCAATATCCCCAGGATTTATCTTAAGTACTAGTCTAAGAAAAATATCTCAAACTTGTTGTTAGGCTCTAATTTAAGAGTAGATTCAACAAATATATATTAAACGTTAAAAAAAAAAAAAAAAAAAAAAGACAGGAGAAATAAATCAGTTAGATGAAAAACATTTTGAAGAAAGAAATAGAGGACAAAAGGTCACACACTACAAATCAAAATTCAAGAAGAAAAAGAAAGTTAATAAAAGCAAATACGACAATTGATTAATTACAGGTCAACAACTCAAGATGGCTTTTTTGTGCATTATGCTATCCTTATCCTTAAAATCAACATGCAGCCAATCCATGGACATAAACCCAGTAAAAGCACCGAACGGTTACTTAATATTTAAGACGGGAACCATGGATTTACCGACAAACTTTGAATATCATTATTTCAAAGTGAATTTAACAAAAGACACAATATTTATTCAATACCTAACAGAAAAACTAAGTAGGGAAATTAATGGAATACAAATTGTAAAAGGAATTGGTTCAATATACAAATATCTTTTTGGTACTCTTCATCAAAACGATAAAGATGAATTAGAAGAAAAAATAAATAATCTTGAAAGCAATACCGTACAAGCAATCGAACCAAATTACGTAATAGACACTATTAATAAAGGTTTAGTACTAAATAACCTTAAGGAAGAATTTGAGCATTTCACAGAATGCATCGAAGACATAGAAATGGGCATGCAGCTCACTAGACTAGGAATTTTCAACCCAAAACTTTTAAAACATAATCGCTTAGGTCATGTTAATTCGGAAAAACTATTGAATACAAAAACATCCAACTGGTTTAAGCCAAATTCAAACGAGATATTTATCATTTCAAACATTCCTCAAGAAATAATAAAAACGCCTATCTTTGAGATACTTCCTTATCCAGATGAAAATAAAAATATTTTAACAAAAAATTCATACGATAAATACTATTTTAACAACAACACTTTGTTCAATAAAAATACAAAAACAAATAGAAACTAATGAATGTATAATAGGCATTATAAATTAAATCCCAACCACTTGTAAATACACTAAAACATATAAGAAACTAATTATATTGAACCAAACGTAAATGTAACATGGAATTTACCAAAAACTAAACTTAATCAAAATTGCGTAAACAACGACTTAATAATAGAAGGCAATAACATAATAAAAATTTACGATTCTGCCTTACAATTAAACGAAATATCAATAATAAATTCATTGCTGAATTATAGCCAAAGCATTTTTTAACAAACAATATCACCAGGCTAGAACCTATTTCCTTTATCCAAACAAAAGAGATAATTAACGAACACACCAAATATTATACTGTATTCCAAACTATTACATTAGCCACTTTTATACTTACTATAATAAGTTTGATTACATACTTAATCTATAAGTTTAATGCAATTTGAAAGTATGAAAATTGGCAGAATCGGACCACTATATCATATAGCTCTGGAGGAAACATTTTTGCAAAAATTGGAGTATCGCCATGAAATTTACCAATATGATAGTATTATATATAAAATCTCAGATCCCAAAATTTGAATCTGATCGGATAAATAGAACACAAGTTACAGCCGATATAAATCGGTTTGGCTTGCTGCGTCATCATCAAATCAACAGAGCATACGCATGCACACATACAGACGCAACGCTACATAAACTATGTGTATGCGTACGAATCGCGGCATGCGTGTAAAAGGGGATGGGGTAGAAGAAGAAGAAATTGAAATGAAATTTGAAAGGTTTTGTGCATTAATGAATTTAGATACAGAAAAAGAGTTTGGAACATGTAAAAATATTATGGCCATGGACTGCAAGGGTATATAAACTTCGGCACAGCCGATGTTAGCTTCTTTGATATTTCTTAAATATATTAATTGCTAATGTTATTTTTGAGGGGGCGTGTTTTTATTTACGGTCTCGCTTTCATGATGAAAAAAGTTAAAGAAAGTGATAAAGTTAATTATGAACTTGGATTTATACTCGATTCTGGAGCCACTGACCATTTGATTAATGATGTCTCGATGTTTGCCGATTGCGTGGAATTGGGGCAGGCAATAAAAATCGCTGTGGCAAAAGAGGACGAATTTATATGTGCGAATTTATAAAAGCAGCAGGAAAACCTTATGTCTGTTAAGCGCCTACAACAGGCAGGGATTGACTGTGACAGTGTCACCGTATCGAAAAATGGTGTGATTGTCCTTAAAAATTCAGGTATGTTGATTAATATACCAGTAGTAAAATTCCAAGCTTACAGTGTAGAGGCGAGGAACAAAAATAATTATCGATTATGGCATGAGAGGTTAGGAGATATAAACAATGCGAAATTACTTGCAATAAAGAAAAATAATTTATTTCATTGACTGCTGTCTTGTTAATTTAAAAGTATTAGATGAAATATGAGAGTCCTGTTTAAATGGAAATCAAGCTAGGTTGCCAATTAAACAATCTAAAGATAAAAACTATATAAAACGACCCTTATTTGTAGTTCACTCAGATGTTTGTGGCCCCATTACACCAGTTACACTAGATAATAAAAATTATTTTGTGATCTTTGTAGATACATTTACACATTACTGTGTAAATTTTTTAATGAAATATAAATCAGATGTTTTCAAATCATTTAAAGATTTTGTATCTAAAAGCAAAGCTCACTTCAATCTCCAAATTGTCAATTTGTGTATTGACAACGATAGGGAATACTTGTCAAATGAAATGAGTGATTTTGCGTTAAGAAAAGGATAAGTTATCATTTGACTGTGCCACATACACTTAATGTTAAATACACAGTTAAATGTTGTTTCGGAGAGGATGATAAGCACTATTACAGAGAAAGCCCGTGCTTTGGTTAATGGAGAAAAATTAGACAAATGTTTCTGGGGTGCAGCTGTACTAACTGCAACATATTTAATAAACAGAGTTCCAAGCAGAGCACTTCTTAACAGTAAAATTACCCCATATGAGCGAAAGAGAGAAAGGATAGAAGTCAACAAGAAATCCAAAAAGAAAATACGGAATGTGATAAGCCTCGTTTTCCGAATGAAATTAGGGAAAGTGATCAACTCAATTTCCCGAATGAAAGTAAGGAAATTGATCAACTCAACCGGAATAAATGTTCAATTCAACCCGGAATAGGCTACCTGATCTCCTGAATGATAGTACGGATTGTGAAAAAGCTGATCAGCCGTGTAATGATTTCGAATTGAAAAAGGATATAATAGTTAATAGAAAAAGTGAGAGGCTAAAATCCAAACCAAGGGTATCCTATAACGAACCTAATGAAACTCAAAAAAATTTTTTATTAAATGCACATTCAATGAAGTCACAAGTTCTTATCAAGAAATATTACATAGAAATGATAAATCATCGTTACCAGCATTGTCATCTGTCTAATCCTTTCATAAGTTTTCTTTTTCCATTTCTTCATATATTCCGCACATGTTGTGTTATGATTTGATGTTTAGCATGCTTCCTTAGGTCAACCTTTTTTTTCGCTAAACAAATTTATTATTTCCTCATCAATCATTTGCTTCAGCCTGATAGCGACATATCTGTGCTTCTACAGTAACTTGAATTTATTGTTTGCTGAACTCTTCCAACAAACTTGTCAGTGGATTCAAGCAGACCCAAAAAATCAATGTGGAAAGTTTGGAGTGGTTCTTCTTCCTTGTGCAATGGATGTAACAGTCCTTCCTTCTTTCCTTGTTTGAGATAATACATGGAATGCAGCATCTTATATGTCGTTCAACTTTGGCCTCGAGTTTCGGTATATAAAATTCTTTTGCGATTATGTCTTTCGTCTTCCTGATAAAAAAATGTCCTTTCTCATGAGCTTCTTTGATAAGATCACGCTGAAATGATATAGGTACGTCCTCCACCAGCTTACATAAAACACTAGGAGAATTTGCTAGTCCAAATGGTACCTTCAGAAACTGGTATTGCCCATTGTGGGTTACAAACGATGTATATTTTTGGCTTTCCTCCTCGACATCTACATGGAAGAATCCAGTTTTCAAGTCAATAGTGTTGAATATTATTGCACTTTCCAATGTGTCCAGTTGGTCTTCGATTAAGGGTAAAGGGAAATGGTCTCGTAATATTACCTTGTTATTCATTCTATAGTCGATACATAATCTTGGAGATCCATCTCGTTTTTTTACCAGGACTACGGGACTACTGTACTCTGACTCAGAGTGCTCGACTATACCTTCTTTTAACCATTCATCAACCGATTCTACGCGAACGCGAGTAGTTTGGTTCGCATTTTCACGTTTGTCTAATTTGCATTTACGGGTTGTTCAATGAAAGACGTTAGTATTTCTTGAATTAAATTAATCTTTATTTGTTTATATATAAATAGGCACTAGCACATAAACCAGTGACTAAAGGTTGTCACAACCAACACATAAATTGGGTGGACTTCGGAGTGAGATTACAAAGGTAGAGATTGGGGGCCAACGACACAGCGATGCACACCCGATGTAACTACAATTGGTATCTCTGATCTTACTAAGAATAATGCATTTCTTTTATAGTAATGAAGTAAGTAAGTCGTCTCGCCGACTTGGGTATACCATACACCAATAAAACAAATATTTCAAATTTATTATACACAAATGCATTTTCGTATTTTTAAAAAAATCGGTTTGCATGCTTTATCTTATCTTAGTATTTCCCTCACTCACTATGGAAAAACGTTTATATGCATAACTTGGCTATTTTTAGTCCGATTTTGATCAAATTTGGTATTTTGCTGAACATTAGTATCAAATTTAAGTGTGCTAAATTTGATTGCACAAGGTAGAAAATTACGGGAGATAATCGAGTCTTTTCAAATTACGGGGGCGGAAATGGGCATGGCAAAACCTTTACACATAAAAAATGTGCGCAATTACCAAGCAAATATTCCTACCAACTATGGTGTCTCTAGCTAGAATAGTTTTTGAGAAAATCGTTTTTATTTAATTTGCGGGGGCGTGGCAAAATTTTTACAAATACAAAATGTGCGCATTTACTTAGCAAATATACATACCAAGTTTTGTGTCTCTAGTTGCTATAGTGTTTGAGAAAATCGGTTTTATATAATTTGCGGGGGCGGTAGGGGGCGTGGCAGAAATTTGAAATAAACTTGATCAGTGTACATACTACACGAGTCTACATACCAAATTTGGTGGCTCTAGTTCTTATAGTCTCCGAGATCTAGGTTTTCATACAGACGGACGGACGGACGGACAGACGGACATGGCTAGATCGTCTCGGCTGTTGATGCTGATCAAGAATATATATATTTTATGGGGTCGGAAAAGCTTCCTTCTGCCTGTTACATACATTTTAGCGACTTTAATATACCATTTCACCCTATGGGTGTATGGTATAAAAATAGAGAGCTCACCAGTGCATAGTTCGACATAGTGTTAGGTCAGCAAAATACGTCTTTATTGCATTGCAGCTTAATTAACTAGGTCTTTATTGTTAACTGCTGACCATCTCAGATCTACTTATGACAGATGAGCCATCGATTGACATACATTCCTATTTGTTCTATATTATGATTGTCTTATTGTTATCTTATATTATATAATCTAAACACCAACATAGTCCCGGCCGTTGAACACCTGTTCAACTTTTTCCAACGTTGATCGCAAAATTGCTGGGGGCTGGGTTTGCTGCAGCGGGAGTCGGAATAGGATTGACAATCCTAACGGGTGTCTGCTATGGACCATTGTGCCTTGGTGTTCGGGAACACCTCCTCATTCTATATATCATCACAAGAACCAATGGAATTGTTAGCGCTACGTGGGAGACGATAATATGGTGTTCCAACGGGGGGGATAATATGGGGTCTTCTGGTAACTTCCTGTTTTGCTTAGTCCCCAGTTTTCCTTAAATATAGCTTAATTCTTCGTAGCTTAGCTGCATCTTCGTGAATTGTTTTGTTGTTGGCGCTGATTTGGTTGGGCCAATGCTGAAGTTGCAAAATCGCACATATGACAATTTCATTGTGTCTGTCGTAGCTATATGACCTGTTGGTGGCCTGTTTTTCGGATAGAAGAACTCCTTGCTGTTAACAGCAGAGAGTCTAGAGTTAACAATCCAGTCATCTTGTTAGTGACATCTTGTATATTATCGTCACAGGTCACTCTGAGTTCAATTGGTCTGGTGGTAGCAAAAATCCACTGATTTTTGTGTTACATGTCGTACCACACGAATGACCTGTTTGTGTTTTGTATTTGACACCCATGAGTTTCAATTGCTGGAATGGGTATTAGGTTATACAGTTGCACTGCCTGCGTTGCCACAAATGAAAACGTGACTTTAAATATCACATGATTGTTTGCAATTGTGCCTTGTGCCTTCATTAAGGCATATAATTGCAGGACGTCGTTATCTGGAACTGGCAAATCCAAACCAAATGGAAGATGTCTCTTAAATTGGTTCAGATGTCTCTGAAGCTGGACTGGTGATAATAGTAACGGGCCTATTTTGCTATGATGGGCATCTGTAAATATTTGGGAAATTTCGGTTTGAATTCGTTGCAAATTCCCTGCAATAACTGTCATGTGAGTAGTTAGCATGATATACCATTGTAATGCTTTTACTGCATTGTCCTGGACCTTAGTTATGTAGTTCATTTGTTGTTCCATTAATTTTATTTGATTTTCAATTGTGGCTTCGTCTCGCTTGATGATATTTATTGTTGAATCAATCACAGATGTCTGGTTTTGTAGCAATGTCAATAAATAGTCTTCATTTGATTTAACCTTTCGTATGGTGCCTGACATCTCTGTTGCATACTTTGAGTCCAGCACACCAAATAAGCCGTTCGCTATGTTCCCAATTATATCAAAAGGCGATCGTCGTTGGCGTTCTATGTGAAGAAGATCATTTCCAGTTCGTAGCTCTGAGTTGACATGCTCGAAGTGCCTCTGCATTGCCGTGCATGCCTCTGGAACCTTCATTAACTAGGTCTTAGGATTTGCAGTGTCCTCGATACCAGGGTCTTCTTGGGAATTGGTTTCTGTGTCATCGGCTTCGATTTTACGTTTTGTCCGCGTCTCTCTCAACAAGGAAGCCAATTTATGGATGGCACGCTTGTAGGTGCCTCTGGCTGTCTTAACGGACGTATCCATCCAGGCCTGGGTGTAATTTGACAATTCGTCCAATCGGCCTCTGCAATTGTTTAAGATTAAACATCGTGTTCATCTGAAATGGCTTCACCAAATCAGATTGACCAAAGAAATATACAAAACGAAACAAAAACATAAACAAAATAAGTCATAAAAATGCATATGACAATTATTGCTTAAATACCAAACAAAACATACATCCACACTCTGTGGAAAACACTCAAGATTATAACAGCGGCACGGTATCAAGTAACCAACGCTGAGCATGAAATATAAACATTAGAATAAGCAGTTTTAAGAGCAATTGTCGCTCCCTAGAGTTTAAGAATTCATTTATATACACAACCGTTCTTTAAATAAAATGAGTTCATATTTTGAATTCAACGAATGAAGATTGGGTTATTTTCCTTCTCTCCGGGATCCCCTATTCATTTTGGTCCTTCGAGTAAAAGAAACTCTGTAGTTTTCCCCCACCAGTGGTAAGAGACTCAGAGAATGAATCAGCTCCTTAAAGTCTGGATTCTTATGCAAGTGTAAATGCTAAGATCAGCTAAAGGTAGCAAAATAAAAACTCTTGTTTTCCCCCACCAGTGGTAAGAGATAATATAATATAAAAGCTACATATTGCTTAATAAATAAAAAGTGCGTGAGACCGAGTATATAAAGGCAGTTTGGCTAGTCGAGCAACTGCAATAATTTCGGCAGCGGTAAAAAATATAAAAATATAAAGTTGGTGCGTGGCGTATTCGAAGCCCTAATATCGAAAGTTAAAAAAAAATTTTTTTAGTGTATATATACACATTGAGTTGCAAGTAGGCAACAAAGAAGCAGCAGATCAGCAGCAAGAGACGAGAGAAGGACGGTGGCAGGCGCCCGCAAGACGTAAGAGAAGTCCTGGCAAGGAGATTGATAGAGCGCCCCAAAGAGTGCCCTGGGTCGCTGGAGAACGTACACTGCCAATACAAGGAAGTCTGGTGCGCTGACCGGCACCGGTACCGCCTGAGCCCATAGGCTCTGGACAACTGCAGCTGAGCGACGAAACAATAAAAAATAAAAAACGGCGAACTCTACCCATTGGCGGACAAGCAGCAGCGAACAGGACATCAGATAAGATATAAATTAAATTAGTCATAAGTACTTCATATTTTATTATTATCATTATATAATCCAAATATACGCATAAGTTAAAATGTTCACTAATAAGGCTGCTAAAGTGTTGGAGAAGCAGGCAGAGTTACATACCAGGTTGAGGCAGTTAGAAGCACTAGATCCTACAAACATAACTAGCAAAGTTGTAGAGGAAGTAAAACAGATAAGGAATCAATGGATACCTAATAACAAAAAATTGATCCAAACTGCTCCAAATTTCGATCATGATTATTTCAGAAATAAAATACATGAAGAAGCATTAACAATAGTTGCCAAAATTATAGCCATAGGAGAGGCAGAAAAACCAGGCACTAGTAAGTCGGTGTTAGTTGAAGCAGAAGCGAAAATGTCAGAAATGGGTGATGATAGCAAAGGAGAGTTGCGCGGGAATGCGAACTCCAGTAATGAGAACACTAAGGTTAACCAGGAAAAATTTGAAGAAAAAGTCCGTCAGCTCCAGCAATATTTGGATATGGTGAGCAAAGATTTACGTACGATAGACAATAGAACAGGCGAAATGTATATTAAGAAAATAAAATTCTTGTTTAGGAAGGTACAGGAGTGCCAGGCTTATACAGATGAGCTATACAGATATAATGAAACGTTTAAAGAGGTCATAGAAGAATTGGAGTTCGACCTTCAGAATACCTTGGTAGCATTAGAAGAGAAAATAAACGATCAGAAAGATGTGAAAGTTGAGAATGTAACCGTAAGAAGCGAATTACCGGTGTTGCCAAAAATTCAGGTACCCACATTCTCTGGAGAGCCAAGAGAATGGGACCTGTTTGTAGAGTTATTTGCAGAATTAATTGAAAATAGAGAGGATCTAAATCTTACTCTTAAATTCAATTATTTAAAATCCGCATTAAAGGGCGAAGCGAGGAGCATGGTAGCTCATTTATTGTCAGGATCAGTTCCCAAGCGGTATGAAAATAATCGGAGGGTATTTTCCGAACAATTAAGTCGGATCGTTGATCTACCGATGATCAACAATGAATCCGCAAAGAGTGTAAAAGGAGTGATTGACCTAATTAATGAGTCAGTGCACTTAATTAAAATAAAAGCCAAATTGTCCGACGAAGTTGACGTAATATTCGCACAACTCATACTTAGGAAATTTGATAGAGGCTCTACAATTGTATGAGAGTCAGATTAGAAAAACAAGGCAGATACAAATGCTATCTGATGTCATGGAATACTTGGGGCAAAGATATTGCTCGCTAAGTGCCATGAGGAAGGAAGAGAAAAAACCGGGGCAAAAAACGCCGGTTTTTTAAAGATAGTTGTTCGATCTGCAAAGGTCCTTGGCATAGCGCACCTCTGTGCTATAAGTTTAAAGCGCTAACACCTAAAGAAAGGGTGGAAATAGCCAAAAAAGTACAATTGTGTACACGATGCTTGAAGCATTCAAGCAACAAGAGATGCACCAATGAAATGGTCTGCTCATTATGCAACAAGGGACACCATACCCTTCTTCATTTTGGGGAAAAACAGGCGAATGTAAATACTTGTGTTACGGCACAACAAAAATTGTTGGCCCTAATACAAGTTAAAAAAATAAATGGAGAATATGAAACGTTAAGAGCCTTAATTGATAGTGGTTCTCAGAGCACTATTTTATCTGAAGAAGCCGCTCAAATATTAAAATTACCCAATATCAAGAAACAAACAGAAATAAGTGGCGTATCTTCAACAAAACCTAGAACTTCGAAGTATAAGGTAAATCTTGAAATGAAGACGCGTGATTCTGAAATAGAACCGCTTAAGGTTGAAGCAATTGTATTGCCACAATTAATAAAAGCTCTCCCATTAAAAATAGCAAACGTGGATATGTCAAAATGGCAAACTTACGTGCTAGCTGACCCCACCTTTAATAAACCTGGTAGGGTCGATATGATAATAGGGGTAGACGTATACACTCACATCTTAAAAAGTGGAGTTGCCAAAATTAATGGCCTACTAGGACAAAATACTCAATTTGGCTGGATTGTGTCGGGATGTACAAAGTCAAAAGGAGATGAGTCTATAGTAGCTACAACAATAGATATCACAGATATGGAGCGTTTTTGGGAAATGGAGGCAGATGAAAAAGATGATACAGAAGCTAGCGAATGTGAAGAAAATTTTAACATGACTACTAGGATTGATGCCTCAGGAAGATATGTAGTAACGATTCCGTTTAAGCAAAAAAAGGAATTAGGTGACTCGAAGGCGCAGGCAACTGCTCGATTTCTTAACTTGGAGAAAAAATTCCAGAAAAATCCAAATTTTAAGGAGGAGTACGAAAAATTCATTAACGAATATTTGGAGTTGGGCCATATGGTCGAAACTAAGGATGAAGGTGCGTATTACCTGCCACATCAAGCAGTAGTAAAAGAAGCAAGTCTGACAACTAAATTAAGAGTTGTATTTGACGCTTCCGCGAAAACCACGAATAATAGAAGTCTCAATGATGTGATGTGGATCGGGACGCGACTTCAAAAAGACATATTCGACATAATAATAAAGTGGCGAAAATGGCAGTACGTAGCATCTGCAGATATTGAAAAAATGTATCGGCAGATAAACATTGATCTAAACGATCAAAAATATTTGCATATCTTGAAGAAATTCAACGCAGAAAAAATTAAGAATATATAAATTGACAACAGTAACTTACGGTACGCCGTCAGCACCTTATTTAGCTACAAGGGTACTTACAGAGATAGCAAACAGATGTCAGGATAAAGTGATTAGTGAAATTATTCGAGAAGAATTCTACATGGATGATTTAATGACTGGAGGTAATACCGTACAAGAATCAAAACACAAAGTTCAGCAGGTTTCCAGAGAGCTAGAAAAAGCAGGAATGAATTTGAGAAAATGGATTTCGAATAAGTCCGAAATTGTTGAAGAGGTTATTGATACAGGCGACAATAAAGTATTAAAAATTGATGAGAACGAGGCAATTAAAACCTTGGGGTTGCAGTGGGAACCAATTAAAGACGAATTTAAGTTTAAGGTACACTGTGACGAGAACAGAAAGGTGAATAAAAGAAGTGTGCTATCCACACTAGCCAAGATTTATGAAGTTGTGGCTAGCGGAACAAAATTGGGATCAAGAGTTGTCCGATAACGAAACATCAGAATGGAAATCCTTCAGGGATAATTTGGTGTATCTGGAAGAAATCAGATTACCCCGATGGATCAAGACACAGCCTAATAGGTGGTTACAGATTCATGGGTTTGCTGACGCTTCAGAGAAGGCATATGCAGCGGTAGTATATGCTAAAGTAGGTGAAGCACTTACCTTAATAGCCAGCAAAAACAAAGTTAATCCAATCAAAAATAGGAAGACTATTCCTAAATTGGAATTATGTGCAGCACACTTGCTATCGCAATTGCTACAAAGAGTCCAGCAATCTATGGCTGCTCCATCTGAAATATATGCTTGGAGTGACTCTACTATTACACTGTGCTGGATAAAGAACGGTGCTAGTAAGGAAAAATTTGTAAGGCGTCGCATAGAGGATATCCTAAAAATCAAAGAAATAACATGGAACCATGTAAAATCTGAAGACAACCCTGCAGATGTAGCTTTAAGGGGTATTTGTCCAAATAAGTTAAAAGAATGTGAATTGTGGTGGAATGGTCCTAAGTGGCTCGGGGAGGCAAAAGATAAATGGCCTAAACAAAAAACAGACGACGACAAGATTATGGTAAATTCCGTACTATTAAATACAGAGAGTAGTATTATGCAGGAGCTGATTGAAAAGTATTCCTGTATGAATAAGCTGACCCGAATTACGGCATATGTATTAAGATTTATCAGCATTAAAAAAAGAGATAAAGTGTACCCACCATACTTAACCGTCAATGAGCTTAAAAATGCTAAAAATTTTATAATTAAACAGCAACAGGCATATCAATTTAGCAGAGAGATATCAGGTCTTATGCATAACAAGCAAATTGACATGAAAAGCAAAATTTTAAGCTTAAATCCATTTGTGGACAACGATGGAATATTACGCGTGGGGGGAAGATTGCAAAATGCCAACATATGTTTTGACACTAAGCATCCTGTGATTTTGGATAAATCACATCTAACAATGCTGTTGATTAAAGATGCTCATAAGGAAACGTTACACGGAGGAATTAATCTTATGAGAAGCCAAATTCAAAGGAAATTTTGGATTTTCGGATTGAGAAACGCCCTTAAAAAACACCTAAGGGAATGCGTCACTTGTGCCAGATACCGCCAAGTAACTGCGGAGCAAATTATGGGTAATCTACCCAAAAATAGGGTTACGGTGTCATCGCCATTTCATAACACGGGGATTGATTTTGCCGGTCCATATCACATAAGATGCTCAAAAATCCGGGGACAAAAAACATTCAAAGGGTACATAGCAATATTCGTTTGCTTGTCAACTAAGGCAATGCATTTAGAAGTTGTTAGTGACCTGACAACTGATGCCTTCCTAGCAGCTTTTCGAAGATTTGTTGCAAGACGGGGTAAATGCGCTAATATATATTCTGATAATGGTACAAATTTTGTAGGTGCGGCTAGGAGGCTTGATGAAGAATTCAAAAAAGCAGTTCAAGATAACGTTCAGATTGCCCCTGTTCTAGAGCGAGAACAAATTAGCTGGCATTTTAGCCCCCCGGCAGGACCTCACTTCGGAGGTATATGGGAAGCTGGGGTAAAGTCGGTTAAGTATCATCTGAAAAGAGTTATAGGAGACAACAACCTCACATATGAGGAACTGGCAACATTGTTGTGCCAAATAGAAGCCGTGTTAAATTCACGTCCGTTGTATACGACGGGTGAAGATATGGACAACAACGAGGTTTTAACGCCCGGTCATTTCTTAATTGGAAGACCTACATTAGAAGCAGCCGAGCCCATATCAGAAGAAAGAATTGGAAATTTAGACAGATGGAAATTAATACAGAAAATGAAAAAAGATTTCCAGTTGAAATGGAAAGACGAATATGGACAGGACGTTCTGATCAAAGATGAAAATTGTCACCCAGCCAGGTGGCCTTTGGGCAAGATTGAGGAAATTCACAAAGGCAGGGACGATAAAGTAAGAGTGGTAAAAGTCAAATTACAGGAAGGGTCAATTACAAGGCCTATAAATAAAATCTGTCCACTTATTGGGGTAAAATCATCAGAAGACGCTGAGGAGACGCGATGTCAGAAAGGTACCAGATTCGGTCATCTGTCCAAAGTAGGAACCGTGATGATTTTAGCAATGTTGATACTGCTTTGCCAACTTTCGAATGCAGCAAGCATTAAAGATAATCGACCAAAAATAACAGTAAAAGAACTAAACGCAACAGCCGCATTGTACTTAGATCCAATGGGTGAAGTGGAAGTAGAAGCGTCCTCATGGGATCTGGTGGTATACTATGATGTGTCGGCATATTTTGAAATGCTCAGTCAAGGTGACAGAATGATTCCCAAATTAAGTGGCTTATGCCAAAAACTGTATAATTTCGAAGACCAGTGTCATGTTGTATTAAACAACACGGTTAAGCGAATTAAGGATATCGAGGAAAATAATATGCTATTCATGATTCAAGAAAAGACAAGACGCAAGCGAGCACCATTTGAATTCATGGGTTCACTGTACCATATATTATTCGGTGTCATGGATGCGGACGATAGGAAACAAATGGAAGAAAACATGAGAAACTTATTTACAAATCAGCAGAACTTAAAGCATCTAGAAGAAAAGCAGACATCGGTGGTAGATTCTACGGCAAACATTCTTAAGACTACCATAAATGAGATAAATGAAAACTTTGGCAACATGAACAACCGGATTGAAAATATGACAGAATTATTAAAAGAAAGTTATTACGTGCTAGCTGACCCCACCTTTAATAAACCTGGTAGGGTCGGTGCTTATACCTGCCACATCAAGCAGTAGTAAAGGAGGCAAGTCTGACAACTAAATTAAGAGTTGTATTTGACGCTTCCGCGAAAACCACGAATAACAGAAGTCTCAATGATGTGATGTGGGTCGGGCCGCGACTTCAAAAAGACATATTCGACATAATAGTAAAGTGGCGAAAATGGCAGTACGTGGCATCTGCAGATGTTGAAAAAATGTTTCGACAGATAAACATTGATCTAAACGATCAAAAATATTTGCATATTTTGTGGAGAAATTCACAGCAGAAAAAATTAAGAATATATAAATTGACAACAGTAACGTACGGTACGGCATCAGCACCTTATTTAGCTACAAGGGTACTTGCAGAGATAGCAAACAGATGTCAGGATAAAGTGGTTAGTGAAATTATCTGAGATGAATTCTACATGGATGATTTAATGACTGGAGGTAATACCGTACAAGAATCAAAACACAAAGTTCAGCAGGTTTCCAGAGAGCTGGAATAAGTCCGAAATTGTTGAAGAGGTTATTGATACAGGCGATAATAAAGTATTAAAAATTGATGAGAACGAGGCAGTTAAAACCTTGGGGTTGCAGTGGGAACCAATTAAAGACGAGTTTAAGTTTAAGGTACACTGTGACGAGAACAGGAAGGTGAATAAAAGGGGTGTGCTATCCACACTAGCCAAGATTTATGATCCACTACGTTGGTTAGCACCAGTAACAGTAGTAGGCAAGTTATTTATGCAGAAGTTGTGGCTAGCTGAACAAAATTGGGATCAAGAGTTGTCCGATAACGAAACAACAGAATGGAAATCCTTCAGGGATAATTTACTGTATCTGGAATAAGTCAGATTACCCCGATGGATCAAGACACAGCCTAATAGGTTACTACAGATTCATGGGTTTGCTGACGCTTCAGAGAAGGCATATGCAGCGGTAGTATATGCTAAAGTAGGTGAAGCAGTTACCTTAACAGCCAGCAAAAACAAAGTTAATCCAATCAAAAATAGGAAGACTATTCCTAAATTGGAATTATGTGCAGCACACTTGCTATCGCAATTGCTACAAAGAGTCCAGCAATCTATGGCTGCTCCATCCGAAATACATATATGCTTGGAGTGACTCTACTATTACACTGTGCTGGATAAAGAACGGTGCTAAGAAGGAAAAATTTGTAAGGCGTCGCATAGAGGATATCCTAAAAATCAAAGAAATAACATGGAACCATGTAAAATCTGAAGACAACCCTGCAGATGTAGCTTCAAGGGGTATTTGTCCAAATAAGTTAAAAGATTGTGAATTGTGGTGGAATGGTCCAAAGTGGCTCGGGGAGGCAAAAGATAAATGGCCTAAACAAAAAACAGACGATGACAAGATTATGGTAAATTCCGTACTATTAAATACAGAGAGTAGTATTATGCAGGAGCTAATTGAAAAGTATTCTTGTATGAATAAGCTGACCCGAATTACGGCATATGTATTAAGATTTATTGGCATTAAAAAAAGAGATAAAGTATACATATCATACTTAACCGTCAATGAGCTTAAAAATGCTAAAAATTTCATAATTAAACAGCAACAGGCATATCAATTCAGCAGAGAGATATCAGGTCTTACGCTTAACAAGCAAATTGACATGAAAAGCAAAATTTTAAGCTTAAATCCATTTGTGGACAACGATGGAATATTACGCGTGGGGGGAAGATTGCAAAATGCCAACATATGTTTTGACACTAAGCACCCTGTGATTCACATCTAACAATGCTGTTGATTAAAGATGCTCATAAGGAAACCTTACACGGAGGAATTAATCTTATGAGAAGCCAAATTCAAAGGAAATTTTGGATTTTCGGATTGAGAAACGCCCTTAAAAAATACCTAAGGGAATGCGTCACTTGTGCCAGATACCGCCAAGTAACTGCGGAGCAAATTATGGGTAATCTACCCAAAAATAGGGTTACGGTGTCATCGCCATTTCATAACACGGGGATTGATTTTGCCGGTCCATATCACATAAGATGCTCAAAAAACCGGGGACAAAAAACATTCAAAGGGTACATAGCAATATTCGTTTGCTTGTCAACTAAGGCAATGCATTTAGAAGTTGTTAGTGACTTGACAACTGATGCCTTCCTAGCAGCTTTTCGAAGATTTGTTGCAAGACGGGGTAAATGCGCTAACATATATTCTGATAATGGTACAAATTTTGTAGGTGCGGCTAGGAGGCTTGATGAAGAATTTAAAAAAGCAGTTCAAGATACCGTTCAGGTTGCCACTGTTCTAGAGCGAGAACAAATTAGCTGGCATTTTTGCCCCCCGGCAGGACCTCACTTCGGAGGTATATGGGAAGCTGGGGTAAAGTCGGTTAAGTATCATCTGAAAAGAGTTATAGGAGACAGCAACCTCACATATGAGGAACTGGCAACATTGTTGTGCCAAATAGAAGCCGTGTTAAATTCACGTCCGTTGTATACGACGGGTGAAGATATGGACAACAACGAGGTTTTAACTCCCGGTCATTTCTTAATTGGAAGACCTACATTAGAAGCAGCCGAATCCATATCAGAAGAAAGAATTGGAAATTTAGACAGATGGAAATTAATTCAGAAAATGAAAAAGGATTTCTGGTTGAAATGGAAAGACGAATATCTATATACGCTCCAGCAAAGGAATAAGTGGCGACGAACCACAGAGAATTTAGAGAATGGACAGGTCGTTCTGATCAAAGATGAAAATTGTCACCCAGCCAGGTGGCCTCTGGGCAAGATTGAGGAAATTCATAAAGGCAAGGATGATAAAGTAAGAGTGGTAAAAGTAAAATTGCAGGAAGGGTCAATTACAAGGCCTATAAATAAAATCTGTCCACTTATTGGGTTAAAATCATCAGAAGACGCTGAGGAGACGCGATGTCAGAAAGGTACCAGATTCGGTCATCTGTCTAAAGTAGGAACCGTAATGATGCTAGCAATCTTGATACTGCTTTGCCAACTTCCGAATGCAGCAAGCATTAAAGATAGTCGACCAAAAATAACGGTAAAAGAACTAAACGCAACAGCCGCATTGTACTTAGATCCAATGGGTGAAGTGGAAGTAGAAGCGTCCTCATGGGATCTGGTGGTATACTATGACATGTCGGCATATTTTGAAATGCTCAGTCAAGGTGACAGACTGATTCCCAAATTGAGGGGCTTATGCCAAAAACTGTATAATTTCGAAGACCAGTGTCATGTTGTATTAAACAACACGGTTAAGCGAATTAAGGATATCGAGGAAAATAATATGCTATTCATGATTCAAGAAAAGACAAGACGCAAGCGAGCACCATTTGAATTCATGGGTTCACTGTACCATATATTATTCGGTGTTATGGATGCGGACGATAGGATACAAATGGAAGAAAACATGAGAAACTTATTTACAAATCAGCAGAACTTAAAGCATCTAGAAGAAAAGCAGACATCGGTGGTAGATTCCACGGCAAACATTCTTAAGACTACCATAAATGAGATAAATGAAAACTTTGGCAACATGAACAACCGGATTGAAAATATGACAGAATTATTAAAAGAAAGTTATTACGTGTATAGAGAATCCATTCGGATTTTCATGATTGTAAATCAATTAAGCTCCGTGGTTGATGAATGTGAAAAAATTCAAACAGGAATTATTAGTTTATTGATAGACATTAACCATGGTAGATTAAATACCAATATTTTAAAACCAAGCCAAATGAAATTAGAAATAACCAAAATAAAGGAAAAATTATCTGAAACGTTAGTATTGCCAGGAACTGAGTTAAAGGACATATATGCTCTGTTGACAGCCAAGGGAATTTTTGTTGACAAAAAATTAATTATAAGTGCTAAAATACCACTTTTCAGTGGACATCCATCCTTTCTCTACAGAGTTATTCCAATTCCCGTTCGATTGGTCAGTAATCAATTGGTAACAGTGTATATAAGCAGTCAGTACTTAATATATAATTTTGAAATAGACTCGTATCACTTAATGTCAGATTCAGCAATGCAGAAATGTCGAACCTGGCAATCAAACAGGAGAACATGCGAAGGAAATTGGCCTTGGAGTAACGCCAATGATAATGCCTGAACTGTTTATACACCACGATTATTCAGCCAAAATCTTACTGGGTAGAACTAGATAGTAGCAGTAGGTGGTTATTCAAGGACCCACCTAAAACTAAGGCCAGAGTCCAATGTGGTAACGAACAGCAGGAGGTGGTGGATATACCGGAACAAGGAATCTTGAGCCTCAGACCAGGCTGCACAGCTAGAGCTGAAGATAAAATTTTAGTAGCTCATCATAGCGTTCAGTGAGAGTCGTACATAGCTATTACAACTTCGCATATTAGCGATGTTAGTAACATACCAAATATAGAATGGAGTCCTGTTGAAGCCAACTTGGTAAATCATAAGGCAGAATTAGAAAGAATAGGAAGTCAGTTACACTCGTTAAAGGAAGATCATTTTGAGTTACTAGGTTTAAACGTCCATCATGCAACCGGTCATGTTTCCCTAATATTGGTCATCATACTAAGTTTAATATTAATAATAATTTGCATAAGACAATATAAGCTTAAACATAGATTCCAAGCCGTTATATTTGGCCGCGCCTCGCAGAATGTTTAAAATTAAACATCGTGTTCATCTGAAATGGCTTCACCAAATCAGATTGACCAAAGAAATATACAAAACGAAACAAAAACATAAACAAAATAAGTCATAAAAATGCATATGACAATTATTGCTTAAATACCAAACAAAACATACATCCACACTCTGTGGAAAACACTCAAGATTATAACAGCGGCACGGTATCAAGTAACCAACGCTGAGCATGAAATATAAACATTAGAATAAGCATTTTTAAGAGCAATTGTCGCTCCCTAGAGTTTAAGAATTCATTTATATACACAACCGTTCTTTAAATAAAATGAGTTCATATTTTGAATTCAACGAATGAAGATTGGGTTATTTTCCTTCTCTCCGGGATTCCCTATTCAGCAATATTGGCACATTATCCTCCTTTAGAATTACCATCATGCTTTCTTTGACATTGTTATATGGTTTCTTCCATTCGGATGTACCCTGCAATTCCTGTAGGTACTCTTGAGACCATTGTGTCCAGAATGTATGCTTAAGCCGTTGCACTAATATCCATTGCTCTGGAATGGATCGCTGTGTTACTGGCTCTGCATCAGGTTGAGCTACTAATGGCTCTCCGATCAATGGATGGCCTGGGGATAGAGCTGTTAAGTCGTTGGGATAGTCTGAGTTTGGGGTTAACGGACGAGAGTTCAGCACTGCTTTAACATTGAAAATGATGGTAGACAGTTGTTCAAACGTTACATTTGCTGTCGATACGTTTTTCAATTGTAAATGCTTAGCGGCCTTCACCGCAGCTTCCCTTAATCCTCCGAAATGTGGAGACCGCGGTGGTAAAAACTTAAATTGCACTCCTTTTTGGTTGCAAAACTCCTTGATAGTACCTGCTGCCTTCTCCGAGTGTATTGTATCGTTCAGCTCCTTCAGTTGGTTGTTTGCTCCAATAAAGTTTGTTGCATTGTTGTAAATTTTAATGTTTTCTCTGTGTGTAAACAGTTTCTTGCCAAACTGTTAATAGGGGTTACAACAAATACAGGGCTGCAAACAGAAACGCATGGTATTTTCAATTTCAACCAATGTTAACAAACCAATTCATAATTCTTATTAATATCAAAATTTGATTTTGTTTGTGTGGTGTTGGTGCACTCTATTGTTTTGTTTTCTTTTTTGATGTCTGCTTGTGACTAGTTTCCTTTTTCGCGCTTCTTTTTCTCTAACATATTGCAGTTAGCCTTAGCTTTGGTTTGTATACGATGCTCTTATCATATATATGTTTTTCCTTTTTATTTACATATTGATTTATAAATTAGTTGTCTGCTGCAATTACATATATATACATACATATATACTAGCGAACCCGGCAAACTTTGTATCGCCACCTGATGGCTTCTTTTTTTGTAACATTTCGTTTATGGATTGCAAGATGAAGAATTTTTTTTTTTTTATTTATATTTGAATAGTCAAATACATTACACAATTTTCATTCAAGCACCTTATGGTAAACGACATTTTGTTTTTTGGTTAGGGGCAAGAACAAATAAAGCAAATGGTTTGCTGACACGTGAGAATGTTACGTACAATTGACCATTAGAAAAACATGCACTTTCTAGATTAAGGCTACAGGTTGATTTGATAATCGTCATGGCGAAGGCAAGACGAATCCGAAATTGAATTAGTTTAAACTCAAGGGGCATATTTATTGGGATCATCACAATCCTTGGAATAAGAAATTCCTGATCTTTAAATATTCCTTTAAGTATTGTCCCGTAAGTCACATTATCGACATAAAAAACAGACAAAAACCAAGCTTGAAACTCACTCCACAGTTTGTCAAAATTTGAACGCACTCGTTTCTGTAGTTTCTCACACAAAAATTTTATATATAGATATAGACATAGACGTACAAAGCTTAGTACGAAGATGCGGCCCATATCACACCAGGCCCGGTCCTGTTCCGAATGACCTTAAGTAAAGTTAGTGTTACAACTTCTACCCACTCCAACCTAAGTGCAAAGGCGTATTACATATATAAACATAAATTAAACTAAAGAGATATAAAATGTTAAAAGTAATAAGAGAATAGATTATATCTAAAAAAAAAGGATAGAGTTGGGATGGAGTTATATTTTGATTAAGCAAAAATCGAGCAAGGCTTAGATCCATGTTACTATTCGGAGATAGTTTTTTAAGATAGTTTTTGGTGGTCTGCACCATTCGCTCTGCTTGGCCGTTTGTTGCTGGGTGAAACGCGCTGATCTAATGTGTCGAGTTAGATTGTTGTGGAGGAATGACTTGAACTCCTCGGAGGTAAACGCTGTGCCATTGTCTGACACCAACCAGAAGAAAGGTTTTTCCCTGAAAAAGGTCCTCTACAGATGTGTAGACGGGACTACGACGCGCTTGGCTGACTCCCAATGATGCACCGGTATGAATGATCGTTACGATTCTGCTGACATGGAATAGTACGGATAAGCATTAACACATTGCTCCAATTTCATGTCTGGCCATCCCCTTAACATTTAGTTTGATACTTTCGCCAGTAAGGGGTCCTTCGATGTATGAGCGGCAATCAACTTGGCACTTACGATTGGCGTTGCTGCTAATTCGATCATAAGGACATCATCAATGCTAACTGGGTCTGATGCTGCCGACAGTGGGCAACGACTTAGAAAATCAGGACAGGAACAAAGACCGACGTAGCATCTGATTTGAAATAATGTTTGGAATTGCTTTTGAAATGGTAAAAATACCCAACAGAGGTTGATGATCGGTGATTAGTGTGAATGTACGACCTTCTTAACTCCTGCTACCAAAGCAATGGCTTGTCGATCAATTTGAGCATAATAAGCGATTCATAACTGTTACAATAGGAGTAGCCTAATCTGAATACTCCACAGGTTTACGAATCCCATGTTGGCAAGAAAACTTCTCTCAAGTTTTCATCCCTCATGCCGCATACAAAACGATCACGCAGCTCTAAAATTGCAACCAACTGCCAATGCTTGCAGCGCTGCCAGGTAGTTTCCGAAGATGATCAGTCAGAATCTTCTCAATTTGGTCTAACGGTAATGTACTGAGCTGGTTTGGAAACGCCAACGATGTGAAATAATCGTAGACTGGTGCTCCGACCAGTGTGAGGAAAAATGCTTTTTGGCGACCCTCGTCTTTGACATCATTGGCAAGTAGCCATTTATTTGGCTGTCTCAAGTCAAACGCTTCCAAGCTTCCAACTGTCGTCATAATTGGGTTCCGTTGAGCACTCGTTGAATCAATTAATTCCCTGTTTTTTCAAATACGCCGGACAATGGAGTCTCCCCAAATTCACCAGCAAGCGACTCTGCCATGCAAATGTGTGTGTGTATACCTTTACAAAATTTCACCACAGCATATACATATATATGTAACGTATGTACATACATATATGTATGTATGCTTTTGTGCGTGACAATTCTTTGATGTTTTCCGTCATTATAATTAGCATTCCACCCTCGTCGCCAGTTTAGAATATGTACTTGGATAATTTATTAATGTATAAATATACAGAGTTATGTATGGCAAAAGTTAAATCCCGTGTGTTCTTCAAAACGACATGGCTGGAGACGCGAAGATTGCTTTGCCAGATGGCTTGCACATGACAGCGCTGCATACACAACACAAAAAAAAACGATTTCTTCACTCCATACCTAGAGAGATAACCCATTTGAATATTTACATATAGATCACTATGGACCGATTCATAGTAAAGATAGAAAAATTAAACACATATTAGTTATAATAGATGCATGCACCAAATTTGTGCAGTTATTTACCACAATAGAAGCGATCGATGCGCTGAAAGAATACTTCAAAGTATATAGTAGACCCAAGAATATAATATCAGATCAGAGAATTCGATGACTTCATTAAGGAATGTAATGTCAAACATATAAAAGTAGCGACAGCATCACAGCAGGCTAATGGACAAGTTGAAAGAGTCAATAGAGACCTGGGACCTATGATTGCGAAGTTAGTGAACAACGAAAATAATAAAGTATTAGATAAGGTGGAGTTTACAATGAATAACACCAGAAATACATGTACCAATGAATATCCAAGCGTAATGCTCTTTAGTATAAGACAAAGTGGTACTATGTTAGACAGTTTAAAGGAAAATGTAATAGAAGTGTTTGGGCTGCAACTGAAAGTTTTTTAAGACATCTTCATGTCTACCGTCTTTTTGGACTATCGCACAGTCACTTAGCGTTTCAGTTTTTATTTTTTTTTTTTTTTGTTTTTATATTTTTGTTGATTTTGTTGTATTGAACGGTCGGACTAAGATGTTATTCTATTTCCAATAAATATTCCTTGCTTCTATTGATGGTATGAGAATTATGGCATTGTAAATAGAAGTATGTGTAACAGGTATATTTATGGGAAAGTTAAGAATGTCAGGCCTAAGAATAGGGTGTCACTGGTATGTGTACAATCTAATAGCCAATTGAATTTTTTAATGGAATCTATATCTATAATGCCATCACTAGGGATTGGAAAGCTTTGTTCAACTAAGTGATAATTATATACTATCCTGTAGATAATTCTACGAATGCTTAACCTTTTCAAAATACTGAAGCTTTGCCAATTCCTAATATTTTTGTTTATAAATTGTTATTAAGATTGTCAAAAATATCGCCATTTTCTGTTAATATGAATTTGACAAATATTCATGTAGTATTTATATATTTTTTTCATATTGAAAATTGAATATCATGGCTTTTTAAAAAAGAAAAGAAATTGGCTCCAGGTCTGTCCCGAGGCGTGTGCTTGCTTTCGTTGCAAACTTAGAAGTCATGTGTGATCGTCTATGATTATTATGTTATGCCGGCCTAGCACGGCCACAAACTGGGTTCGGAAACGATGACCGCTTCTGGTTCTTTTGTTGTCTATCGGTACCTCATCACGGGTTCCTACATTTGGCCCTCCTGACGTTTCATTCGACTCGAATGAAGGTCCCCAAGGTTACATGAACTCGGCCACAGTGGATGTAGTAGTTGGTCCTTCCCTATCTCCCATCCTTTCAACTTCATATCTTCCATGTTTCTGGACTGATACTACCTTGTGCGGCCCCAAGTATTTTCCTTTCAGCTTAAGACCTACCCCGTACTGTGTCCGCTTTATCGCTACTAAATTGTTAAGTCTATATTTCCTTTCGATCTTCCGTCTTAGGACTTTAATATTTTCAATCGCCCTATCTCGGATCTCATTTAGTTCCTCATCCAACTCGTTCACTATTCATTCTAAAATACGCTCTCTTAGCTCTGCATCTTCAGGAACTCTCATATCTAAACCTGTTAGTATCTTAAACGAACTCACTTTTGTACTTTTTGGCTCAGTGTTGTTTATCATTTGTTGCACCTTGCCTATATGCTTATAGAAGGTTACTGGACTTTCAAAACTCAATTTCGTAAACATGGGTACAATGATCTTGTGCATTCTTTCGACTTGTCCGTTTTCCCGCGGAACACCAGTTGTAATTAATAAATGTTTTATGTTATTGTCCTTACAATACCGTTCAAACAAATGTGACGTAAACGCCGTTCCCCTATCGGTCACTACTCCCACTGGGTTGCTTGTTTTTCCAAATGATTTACGACTTCTTCTGCCCCGGTACTTCGGGTAGGATATAACCATACGAACTTACTATAACCATCGACAACTACTAGCAAATGATTATACCGCTTCTTGGTGAGGTCCATCGGAACCACATGGTCAATATGATATGTAACTAGAGGCAGATCTCCCTTATCAATCGTTGTCAGATACCCTTCTTTTCTACTCATTTTAGCATTTGTTATAATACACTGTACTCAACTTCAACTATTCGTGTAACTTTTCCTTTCAATTTGCGAATGAAATATGACCATTAACTGTGTTTTCTTTGCCGAGAAATGTCCTTGTTTATGGGTAAGCAAGATAATTTCATTCTCCATCTGCTCGGTTACTACGATCAACTGCTTATTGGCATCTTTGAACAAGACCTCATTCAAAATATATAAATCCTCATTCCCGCCCTTCTCCTTTATCCAATCATCAACCAATTGAGCTTATTTCAGTCGATGAATAATACTATCCGATATCGAATAACAGGCGACACGACTCAAAGCATCTACATGCCTCATCCTTGATCCTGAACGATGTTCTAGAGTCTAGACTGTAACTAAAATCCTGCAAAAACATGGCCCACCGGGCCATTAAGAAATGGAACTTCCTGTTTCTTCATGGTCATAGTAAATGCATTACAGTCTTTAACTATAGTGAACTGCAAGCCAAGAATGTAAACTCGCCACTTCTTTAGAGCCTCAATTATGGCTAGAACTTCTAGCTCGTATGAATGATGATTCTGCTCACATGGCTGTTTTCCGACTCATGTACTGAATGGAATGGAGCAAATTATCCTCCGTATCTTTCTGCATTAGAATTGCCCCGTAACCATATTTTGATGCGTCAGCATGGACCTCTGTATGCGCTTTCGGATTATATAACCTCAATACCGACTCACTAGTTAACGATACCTTTATTCGTTCAAATGATACCTCCTCAATCTCGCCGAACACAAATTTACTATCCATTCTTGGCATATCAGAAAGTGGCTTCCTCATTAAAGCATATCCCTCAATGAATATTCGAAAATACGATGTTAAACCGAGAAACCTTTGCACTGCTTTCTTATCATGCGGTCTTGGGAAATTGTGTACCGACGAAATTTTCTCTTCACTCGGTTTTATTATCCCTTCACTAATCACGTATCCTAGAAAATTGACTTGATTTTGTAGAGTCTGACACTCTTTCCAGTTTAGATGTAATCCGTTCTTCTCGGCTACCCCCAAAACTAATTTAATTCTTGCCATTCCCTCTTCAAGGTCCTTGCTTGGAATGATGATATCATCCATATATACGATCGCTATACCTTTCTGAATCAACTCCTGCATTGCTGCCATCATGAATCTCGTAAAGACCGCTGGAGAGTTTGAGATACCAAACGGTACATATAAGAATTCGTACTGTCCTTTCTGTGTAACAAATGAAGTGAACTTTTGCGAACTTGCTTCTGCTGGTACATGAAAATATCCGTTTTTCAAGTCTAGTGTAGTAAAAACTTTTCCTCCTTGCAATTGATCAATTACACTGTCCATCAATACTATCGGATAATTATCGCGAATTATCTTTTCATTCAATTTTCTATAATCGCAGCACAACCTTTTAGCTCCGTTTGACTTTGCTACCAATACTATAGGGGATGCATACACTGATGTACTATCTCGAATAATTCCTTCCTCAAGCCATTCTTGTATCTGATTATCTACAATCTGCTGATCGTATGCCAACCGTCTTGGGTGTTGGTATACGGGAATATCATCTTTCAAAATAATTCTCATTTCAATCTTAGCATCAGGATTGCGTTTTGGCTTGTATCGCTTAACTATTATTTCGACCTCTTTGGCCTGTTCTTGGTTTAAATGAGACAACTCTAAACTTCTTCTTCTAACTTCTGCTTACTGCTAATCAAAAACTGAGTGCCCTTGCAGAGGGTATTATAAAATTGGTCAGATGTTTGTAACGCACAAAAGGAGACGTTTCCGACCCTATAAAGTATATATATTCTTGATCAGCATGAGAAGCTGAGTTGATATAGCCATGTCCGTCTGTCCGTCTGCCCGTGCGTATGCGTTTTACTCAGCCATCTTAAGAGCTATCGGGATGAAATTTTTTTGTGGGCTTTTTATTACATGGGAAAAATAAAGTATCAAAATTGGCAGAATAGGACCACTATATCATATAGCTCTGGAGGAAACATTTTTGCGAAAATTGCAAAAATTGGAGTATCCCCATTTACCAATATGATAGTATTATATATAAAATCTCAGATCCCGAAATTTGAATATGATCGGATAAATAGAACTCAAGTTACAGCCGATATAATTCGGTTCGGCTTGCTGCCTACTACGTCATCATCAAATCAACAGAGCACACGCATGCACACATACAGACGCAACGCTACATAAACTATATGTGTATGCGTGCGTATCGCGGCATGCGTGTAAAAGGGGATGGGGAAGAAGAAGAAGAAATTGAAATGATATTTGAAAGGTTCTGTGCATTAATGAATTGAGATACGGAAAAAGAGTTTGGAACATGTAATAATATTATGGCCATGGAATGCAACGGTATATAAACTTCGGCACAGCCGAAGTTAGCTTCTTTGATATTTTTTGGATACCTATTTTTCTGCTGATAATTCATATTTAAATGACAATTGGAACGATTTGGAAAGGGTTTCAGATTTAGTGAAAGGAGAATTTTCAGGTAATCCAGCAGAGTTTACAACGTGGTTTTCTACAGCTTCACGCATAATGGAAGTTTTTGCTCCCTTAAAGGGAACACCAAAATATATCGCGATACTGTTGAAGGCCAGAGACAAAATTACGGGCTATGCAGATTCTGTGTTGAAAGCAAATGATACCGCATTGAATTGGGATAGATCTCGAAATGCCGAAATGGTGATCTAGCAGACAGATTAAGTATGGCGCCGCCTCCTAATCTAAAACATGCATTGCAATTAATAGATGCAGTAGATAATAAACGTGCCAAAAATTCTATTGGCCTCGGTTATCAATACCCTCGTCCGAATATATCACACATAAACCAGTACAACACAATAAGAACAATATGTTACCTCAACCACCGTACCCTCCAGTACTTCCCCCTAAACCACACATTAATACAAACTGGTATAACCCCAGACAGATACAGAGCTATAATATTCCTCAGAATAACCCGTTCCGAAATAATAACCAGCCATTCTTTAATGCAACAATTAGACCATTCGCACCAAAACCTCAACCAAAACCTACCCCAATGGAAGTAGACGGTTCCATCATGACCAGAAAAGTAAACTACATAAACAGACGAAATAACAATCCCCCACAACCAATTTTGTTGAAAAGAGTAAATCAGCCTATAAGAAACTTGCCGAATAAAATTCAAACACAAAAATGCTATTGGCCTCGGTTATCAATACCCTCGTCCGAATATATCACATAAAACAGTACAACACAATAAGAACAACATGTTCCCTCAACCACCGTACCATCCAGTACTTCCCCCTAAACCACACATTAATACAAACTGGTATAACCCCAGACAGATACAGAGCTATAATATTCCTCAGAATAACCCGTTCCGAAATAATAACCAGCCATTTTTTAATGCAACACCTAGACCATTCGCACCAAAACCTCAACCAAAACCTACTCCAATGGAAGTAGACGGTTCCATCATGACCAGAAAAGTAAACTACATAAACAGACGAAATAACAATCCCCCACAATTAATTTTGTTGAAAAGAGTAAATCAGCCTATAAGAAACTTGCCGAATAAAATTCAAACACAAAAATGCTATTGGCCTCGGTTATTAATACCCTCGTCCGAATATATCACATAAAACAGTACAACACAATAAGAACAATATGTTCCCTAAACCACACATTAATACAAACTGGTATAACCCCAGACAGATACAGAGCTATAATTTTCCTCAGAATAATCCGTTCCGAAATAATAACCAGCCATTCTTTAACGCACCACCTAGACCATTCACCCCGAAGCCGCAACCAAAACCTACTCCAATGGAAGTAGACGGTTCCATCATGACCAGAAAAGTAAACTACATAAACAGACCAAATACCAATCCCTCGCAACAGCCAATTTTGTTGAAAAGAGTAAACCAGCCTATAACAAATTTTCCGAATAAAATTCACAGACAGTTCCACATTGGAGCTGAAGCACAGAATGAATCATATAGTATGAACATAAAACCAAATGAGCACAAGTTCTATGCGAGAAATGTAAGTGGACGCATCCTAATTACGGAACATGTCCACTTTGGTCTTTTCAAGGAACCCAATAAACCTATAAGAACTTAATGCCATTGTAGATGTAAGAAAGAACCTTTTACATGTCCACAACTCTCATGTTGTTTAAGTGAGACAAATGCAAACCCAGCAGATCCATACATTAAATTCAGAACAACTCTCGGATCACTAAAAAATAAAGTTAGAAGCACTTCAAGAGGAGCTAAATCGCTATTTGCGAGCCCAGATATGAAGTTAATTTACGCTACTAATGTCCAAGAAGAAATTCGAACGACGTCAGACACTCCAGTCTATATAAAACATTACCCGTACCCAGCTTCTCTGAGAGAAGTAGTTGAAGAACAACTTCAAGAATTACTACAAGATAGTATAATACGACCCTCACGGTCACCTTATAATTACAACGTATGGATTGCCCCAAAGAAAAGAGACAGTCTACGAAGGAAAAAGTATGGTATCGGAAATTAAATACAGTCACCATTTCGGATAAATATCCTATCCCAGAAATTGGAGAGATGATTGCTCAGTTGGGCAACAATAAATATTTCTCTGTTCATCAGAAAAATAGTGTTGAATAACATAACATAGATAAGTTACGACGTTATGTAACATACAAAAATTATATTACTTAAAGCCTAAAAATTAATGTACGGGCACACTTTTTATACCATTCACGCATAGGGTGAAGTGGTATATTAAAGTCGCCAAAATGTATGTAACAGGCAGAAGGAAGCTTTTCCGACCCCATAAAGTATATATATTCTTGATCAGCATCAACAGCCGAGACGATCTAGCCATGTCCGTCCGTCCGTCCGTCTGTATGAACACCTAGATCTCGGAGACTATAAGAGCTAGAGCCACCAAATTTGGTATGTAGACTCGTGTAGTATGTAGAGTGATCAAGTTTATTTCAAATTTCTGCCACGCCCCCTACCGCACCCGCAAGTTTATATAAAACCGATTTTCTCAAACACTATACTCAAACAAAATTTGGTATGTATATTTGCTTAGTAAATGCCAACATTTTGTGTTTGTAAAAATTTCGCCACGCCAGGGGTAGGTAGGGACCGCCCCCGAAAATTAAATAAAACCGATTTTCTCAAAAACTATTCTAGCTAGAGACACCATAGTTGGTATGTATATTTTTTTTATGTGTTAAGATTTTGCCCTTTCCGCCCCCGTAATTTAAAAAAAAACTCGATTATCTCCCGTAATTTTCTACCTTGTGCAATGAAATTTAGCATACTTAAATTTGATACTAATATCAAGCAAATTTAATAAAAATCGGACTAAAAATAGCCAAGTTATGCATATAAACGTTTTTCCATATGGAGTTGGCCGTTGGCTGGTGGGGGCGCTAGGGTGCTCGTATGCTTGAGTGAGCGAAATACTAAGATATGCTTGTTAAAAGCATGTGAACAGATTTTTTAAAAATACAAAAATGCATTGGTTATTATAAATTTGAATATAATTATAATTTGAAATATTTGTTTTACTGGTGTATGGTAAACTTAAGTCGGCGAGACGACTTACTTACTTCTTTTTTTTTCCTATTCCAAACGTGTATGTAGCCACGTGTGAAAATAATATAAAATAAAATCTAAAAAAATAAAATTAATCATAAAATAATAATAAAGAATATTGTGCTTTTATTTAATAATAAAGTAATACTGAGGCAACCAAACTAATATTACAACAAACAGCATTGTCAGAAGCATATATGAATGTACAAGTAGACAAATGTAAATTCTTCAAAAATAGCGTTGATTTCCTAAGCTTAGTAATATCAAAGGAAGGTGTTAGAACTAACCCCGAAAAAGTGCAGGCTATTAAAAACTTCCCCGCACCAAAGAACCTGAAAAGAACTGTTCATTAAAGATTTTGCCATACTGGCAAGGCCAAATACAGCCATTTTGCGTGGCGAACATTGGAGAACGAAAAAGAATGTCTTCAAGAAAATCGAAATTCGTTTAGGCAAGGAAGAGCTCGACTCTTTTGAAAATGTGAAAAATGCATTATCTGACTACAGATGCATCGATTATAGCAATAGGTTCGTCACTAGAACAAAACGGGAGACCGATCACATTTATATTTTGAGCGTTATCTAAAACGGAAGAAAATTATGCTACAAACGAGAAGGAAATACTTGTCCTTGGAAAAATTGAGGATGTACTTTTATGGCAAGGCAAAAGTGACCATCTATACTGAACACCAACCGCTTACCTATGCACTCAGTCCGAAAAACAACACTGCAATGAAAAAGAAAGCAGAAGCATTGGTAAAAGCTTGTCAAACATGTAAACTTTCAAAGTACCAAAGGCACCCCCCAAACCAAGATATCCAACCATAACCCATTCCTAGTTATCCAGGTGAAATAATACACAGATTTATACTTAACACAGACTTAAACTATCCTAAAATAAATAAAACTAGTAAATTCACAAGCGGCAGAACACTACGCGAGTTATTAGTATCTTTCGGTGCGACTAAAACAGTAGTTATCGATAACGAAAAATCCCTAAATTCTGCGTCAATAAAATTCCTTTTGAATAACCAGCTAGGTATAAATGTGGGAATGGGTCGAGAGACGAGAAGCGGTCGATTGTATTGAAACAGTTCAGAGGTGCATAATTTAAAGGTTATCAACGATATCGATGACAAACCGTCGATGTTTGTGATAAACGTATAAAGAAATAATGTTGAATAAAACTGTACGATTGATCGAGAGTAAAAACGGCCTAGAAATTCGAGAGGAAAAAGTGGGATTGCATTAACGTGTCCCACCAATTGGTGTCAGAAGTGAGATATGTACATACATTTACATGATGCATTGAACTTACGTGCAGTTAAAAGATGTTGTTAAATAAAGAACACAAATAATTAAAACAAATAAAAAATATCAAAGAAGCTAACATCGGCTGTGCCGAAGTTTACATACCCTTGCAGTCCATGGCCATAATATTTTTACATATTCCAAACTCTTTTTCTGTATCTCAATTCATTAATGCACAGAACCTTTCAAATATCATTTCAATTTCTTCTTCTTCTTCCAAATCCCCTTTTACAGGCATGCCGCGATTCGCACGCATACACATATAGTTTATGTTGCGTTGCGTGTGTATGAGTACATGCGTGTGCTCTGTTGATTTGATGATGACGTAGTAGGCAGCAAGCCGAAGCGATTTATATCGGCTGTAACTTGTGTTCTATTTATCCGATCAGATTCAAATTTTGGGATCTGAGATTTTATATATAATACTATCATATTGGTAATATTTCATGGCAATACTCCAATTTTTTCTTCAGAGCTCTATGATATAGTGGTCTGATTCTGCCAATTTTCATACTTTATTTTTCCCAGGTAATAAAAAGCCCCCAAAAAAAATTTCATCCCGATAGCTCTTAAGATGGCTGAGTAAAACGCATACGCACAGACGGACGGACAGACGGACAGATGGACAGACGGACATGGCTATATTAACTCAGCTTCTCATGCTGATCAAGAATATATATACTTTATAGGGTCGGAAACGTCTCCTTCTGTGCGTTACAAACATCTGACCTTCGTTGACTTCGGCATGCACACGTACCCTCTGCAAGGGTATAAAAAAAAAGTTCGAAGTGGCGAAAGATTCATTAAAATTGAGTCGCCAAAAACAAACAAAGTTCGAGAAAAAATGTGTCTTTGATTTACCCTCAATGTACAAAGATCAGCAAAAAGCCACCCCAATTGATTCATGCTTGTATGTTAGAGAGAGTCAGCGACACGTCCAAGTTCAAGTGAGAGTGAAAAGTGTGGAGGTGCGAACAGTATAGAGCAGGCGTAGGCACCCATAGCCCGTGCGGGCACTTTTGTTCGGCAATTGCTCGTTTTGCTATCTGTGTGCATGCCGAAGTCAACCCGAATTGCACTCGAGAGCGTAAAATCTGAATTAGTCGCTTGCAGCATTTCGACGAGAGTGAATCTATGTCGCTTTGTTGAAAATTTTGATTAATTTAGGGGTTGTTTTCTTTTTTATTTTCTTGCAGCAGACCTTCTATTCCGCTCGTCTGAACGATTGAGGCAATATCTGTTCACTTTTCTTTTCTCGCAGTGTAAAACACACACATACATTGACAGTTTGCGTTGGCTCTCTTTGTGCCTGCCCCTGGTATAGAGCATGGGTAGTAAAAAAGAAAACAACCCCTAAATTAATTTTTCCATGTGCATATTTTCAAGAAAGCGACATAGATCGACTCGCGTCAAAATGCAAAATGCTGCAAGCGACTAATTCAGATTTTACGCACTCGAGTGCAATTCGGGTTGTCTTCGGCATGCACACAAAACGAGCAATTACCGAACAAATTTGCCCACACGGGCTATGGGTGCCTACCCCAGAAGAGGTAAAGAGGCTGGAAGCCCAAAGAGATTGACGATCGTTGGAATTTTGCAAATGAGGCTGGTATAGCGTAATTTTTGTAAATATGTTGGAGTATCGTCGTGGGAACTATTCACTGAGACGGTAAATTTATTTGGCAAATGGCTTGGAACATAGAATCTATGTGGTGAGCAGCTGTACCTGGCGTGGGAAATTATTGAGAAATTGGCGGCAAGAGAACTGCAACAATTGGTGGCAAGTGCGAGAAAGCATTAGACGCACAAGTTGGCGGCGTCAGTGCAAAAATTTGTACAAGAGGGAGACATCGGCATTGTTCTTTATTTAACAACATCTTTTAACTGCACGTAAGTTCAATGCATCATGTAAATGTATGTACATATCTCACTTCTGACACCAATTGGTGGGACACGTTAATGCAATCCCACTTTTTCCTCTCGAATTTCTAGGCCGTTTTTACTCTCGATCAATCGTACAGTTTTATTCAACATTATTTCTTTATACGTTTATCACAAGGGTATGGTGTT